>MU005650.1:0-42779 GCA_010405425.1 Lentithecium fluviatile CBS 122367 | reverse complement strand
GATCTAGGTAGCTACTTCGCCTTATAAGTATAATACTATAAGAATAACTTTCTTCTTACTCTCTATTTTAGGTTCTAAGACGTAAAAGTAGAGTTTAAGTTAAAGGATCTATCTTTTAAGTTTATTATAGTCTCTATAGTATAGGTCTAGCTTAGCGGCCTTATTCTTAGGGTTAGTAACTATAGTAATACCTTTAAAGTCGCTTATATTAAGAGTGTTTAATATGTTACGTTCCTATAAGGTAGCTAATTCTATAAAAGTAAGTTAGTTCTTAGGCAGGAGTAATAATAGGAAGGAGGCTATTAATTACGTAAGTAAGTAATAGAGTAGTTAGTATTAAGGTTATAAAACTATTAAATTAATAATACTTAATAGAATCTAAATAATAAATTATTAACTAAGTTAAACACTAGAAACTATAAGGGTTCCTGCTGTTCCTATATACACATAGCTCTAGTGTTAATAGTTAGTTACTAGACTATTAATAGTCGCGATAGTTCCTACTAAAGCTATCGCTAGTCCTTAGCGCGGCTATCAATCACGTAATATAATAATAATTAGTGTTTATGTCTTAGTACCTTCCGTTAGCGTCTAGGTACGCGACTAATTATTGTTCCTGTTACTTATTTAACCTACTAGTTGTAATAAGAATGCGCACTAAGACGTAACTACTAACTAAAGGTAGGCTATATAACTAATAGCTACGCTAAGAACTAGTAATAGTTATAGTAGAAACTATTATAACTAATAATAGTCCTAAAGCTAACTACTAGTGCTTAAACTATATATATATTATTATGCCTGTATTAGTATTCACTACCCCGCACGGGCCCCTCGCTAAGGCGAGACCTACACATACCTTCGTATTAGTATATATATTATTCTATACTACACCCACTATTGGAAACCGATACTGCGTGCTATATCTTTTAGATGTGCGGCCTAGTGGTATAGAGCTAGTCCCTTATATATATAGGAATAATAGAAACCCCTATAGTTTCTAGTATTTAACTTATTTAATAATCTATTATTTAGATTTAAGTAAGTATTATTAATTTAATAGTTTTATAACCTTAATACTAACTACCCTATTACTTACTTACGTAATTAATAACCTCTCTCTCTATTATTACTTCTACCTAAGAACTAACTTACCCCTTTAGAATTAGCTACCCTATAGAAACGTAATAGTATTCTTACTAAGTTAACTAGAAGTTAACTTATAGCGTAAGGGCTTAATGCTTATTTATTCTAAGCTATCTTAAATTATAGTCTAATTCTCGTTTGCAGTGAAGCAATGCCGGACTACCATCACCATCTTTTGCCCATTACTCTGATGCTTTTCCTGGCTCACTTACAGACTTCGTTGAAGGAGATTCCCTCGAGTGCTGACTGATACGAGTCTTAGGGCCTTGGAGCACCGGTGATTGGGGGTTCAAGAGATGATTTAATGTTGAGGTCATTCGATCTCAGGAGATTAAATGCATTGAAGACGCGTCTCTTCCGTGGACGGATGTCCACGGAGGGTCCATATGCATTACAATCCAGACTTCCAGGAGATGGAAGAATAGCGCAGAGCCGGCGGATGTGGAGTTTCACGACATCTCTTTGTCTGGGCCCGATTTGACCGATCAATGACGGTGCGGAATAGTCGTGCATGATCGATGGTCTAGTCCGTGGGTTGCGAAGCTATATGCATATCTCCATGCTATAGTTGACGTGCTGACCGGGAAGTCGATGCGCATGCATAGAAGCTACCCGTTCGCGAATGAAGATGAAGTTTCCACGACATATTAGCACACCCAATGGTGCCCATCTCCGCCTAATATATCGTCCAGTGTCGCACAGCAGCAACATGCGTTATCGCCTACGCCACGCGTCTTACAACACTGAGCTTGGCAGGGACGACCGGGACGGCGAGATGAAGTGGAATTGATTAGAGCTGCACGCGCAGCTTCCGCACACCGGCGCCGATCGGTGCAGCGGCGCGCAGGCATCGCGTGCCCGGATAGCCGCTTTGGGGGCGTCCTAGTGCCTGGGGGATCGCGCGGGCGGTGGGATGGCCTGTGGCATGTGAACAGGTCCTGTTTAGCCGATGGATAGCAGAATTGCGGTGTGTCAAAGTATACAATAACACTTTGGAGCAACGGACGTGTTTGCAGAAGGGTGTTCGTTTGACTGGTGCTTGTAAAGCTGTCGCCGCGTCGTGAGACGGCGATGGTGGTTTCTGCGGGGACGTGTTCTGGCCTTTGGGGCAGGCCGGAAGAGCCCCACCTTACTAAGTCGGCATAGAGGAGATTGTGAGCACCGGGAATCCCACTTATACACCGGCTGCCTGCCTCCGATGCGGTAGCTGCCTGCCCTAACGGTGCCCAAGCATGCCGAGCCAGCACCTGTGAGAGGCCGTGGGGGCCCATGAGGGCATCGTGATCCACTTGATGCAGCGCCGCAATCTACTACGAGTAGCAGCTAGCCCGGGCGAAGGTACTTCGTATCTCGAGCTCGAGGTCGGTGGGCCGGCTTTGGCCGCGGCTGCTGCATGCGGGCTAACGCTCTTCTAGAAACACGACCATACTGACCGCATGTCCTGCCCCTCAGACCGCCTGGACAGCAGAGTTTTTGCCTCTGCTCGCACTTAATTCCCCTGCTCCCCTCGTCCCATTGCTGTCGTGCACTGCGCCGCCCCCAGAGATATTCGTCAGACTCGGCCGTCCCGTCAACTGCCGCCACGAAGTACCCAGGTTCACCCAGCCACAACAGGCGAGTCCGGTGACCCTCGCTTCACCAGTAGCTTTCCGGATGCGTCATTCTCGTCCGCCAGGTACCATTACCACAACCGCGCAGACGGCAGCCTGCTCGCGCATTGATGAAGAGGCAACTGACACGCGCTCAGCTGTTGTAGTCTGCTGCCGCATGCAACACAGTCGCGTCCACGGATACCGCGACTCGTATTCAATAACTTGAACCCCATTCGCCGCCTGCGTCCCGTGACTCCGTCATTCCCCGGCCCAGCAGGTATCCATCGCTGTAGATGCTCCTGCAAGCCGACCCGAGCCTGGCCGAGGTCCCAGGCTTCTCCCCCGAGCAATTGGCAGGCCTGGCGCGCAGCATTGAGCTAAAAAAGCAGAAGCTTGAGTCAGACATCCATGCCTATATAAGAAAGAAGCAGCGCGAGCTCGCGCTGGCTGAACAAGAGGTGAGCACCGCAACCGCACCGCAATCCGACAAAGAGTCGGCACATGTTGATAAAGCTAATCAGGCTTAGCTTCTCGCACAGTACCGCGAAACGCATTGCGGCGAGACTCGAGCACCACAAGCAGCGCCGATGGGTGCCGAAGCACAAAATCCACGTGTGACCCCGGACTCGAGCGTTGCAGCACCGCAGCCCGACGCGTCGCCTGCGGAGTCGTCGAATGTGCCCGAGGAGAAGAAGCGGACCAAGCACACGCGCGTGCACAAGCGCGAGAAGGAGCTGTTCGGCCTAGTCACGCCGATATTTCTGCCGTTGCTCGAGGCCGGGGACCCCGCCCCCGCCAAAAAGAAAGAGAAGAAGCGGCGACATAAGGAGAAGTGCGAGAGCAGCGGCGCGTCTCCTCCGACTTCAGAACAGGGATCGCCATCGCGAGATGCTGAGAAGGGAAAAGTAAATTCAACTCATCTCAGCAAGGGCGGCGAGAAGATGGAGCAAGACGAGGCCCCGGAGGTCGATGTTACCAAAGAAATCCAGTCAGCCGAGTTTAAGAAGAAATCGAAGCGACCAGCTATGAAGAAATCATCCCTACGGAAGAACAGCGGGGAGCGGGGCAGAAGAAAGAGAGTGAGCCTGGTCATCGACGACCAGATCGTCCTGCCCGCAGACGAATACTCGGAGCAACCGCTCACCTCGCCCTCCGAGACGACCATATCCAGCACCTCAAATTCGACAACCTCCCTCGATGACATGATAGATCCGCGCCTCCTCGCCCAGAGGGAATCACAGATGCAGGAGCAGCACGACCACCACGACCCCGTCCACCACAGCCTCCCCCTCCCAACGCACCTCCCAAGCGCCTCACCCACCAAACACACTGGCCACACGCTCCCCGGCTCCCCGCCCACATCGCCCGTCCGCTCGCCCGGCTCTCCGGGACTCTACATCCCCCCACAAACCACCACGCGCACCTTCCTCGAGCCCTCGCCGCCAAGCGCCCACATCCCCATCCCGCAATATGCCTCCACGAACCCCATATACGCGACCGCGCCCGAAATCGCCGAGGAGGGCGAGGAAGACTTCAGCACGTACGTGGGCGGCCCCAGCGGCTCGGGCGTCGACGACGTCGACCAGACGGGCTCGCTGGGATATCCATCGAGCTTGGGTGCCAGCTACATGGAGAGCTACATGCAGAGTCGGCCGCTGAGCGTGCGCATGGCGGCGGCGGACAAGGCGGGCTTGGACGATGACGAGAAGGAGATGTTGGTCAATGGGGGGCGGCAGGATGGCGATGCGGCGGGCGTGGATATGGATGCCAGACGGACGGAGCGCGTGGATGATGACGATGAGATGGATGTGATTGGTAGCATGGAGGGATTTTAGGGAAAAGAGGAGATCGCTGGTTCCTGGGTGGGACGCGGGGTAACAGGAGGATACTGGGCTTTCCATGGGTATATGCGTGTGTCAGTATGGGGATGTGGGGCTGGGGTTGGGATGGTACGCCCAACAATCCCATCGACGGCGTATGGGAATCTTGCATTGGTGGTTCTCTGCTTTACGGTCTGGCGTTACACCCTCGGTCGGGTACGGGATGGCATGTGCGGTCGGTCATCGGGAGGTCTTTTGATAATGCGTGCTTCGGCATGCTTTTTATGGCATTGTTGGTATGGGATGCAGCAGCTCGCTTTCCGCGTCCGGAAGGCTGTTACTAGTTGTAAATAAATAGTTTACATATATTTGCTTGACTGCAGCCAAACTCCCGGTCAGCGTGCATGCACATGTGTATTGATTAGCCGATGTCACATGTCAAAGCGCAGACGGGCCAGCACTCGAGTATACCACTGGTTTCAGAAATTTCCTTTTATCATCGACATGTGATGGTCTAAACTACGGGTATCGATCGCCCTCCTTTTTCTAATCCCTCGGGACGACTGTCTGTCTCATTCAAACAAGCCGGATATGCCCGGAGGAAATGTGGATCTGTCCGAACATGGACCTGTGCAAAATGCATTCCAAATGTTTCATAATTCGTAAGTGCCTTTTTATCATAAAAATGACGAGAGGAAGAGTCGAATCTTATTCCTCGTCAAAGCTTGAAAGTCTTGCACCTCCAGGCTGTTGAGCATCCAACTAGCCTTACGCGAGCCCCTCAATCCCACCATCATAGTACCCGAGTCCTAGCTTCATAAGACCCCAATTCCCCTGATTGAACTTCCGTCTTAGCCTGATAGCTCGAGGGGTTCGGGGCATGCTATGCCGTGCGTCACAACAGCCATCTAAGCCTGGCCGAGCGGCGCGCCCATATTCATCTTTGGCTTCTTGAGGATGACGCCATCGACCACTTCTACCTCGTCAGCGGAAGCCCTTCGTGATTCGGAGGGGTTCTTGCGACTGCTACGCTGGACTAGGGCGTTGTTGAGCGCTGGCGAGGGCGGGTCGTCAGCAACAGCGTCAGACTGGGACTGACTTTGAAAGTCCACAGCGGGAGCAGGAGCGTCTGGTGGTTGTGGAAGCGCACTCTCATGCTCTTCTTCCCTTTCCTGATTTAGGCGGAGCTTTTCCAGCTCGGCGTCTAGTACGGTCAAAGGGATGGTGTCTTCGGCTCCGTCGCCTGGTTGGGGTGGCAGGAACAGGGGACCACGTAGAGCATCGTCGTGTACTGGTGTAGGTGGATCGCTCTCGTCCCGTGGTAACGGGGACAGCGCGCGAGGTATGATCGGTGTGTGCCCAGCATGTAACTTGTTCGCTGCCGGAAGCGGTGACAAGACAGCCTCAGTCGGCGGCGGTGAATTAGGATTCTCCGTGTCGAACTCTGAAGCCGGCATGGAGATG
Source organism: Lentithecium fluviatile CBS 122367 (assembly GCA_010405425.1). NCBI lineage: Eukaryota > Fungi > Ascomycota > Dothideomycetes > Pleosporales > Lentitheciaceae > Lentithecium > Lentithecium fluviatile. Next base: position 36,757 of record MU005650.1, on the reverse strand, counting down.
CGCGCGACCATGGGCGGCCTCTTCTTGCGTCTGAGCAGCAATGACGGGGACGTGTAGGCGACCACATTTTTCTTTGAGGTTATGGGGATGCCGTCGGCGGGCAGCATGTGCTTGTCGATTGCCATGTCGTCGGGGGGTGTGGTCGTGTCCGTGGGAGGTACGAGGGCAGATGGGCGGACGGCAGGGTCTCGGGTAAGGCCCTCTATAATAGTTTGGACGCCTGCGTCGACGTAATGGCCCATGGTGACGGTGTGAGATGCGCGAGCGAGGGACGACGTACACCGCTACAGGTGCGCTAGGAGGGATGCTGCGTGCAGCAAGATGTTCGATCGGCAATAGAAGTGTCCAGATGTCGAGCCGTCAGAGTGACTGCATCGAGGGAGCGGTGAGGCTAGAATGTATATGTATATGGTGTGTTGGCGAGTGAGCGAGCTGCGGCGGGCGCGTCCGTGTGTACTCCGAGTGCAGCGAGCGACGGCGCTCTTCACGCTTTAAAATTGAGGTGAGGTATGGGCTGTTGAGGTAACGTGAAGCGCTGAATCTTTTGCTGGACCACGGGAATGGAAACCTTTTAGCGCGTCCCTCGGCGTGCTTGACGCATGGTGAAAAGGAAGGAGCTACCCGCTGTGCGACGTCATCGCCGACGGCGGCGCGGGCTGGTACCTGTCCATCAGACCCACCGCTGCGGAAATCGACCTTTCCTCTCCGAATTACGACAGCAGCAGGATCGATAAAACAGGGGCCTGTCCGCCTATCACAATGTGCGGCTTTTTGCTTGCAATTCTGAGAGATTCTCGAGGTGTGGATCCGCGTGGCTTCCGAAACGGGCGCGGAACAGCAGCGCGTCATCGGCTTGGCGCTGCCAAGTTTATTCTCTATAGGGTTCTCTATAGGGTCATCTAGGACAAAACCTTTAGAGCACCTAGCTATTTCAAACCCCCAAGATCCACCTACCCAGTCTGTCCTCAAAGAAATTCCCGCAGCTTACGCCATCTTCGCGTACTTCTCCGCCAATATTTGGATCCACTCGTCCTCAGTCCCGTTTCCTATCCCCGCCATATTCTCCGGCGCCGCATCCGGTGCCGCATCCGGCCCCTTAACATAGAAGACCACCCAGGGCAAACTTACAAAGAAAACTTGTACTTTGTCAGTGTACTTGTTCCCGCCGAGCTGCTCCTTGTGCTGCATGAGAAAATACCCAGCCGACCAACCATTTGGAGAACCTAGCCTCATCCATCAGCACTCCTCTCAAATATCACTCAGAAACAGCCTTAAGGAAAAAGGAACCTCGGGGTGAATGGGGTACACATACCCAGAAGCGCCTTTCCTTCGTCGGTATCCATGGAGAATTCCTCACCAGGCCACCTCTTTCCTAGCTCCTTCATCGCGCGCCGTATGAGGCGGTTCGTCTCCGCGTTGACGGTATTCGTCGCCATGAAGTGCCGTATATTCTGCAAATCGCCACCTCCGGGGTCTTTCATCGCTCGGTTCCAGAAGCACCACGCGACGTCGGACGAAGATTGGATGTAAGGCAGTTCACTTGCCGTGGGATCGCGGCCCCAGAGCGCTTTGACCTGGGCCTGCGGCGACTTGCGATTGACAAAGGAGACGGTGCCAGACTTTGGGTTTACGCCTATTGTGAATCCAGCGGCTGTGACCTATAGGCGGTTATTTGAGGTCCTGGGTGTGCGGTGAGAGGCGTTGTCTGGGAGGACTTGCCGGCTGGCTGTCCCTACGCGCAACCTCGAAGCAGCGGTTCGCACCGACGTTCTTCCAGCTCTTCCTGTCCGCGATACCTGCACAGCACCGCAAGTCAGTGATGATAATATCCACACAACATATATCAACACATGTCAATAGCAGACTAGAAGGAGGAATATCATACCCAGGTACTTAAACACATCGCCCACATTCATGTTGTCAAACGAGCAATACTTGTCCACCTCCTTCCGCATCTGCTCTGTGTCATCGCTGTATCCCCACTCCTTAAAATTGTCCTCGCATTCCCCGTCCAGCCAGCTCTGTATTGTCTTCAAATTCCCGGTCGGATCCCACAGCCTCACAGCCTCGTCGTCGTCGGCTTTCATCCCCCTGAGCAGCTTCTCGCCGCGCGCAACAGATTTCTTCCATTCAGCCTCGTCGCCGCGGGGAAAGAGGGGGGAGGCGAGAGAGAAAGGCGAGGGAAGTCCAGATACTAGGTAGGAGAAGAGTAGATTAGTAAGAGTAAGAGCAGAGACAAAGGAGAGCTTCATCTTGGTTGGAGGATTTGAGGTAAGAAGAAGGTTGAGGTAGCGGGGCTATAATCTGCGTGGGGTGGGCGAGAAATTAAGGAAGACATAACCGTACAAGAGCCCAAGCAAAATGCGTTGCTGGTACACAGCGGCCGCAAAAGCACGGATCCTTATGTCAATATAAGTAACAGAATATTGTATTTCCCGTGGCAGTAGCGCGCCATGGGGGCCTGTAAAGAGTTAATGTGGCGGTCTTGGCCAGGAAATTATAAGGGAATAGTGTTAACAGCGATGAAATCCGTTGGCAGTGGTCAGAGGTACTTCTTTGTATTGGTGTATGTGATGAAGTGCTAGCTACTGGGAGTGCCGACTATATAGGTCGTCCTGGCGATATCGAAGAAGGTACGACTACCAAGGGTAATAGACTATGTCTGCAATATGTTGACACTATTTCTTTATTTATTTTTCTAGCTAAGATTGCCACATTAATCCTTCTTATACATAGCCCCTTTGGCGCGGTACTGGTGAAACAAATTTTCAAGAATATGCTGCAGAATAGCATTGCGAGTAAAACTAGGTATAAAAAGCTACTAAGCTACATACCTTAAACAAATAATTAATAATAAATAAGGGGTCTTTTCTCCTCTACTACCTCAAAAACACGAGATGGTTCACGCCCAGACGAGGATCGCGACACGTGATATCTCTCAGGACTTGTCGAATGCGTTCGGATCCCGCGGAAACGTGATGCTGTCCATATAAATAATGGGCAAGTCTCTTCGGAATACCAATTGATGGATAACGTACGACGGTTAGATAGAGGGGCTAGAAGAGCTCCCGGAGCGGCACGCCTAAAACTCCCTATGAGGAGTACTACCACCTCCCAGGTTACATGCAGATCTGGACAGATACTACAGTGGAGTCGGATGCCTGACTTCCATCTTCTTATCCCGCACCTTACCCTTCTGCTCTGCTTCAACAGTAGCCGAAACCCTTCCGCCGTATCCTGGCTTCCACGCTTCTCGATTAAGTCAGCAGTACGTCAACCATCGGACGCAGACCTCTCAACGGCAACTTGCGAAAATCAACAGCATTTCGTAAAAACACGTCGGGACATCTAAAGGACCCTTCCCAGTCTCTCTTAAAAGAGTCAAGCATACCGAATCCATCCATGGCCCACGCGCGCAGTGTAATCGGCAACTCGAGCCACACAATCGACCAACCCTACATCCCCCTCCAACCCCCCGCAAACCCCTCGAACCAGTCCTCAGAAGAAGAAATCCCACCCTTCCCTACCCCCGAAATCTCCACCATAACCCTCGAAAACAAGCCCGGCGCAAAAATATCCTACACCTACTACCCACCCTCATCCTCAACACCGCACCGCCCGAACCCCTTCGCCAAATCCCTCGTAGTCTACCTAAACGGGCTCATGCTACCGCGCTCCTCCTGGGAAGCCTCCATGCACTCCTTCCTCTCAAAGCGCATCACGAACCAACTGCCCTACCCCGCGCTACTGAGCTACGACCGCTACGGCCAAGGCGACAGCGATCGCGACCCTGACGACAAGGAACCCCCACCCTGCCACGGCCACGACTGCCAATCCGCCGTCCACGACCTGCGCCAGTTCACCCTCCAGATCTGGAAAGAACACCTCGACATCACATCGCCGACCAACTTCCCCGCCCTCATCTTCGTCTGCAACAGCATCGGGTGCGCCATCGCGCGGCTCTTTGCGCAGACGTATCCGGGGACCGTGCTCGGCCTGCTCTTCCTCGACAGCATAATGGCCAACACCGATCTGGGCAAGATATGGCCGGATCCGGATGCGAAGGGTTTCGACCCACATGTGCTTCCTCCCGGCGTGTCGGAGAAGGACGTGCGTGACGCGAGGGTGAAGTATTCGCGCATGTTCGGCCCAGACATCCCTAATAGCGAAGGCCTCTCCCGCCGTAACCTTGCCACGCTGCTCCCTTCCTCCTCCGGGCCCCGACTGAACGGCTACGGCGGCGAAGGGCCGTACCTCACCGTCTGCGGACACGACTGGGAAACCTTCGCGGAGCAGTCGTACACGGGGTCCTTACATACGCCCAAAGTGCTGACCATGACGTATGCGAATCCGGCCTGGCAGACGTACAACGAGGGGCTTGTGCAGATTACAGATGAGGGGAAGGCGGTGGGGCCGCTGATTGCAGTGGGGTGTGGGCATTTTGTGCAGAAGGATGGGCCTGAGTTTGTGGCAGATGAGTTGGTTAGTTTGTTGGATCGGGTTGTGAACCGGGTGGAGCAGGTTAGTGAGAGGGATGGTGGGTGATGATTTCTATCCCTAGTGTAATCACACATCCGTACACGCATACCAACATACCTCACTTTTGGACGGCAGATGACAAAGATGTTCCGGCATGGTAGATTCTATTGCATATCACCTCGCTTTTATGTCAAGCCGGACAAGTCCCCGCGTTCACTATCCAAAGACTCAAACGCCTGTCATTACTCCTGGAAATGCGAGGTCAGACCCAGTGGCTAGCGCAAGACCACTCTTCCTTGAGATGCGATGTACCCAACTGAATGAAGGATGAAGAAAGAAGAGGAGAAAGGAACCCCGCAAATGCGGCTCTATGCTGTGCTGAAAGTTGTGAGGTGGTCGTTACTGTTGCAAGCGCAACAACGCCGCAGAATCAATATATGCCTTGCGTTCGGTACTGGAAGGTATCATAACTGTGCCGCCATTAATTCAAGCCTTGATGTCAAGCAAACAAAAGAACTTACAGCCTCGTGTAATAACTCCCCACGCTCTTCGCAATGAGCTCATCCACGAACCCCTCCGCCTCCTCCCGACTCAAATGCAACATCATCCTGGCGCGCAAACTATTCGTAACGCCCGCCGCCCCGGCCGCAAAGCAAGGCATCTTGCTCTGCTTCCCCATCATATCAACAAGCATAATAAATCGATCCGCCTCTTTTCGCAACGCCTGGAACGCCTTCTTGCATAATGCCTTGAAATCCTCGAAAGCATGGGATGTGAGTCCACCGAGAACGTCCACGTAGTCCTGCGTGAGCTTAAAGGGCGCGGCTTCGAAGCCCATGCTACCCGGAGAGTTGGACAGCATGAAGCCGAAGTCGATGTGAATGATGTGCCCCATGTTGTCGATGAGGAGGTTGCCGTTGTGGCGGTCTTTGAGCTGCAGGACGTAGCAGATGACACTGTAGGCAGCGAGTGAACGAGTGAAGGCATCGACGCCGGCTTTGTAGCTGTCAGAGTCTGGCTCACCAAAAGTTTTAACGAAGTGGTCCTTGAGCGTGGCGATGCGTTTTCGGGGATTGGTGCCTGCTGCGATGCTGGCTAATGTGAGGCTTCTCTTCAACGAGTGGAGGGAGACACCGTTCGTGATAGTTTCGATAAGGCCAGATGATTCGCCCGTAACGAGTATGCGCATACGCTTTGTCCATACAGGCACGTCTGCCTCCTCCCATATCTTGGTGCAAACCTGAATAAGCTGGCATGCAAAAGCTTCTTGTCGCAGATCAGCGCCAGTCTTCACAATAACACTGACAAGATCCCAGTTTTTCATATGGCCGTATGGTGATGAACGTCTTATCCGCTCCTTCTTGGCACTCCACTCTTCGCCAAAAGTCGCCGCACTGGGGTCGTCGCGGTCACCCTGTCTTCGGACACCTCCGGTCTTCAAGTCGTTCTCCATACGAGCGGCACCCGCTCCTGAGTTAGCCGCACCAGGCAAGCCATCTTCGAGTTCTTCAGGCTCTGCAACGATGGCTGTGGGGTCAGTATCTGCCATGATCGTGTCAAACGTTGGCCCTGTGTCTTCCGAAAGAAAGTTTTGCTCTTCTAGACTTTGCATGCTCGCAATGATCTTCGCTTTGATGGCTGCGACTTCAGCCCTTGGCCGCTTCGAACCACTGGCCTCTAGCTGAGCCAACATTTGCGCCGCTGTCCGCATATGAGTCGCAAGAGCAGAGATATCTGGTTGGTCTGCATTTTGAGTTCCACGGCTAAGGGGAGTAGTCATCTTTCGGGGCGCAGGGCTGCTGGACCTGCTAATCTCCATATCCGAAGTGCGAGGGGTTGAAGAAGCCGCCATCGAGGACAGAGTATTCGCCCCGCTTGATGACCTCGGAGCAGTGGGCTTCGCACTTGCTGTCACAGCAGCGCTAGGTAAGGTCATACGCGCCACATCCGAGGTGATGTCTCCATCATCCAGGGCTTTGATGAGAGGGGTGCTCCCGAGATCGCCATTCGCAGGCTCAAATACACTATCTGTACCATTCAAGGGTGCTCTCTCGGCCGCTAAGTGGTCTGCATTGGTGATGTCGAAGAGGCGACGCTTCGTGGTCCCCTTCTCCAACATCAGCTTTTCCAGAAGCTGCTGGTTCTGCTCCGAATCAGGGTCAAAGTCGAAATCTTCGGTCAAGACTTCCACCATCAATAAATACGGAACACGTTCTGCACTATTGAGGCTGGTGGCTTCGGCCGGGTTGATGCGCACGATCCGGTGATGCTGGCTCTGTGATGCGATCTCGTCTTTCAGAGTCGCTGGTGAGATGACTGGTATGTCCACTTCTGCGGGGAGATCCTGGGCGATGAGCGCAAGTTCAGCCCTCAGAGCACTCAAGCGGGCCGGCTTCGGCACAATAACTAAGCGGTTCGAGATATCTTCCAGCGCACTAAGGAATTGCGTTTCGTTCCGGAAATAGTTAGATCGCAGAAGCCGCCTCTTTTGTGATCGAGATAGTGCATTCGGCGTAAGCGGTCGCGGGAGGTGGGTATGGTGCTTGCGAGATACATGGTGGTCTGGTCTTGGGCCTAGCCCAGCAGTCGGGGGAGGGGTCGGCAGAGGAGAGGTAACGGACTGTCGGAAATCCGGCAACGAAGACGAACTGAGCCGGGCTTCAGCGCTCCCAGAGAGTAGGCTCGGTCTCTGTTGCGCTGACGGGGCCCGGTTGGCATGGGTGGGTCGTGCCGCTTTCCTCCTCAGGTCTCTCGAGGTCTCGATATCCTTCGGCCGCGGTGCCGGACCCCTCGACGACCTCTCGTCCTCGGGATCAGAATGGCCTGTGCCCTGCTTCGGTCGCCTGGGCCGTGGAGAGGCCGGGCCCGCTACCGTGTTGCTCCTCCCGATTCGTGCCGCCTGCACATTGTCCGAGATCATGTCCTCAGCCGGCCGGGGTTTCCGGGCCTGCGCGACCGCCAATGGCCCTGCATGTCGGGGAAGAAAGGGCGCCGCTATGCTGGCCAGCACCAAGCTCGACAGGACGGCGACGGGGAGGATGTTCTCCTTGATCTTCTCGCGGCGCTGCGGCTCGGCGGACCCGAAGACGATGCGCTGGACTTTGTTGTATATCCGGCGGCATGTCTTGAACGAGTGCGAGTTCGGGTCGTTGGCGAGGTCGTGGAGGTAGGTCTGGAAGAGCCAGAAGGTCTGGGGGCTGCATTAGCACCATCGTCGCTGCCGCCGGTGTCTCGTGCCCACCAGAAGCGCGCCATTGACGGATTCCTCGCACAAGTCTATTATGAATTCCTCCAGGGCCATGGACTCATTGTCGACGCTAATGAGGAGGTGGCATAGTCTGTTCGGCGTGAGCGCGGCTGCCCGCTCGCGGACCGGCGATGAGGCACATACTGCGGCAGGAAGAACTCAATCTCCTCGTACGCGAACTGGCGCAGCTTAGAGCAGAGCACATAGTGGATGCCGACGTGGTCTGCATATCGTCTGGGCCGCACAGCATCGTCAGTGGGGGAGCTCAGCGCCAGCAAAGATATGTGGCCGTGCAGGCGGCGGGCGCGCAACGGTGGCTTCCGGGCGGACTCACGAAAGGTACGCAACGGTGAGCGAAGGATCGTGGTTGAAGTGATCCGACTCTATGAAGCGCTCAAGCAGATTCCAACTCATCTGGGACGGCTCATTGGGGCGTGCGACAGGGACTTTGAGGACTGGGGGACCATCGGAGGCGCTCGAAAAGGGTGCGCTCGAGTGCCTCGAAATGCGGCAGGCAGGGTTGCGGCGGCTTGGCGCTTCCACTTCCCGCTGCGAGGGGCTAGCTTGGATGTGGAATGCCTTGTGAGCCAGGTGCATCCTCCTATATATACTCCATATTTACGGCCATAAAGCGATACTATCATCTCTACTCCTAATGTCTACTCATAACTGCGCCTTCAGGATCGTTCGAGGCTCTCAAAAGTGGTACTGAGGAATATGACACGACCTCAAGAGAACTCGAGAGAACTCAGGAGGCACTTTGCAAACGCCACCTAGAGTTCAACTCGATAGGGCTACACACCTACACGCTGCGGGTCATTTGTCTTGAGTTTTCAGCTCAAAGAAAGAGCGTGGAGAGATCAATTACTGCAGTAGAGAGAGCGGTGTGAATCCGGGGAATTCCCCGGATGGCCTCAAGTGCTAGCAGGAGCAACCACCATGTACGTGGACACGCGTTGAAGCGCACTCCAGGGCTTCTTAGTGGAAGGCAGGCGAGTCCAATTCGATGCCAATACTTTCGGTCAGTTGAGGTGGGCATGAGGAACAATGAGATGCGGAATACCTTCGAACAGCTGCGCGACCTGGTGAACGGTCGCGCTCACTGGCACAGTCACCGCCGCCTTTCACCGTCGCTCGCTCCCTGGCCCAAGCGATTGGTCACTTTTCGTATAAAATGGCAGACATACATAGATATATGGAAGGCGGCAACGCCGATTTTAGCGCCGGCTATATTCTCAAGCGCTTCGTCGTGAAACCGAGCGTCAATTTGGCATATCGAGTGTTCTTCAAGGCCGATGCCATGTCCGTTCTTGTTCACAAAGGTGGTACCTGGTCGTCGAGCATTGAGGGGCTGAAGGACTTGCTTCAGAGCCTCGGAGGGCCTCTTCGCTTCTTCGCGAGAGCCGACCCATTGGTGCGACTGCCAGGGTGCAGGGCCGGGTAAGTCGAGACCCCGATCCTCATTTTGCAACCCTATGGGTACAACCGTCAGTTCTCCCACAGTCACCAGCTACTAATCTGTACGTCGACTCAGTATCGCCGACTTCTACCAACCAGAGCAGGCCTTAGCCACGTAGAACATCTCAGTACTCATGCCCAGGACGTCGAAGTTCAACTGCTATATACGGTACACATCAGGGCCCCCCGGGAGATCGTCGATGCTGTAAATGATCGTGTCCAGAATGTCGTACCTTGGCTCAACCAAAGCAGAATCCTAATGGCCTGGACGCACATTGCAGAAGGCATGAGAGTACCTTGCGGGTATCCGGTGTACATCAACAAACTGTCGCCACCGCGAAGGCCATCCTGGAATCCCTTTTCGCGGGCAAATCGGCTTCAACTTCGGAGAAAGAAATTTGGCCTTAAAAATTAAAAAGAATATTTTATATTGTTAAATATATAAAAAAAAAAAAAAAAGGACAATCTGCAGGAAACGATTTTTTCCTTTTTTTATAGGATCCTCAGAGACTACATAAATTTTCGGTGGACATCCCGGGGAAGTCTGGCTGAAGTACCTTCGCTTGGATACTGGAACGCTCGTTGTGAGCGATAGGGTGCACCAGCGTTACGGATCTATTCCTCTCATTCTGGACTCGATCCCCAGACTTGCGCGGCTGAGAAGCTGTGCGCCGAAAAGGTCTCAGAGCTGACTGAAGTCCGCGACGCTCTCATTGTCTTGGATAAGCAACGCTGAAGAAAATGATGTTTTCCGGCGCAGTAGCAAAGGCACAGGAGGCATTCGGTCCTACCAGCGTCAATCTCGACATCGTAGCGCGGAAGCTTATCCTGTGCGGATCCTCAGAACTGAGAAATACGATGATTGATTTCATGAACCTACCATCAAGGCATGTATCTTCCGAATCACCGCTTCAGAAATCAGACCACACCTGTCCGGACTGCTGAGACATCACCTCGGACGTCCAACTATCCTGCGGTCACGTATCCTGTAAGGATTGCTTCGACCACCAACTTCACGTCGCCAGTACCGATCTCAGCTCAAAATATTTCCCCGTCCTCTGCTGTCAGGAGAACTGTCAACAGCCTGTTTCCATTCCGGATCTACACAAGCACGCAGCCGGCTCAACGGTCGACTCACTCCTGAGAGCTTCCCTGAAGTACTACATCCGCTCACATCCGGATCAGTACCGGTACTGTCGCAAAGTAGACTGCGGCGCCGTCTACATGCGTAACGGATCATACGAAATCTTCACATGTCCCATCTGCCTCACACAAACTTCCACGGTCTGCTACCATGAGCCGCACGTCGACAGGACCTGTGCGGAGTACGAAGAGGGCGACAGGGAGGGCGAGGAAAATGAGCGACATCTGCTAGGCGTGCTTGAGTATGTTTCACAAGATAGGAGACTGCTATGCGCACATGAGAGAGATGCATCCAGACGACGAGCTGATTGTTGATGCGGACATTGCTGAGCAACTTTTTCAAGACTTCCGTGAGCAAACGGACGAAGAGATCCCCCTCGAGCAACGCGCCGAAGCGGACTTTCTTGAGCAACTGGTTGAAGCGAACTTTCTTGATCTAGGACTTCTCGGTGATCAGCCGCGCGATCCCTTCGACCTGGGATTACTCGAATAGACTGGGCCCTGAGAACATGCGGTGAGCTCGATAGTAAATCAATATGTAACGAGGCACGTGTGAGGGCTTCCGAGATACGCGCTGTGGGACCAGGGTGGTGGGCGATGGTGGGGGTTTGCGGCTTAAGAATCACGACATTGACGACGGTAGCTGGTCCTGACAGGACGTCGATAGATACACAAGTACTATGCGTAGCAAATAAACCAGTTCCGCTCTAAATTGTTGACACTGTTGACATTGTATTTCTAAGATATCCAACCGGTCGAAGAATTAGACGAGCCGGACGAATGGTTGACCAATCAGAACGTGCGGGCTTGCTGACAAATGCGTCCGGAGGACGGATAGCGGGAAGGATCGCTTCCGGATGCTGACGAACTACTCCTACACATCAATCCCCTTAGCGCTTGATTGTTCACCTCCCTTTCACGATGCCCAAACCAGCCAGTTGCACGAGCCACAGCCATGATTAGGTTATTGCAGCCTCGGCGCGGGTCGTATTAGGAGGAAGTATGTCACGCTATGCTGCAGTTGAAACGCGGACGGGGTCGTCCGGGCTTAGATGTATATAGTAGTAGGTCCCGTCGTCGAAGATGTATTGCTTTCCTGTCGTCTCATTCCGGCCTCATCCTAGCGTTTCTTTTGATACCCCCCAGAGCTTTTCTAGCACTTTTTTTTGTATTCAGCCCTCTCAATTCAGTGTCCATCCCATCCCATCCCATCCACCACAATGACCGAACAACGCAACATCATCGTCTTAGGTGCCGCTCCCGCTGGCCTCCAAGCCACCCACTACATCATGAAGCACATCCTCCCCGCCCTCAAGGCGAAACACACCAACGCGAAGTACCACGTCTACACCATCAACCCTTCCGCAGACTTCTACTTCCGTGTAGCATCCCCACGAGTCGGAACCTCAACCACACTCATGCCCGTCGAGAAAATCATCGCTCCCCTCAGCGAAGCGTTCAAGAAGTACTCCGCAGATGAATTTACTTTCATCCAGGGTTATGCCACCGGTCTCGACTACACTGCGCGACAAGTGGTGTATCAACGAAGCGAGCACCTCCCGGAAGAAAAGCTCTCATACCATGCACTCCTCGTAGCCACAGGAAGCAAAACACATCACCCTGCCTTCAGCATGCCCACCACCACCGCCGCAACCGTAGACGCCCTCAAAACCATGAACACCAAAGTCGCCGCGGCAAAAGACATCGTCATCGTAGGCGGCGGCCCCACAGGCGTCGAAACCGCCGGCGAGATCGCCGAGTTCCGCAACGGCAAGCCAGGCTGGTTCAGCGCCGCACCGCGCAAGGTGAACATCACACTCATCACGGCTACGAACCAACTACTGCCCACGCTGAGTCACTCCGTCGCCAAGATCGCGGAAAAGAAACTCAAGGATCTGGGGGTGGACGTTGTGTATAACACGCGCGCTGCCAATGTCTCAGAGATGGAGGATGGCCGGACGAAAGTTGTGCTTACAGACGGCAAGGAACTAGAAGCTGACCTATACATCCCCGCTTACGGCGTCCTCCCCAACTCTTCTTGGTTACCTCCCAACCTCCTCAACGAGACGAACTATCTCATTACAAACCCCCAAACGCTGCGCGTCGACCTCGCCGGCCCACGCGTCTACGCCCTGGGCGACATATCCAGCGCCAGTCGCAACACCATCATGGACCTCCTCGACATGCTGCCCGTCTCCCTCATAAACATCAAGCGCGACCTGCTCTCCTACAATACCTCTTCGCCCACCGCCCCAGCCCCCGGAAAAGACCGCATCTTTACCCCTCAAACGAAGTTGAGTATGATTGCGCCGATTGGGAGTGGCGGTGGTGTCGGCGCGGTTATGGGTTGGAAGGCGCCGAGTTGGTTTGTGTGGTTGCTCAAGGGGAGGGATTATATGGTGGGGATGAGTCTGGCGCCGACACTTAGGGGGGATAGTGTGAAGAAAGAGTATAAGTGGACGAAGGAGGAGGCGGTTGTTTGAGGGGTGTAGGATGGAGGCGGGTTTGTTCTCTGTACGTACTTACGGTAGTTTTAGCTCTTGTGTTTAGAGGTCATTGGACATCAGGCCTTATACTGGGGATTTTCAACTGGGTTGATGCCGTGAGTTATCGTTAGCTGCGCGGAGACGCTATCGCGCGTCGCTTGATGGTAGTTTTAGCGTTGGAGTGGGTATCCGTTTTTCCTGTAACTTAGCAGCGCTCTAAAAATATAATTCATTTTCGTCTGTCACTTAACGTCCCTGAGGGGTAAGGAGCCTATCTTACCGATATAGCTTACAGGTATGCTACAGAATCGCTACATACGTTAATTTAGTGGTCCAGTTCACACAGCGATATACCGAATGGTGCGACACGCGTAAAATTCCGACTCCGTCCGTGTTAGTTATTAGCAACATATACCCTCACGCAAGACTCCATGCCACAATACCAAACCAACTATCATTAATTCCCAAACTTCCTCAAGCTTCCGATGGTGCTCTTCTCCCACCTCTTACGACACCTCCTTATGCCCGACACGCCTCGCCTTACCTACCAGATTAGCGTTTACTTATCCATCCATTTATTTATCCACTAGATAAGGAAGACATACTAGTACAAATTTATGCTTTAAGCTAGTGCCTGTACTTAGGACGCCCGCACAAATTACACGTCCTATTTATGCCGCCTCAGATAAACTTACTGTAGTCGCAAGACGAGGTATTGGCGCTGCTGCTGCACGGCATCTTGTCCAACTACTATCTCGGGCCTTTTCGCGAAAGATGTCTAGTGTTTGAATTTAGATATCTTATCTTTATACTAGAACTATCTATAGCTCTAAAGGCCTCTTAGCTATTACACTATTTGCCTAGTAATTAATACCCTTAACTAACTTAAGATTAGACTACTAATTGCATTTTAACACTCTATCCTGTTGAGGTGTTTCTTTTAGTTAATTAGAATATAGGCTTGTATTATGACCCCGGAAAGGCCCGTGCTTGATTAAGTTTGCATTCGAGTCTTCCCACTAGCTTGGCCCGTTGTTCGCGAATGGCTGCACCGTTCGTCAGCCGCTGAAGAGGGAATATAATTGAAACGGCCCTTACAATTGATTGGTCTTGGTGCCGCCCAAATATGTCCTGCAAGAGCATCGGGTCCCAAAAGTCGTGTAGCTGAGGCATATCAGTCCTGGACATCAAGCAACAAACAAATATCTTACAAGGTCATCCGTCGAGTCCGGGGTTGCCGGGGGAAGCTGAGTGCCGGACATCATCGTGTCTGCCATACCCATCTGGCATTGATGGCCTCTCAAGTTGTTTACGGCCAAGGATCTGGAGCATTTGTACCCAGAGACCTGGTCGGTGTCGTAGCAAGGTGGATGGTGCTAACTGTTTGAGAAGTCTGACCAGCCCTCTCGATGAGTCTAGTTCGCCAACCGAGTAACTCTAAATCTTCGCTGTCCTCTTCTACTTCGCTCCTTCTTCGCCAGTCCGGATTAGCGTCTCGCTGCGAGCCAGCCATTCGTGATGTGGACGCTGCTGACATCTTGAAAGATGCTCGAGCACGCAGCTTCAAGAGCCACTCTAGATTCCGGTGGTACCGGGGAGTACCAGCGCCATGGTGAAGCAGAGAGGTGAACAAATCGATGGCGATATCGATCTGTGTAAGGACATAGGCAGACATGGTGTTGACCGGATCACGCAGCACCAGCGTCCCTAAGCACAGAGCGGAGCCAAACACGTGAAACTAGAGTAATATGAGCATTTTTGACCTCAAACGAGCAGGGAACATGCGCCCTACCCAGAAGTGCCACTATCTAGCACTAACAGCGGGAAAGCGAGCATGAATGTCAGCAACAAGGTTAATGATCATCTGTCGATATCAGATCTTGGTTGCAGAGTCATTCAAGAATATTCTTACTGCGCAACGTTCCATCAAAGTCAAGAATGAAGGCGCGTATTCCAAGTTTGTGCGATAGTCATTGTCGTCATGGAGCGCTTTCGCGTAGTAAGGTCGATGAAAATTGATAATTGTCTCGGAAATGTTGAGCGCAAGGTTCATTTGCTCACTAATGTCAACTTAGTCAAGGCTGATTGAGTAGTTTGACGAACCTGGAAGGAGATGATCATTGATCTCCGAGACGGTTCCGGAGAGGCTGCAATGTCCTCCTCAGCCTGAAGGTACCGAGATGGCATCGACAAGAACGCCGCTCGACTACGCAGAGAAAACGGGAGGTTGTGTTCAAAGTTGCAGCTGATTTAAGTTAGCTTAACCTAGATAACTTGCTGGTCCCTACAGCCTGTGGTTGAGGTGGATGACCGCGGAATACGCTGGCTTCCGCACCTTCATCGCCATGTTGAGGATCCTGAAGCTTCATTAGCTCTGACACAGATGTTGAGTTGAGCATACACACTCGGATGACAGCTGAGATAGTTCGAATCGAAGTGTGGTATAGGGGATCTAGTTGGAACAGCATCAGAGATAATTGTTGCTAGTGCATGCCAGCTGACTTCTGGTGCACGAGCAGCGTGCAGAAAAGGCCTGTAAGACCGAACAGGTAAAGAGTCCGACGTTCGACGCCCCAAGCCATGAATGCCCAGGTTACGAAGGCACCAACGGTGTTGAGACCGTACTGACCGAGGGCAAAGTTGTAAGGCATTTCGCCTGACAGACCAGCCTGCTCGATAAAGTATGTCGAATAGTTGGAGAAGGTGTTACCAGCCAGGTTCTGCGAGACGAATAGCATGCACACAATCTCGGTCCGGCGACTATTAGCGCCCTTAAAGCAGTCAAGGTAAGAAGCACCTTGTGTCAAGTCCTTCTCGAGCTCGTTGGTATGGCAGATCATGTCAACGGTCTCGGCAGCATCGAAGCTCGGATCGCTCTTTGGCGAAATGAGGCGAATTAGAGACTTTTCGGCATCCTTATAACGGCCTTGACGAACGAGCCACTAGGGAGATTCGGGGGCTAGGTAAATCCCGATCATGAGGGGCGGAAACCACATCCACTGTGTGACGGTCAGTCTGGAATATGCGTAGGCTAGAAGCAAGAATGACGCACCTGAAGGGCGTATGGGACCCTGTATGCCCATTGATCGTCCCGCTTGAACATGCTTTTGATGAAAGCAATAGCTATAAGCTGATGTGACGGCCAGTGGGCCTGGTGTTTCCCTTTGTTTGTTAGTTTGTTTCTCTGTTGTTAGAGCAATTGCTTATTGATTCCCTTCGTTATCACTCTAGTTGCTTCTGAGTGTTTGCTTATAGAATCAATGGACAAGGTTACTAGTATTTATACTAGACCTCTGTCCATCTCCATAGAGTATCGCAATTCAGCTTCATTTTTTATCGATCATTGACAGATCGTTACAGCTGACCAATAACCAGCATGAATTTCCCCAAGTGGTGAGGTAGCCACGAAGCGCGACAGGGCAGACCTCACTCGCGTAAGAGATAGCAACTACAACACGTCAGAATTTCAGTTTGATGTGCCACTAGCAATCGACTCACCCGACATGAAGACACCAAAGGCAATACCGGCAAGGCACTCAGCCAAAAGCAGAATCTCGATACGCGGAGCCATGAAGAAAGTCGTCGTCAGAACGCACTGATACGACAAAATCCCAAGGATAAAAGGTCGGTATCCGAATCTCTCAACACCGATACCAGTTACTGTCGCAGTTATCAGCCAAACACCCATCCACCCCATCTAGATTACAGGAACAATACCTACGCAAAGCCCAAAGATCTGGCCAACCTGCGCACCATTCGAAATCCCCGCTTGCCACTTCGCCGGCACCTGATACGTTCCATTTGGCTGCAACTCTCCATACTTTCGGTTGAATGAAGGAAAAGCGTAAAAGTTGCCGATGAGTGCGATGTCGTAGCCTTCCATGGCACAGCACATGGAGATCAAGGCAGCCCAGAAGATGGCCTTTGGGTAGAGTCGGATGCCTTGGAGGAGGCTCATTTTGCGCTCTTTGTCGGTCGCTGATGCGGCATTTGCGAACATGTTGGATACGACAATGTCTTCCATTTTCAAGTGAATATGTTTCTCATTGTGTGAGCGCTCGGGTTGTGAAATGGTAGCCATAGTATGCGGGCCTTGTCGGATTTGACAAATTTGAAAGATGGGGAGCGTGAGATCTTCTCAGGAGGAGGGCCAGTGCTGGGCTACTTTGATCCTTCCAGCATTGTGATTCCTTATGAAGTTTTTCTGATCCCGGACGTTGAAACGTGGGAAATACCGCAAAGCGGGGATCCCGCATGTTCTGGGTCCTGGACAATGCGGAGTGCATAGGCGAGCATCAACTAGTTCGTGCGAATAAAGTCAATAATACGGAGAAGTCGGATATATTGAGACCTCGGTAAAACCGCCTAATGGAAGAGTCGGGCCGATGATGAGGCTAGATGTACGACTAAGTGGGATCGGGCCAAATCTTGCATCGGACATAATATGTTGGCAACGGAAGTCGAAGAAAAAGCCCGGATCATGTCCCAGCAAGCAGGCATCCACGCATGGCTTGGTGGAGTGGCATAATGATGGGGCCTCAGATGCATTGTTGAGAGTTTTGATGCTGATGTTCGCGCCGAAGTAGCGATTTTTGTTATCGATCGCAAGCTGCTCCTTCCGTTGACTAAACACCAAAGTCCGAATCAGCGTTCGAGAACATGCCCACGAAACTGGAGACTAAACTCTATGTAGCTATGTCTGAGTCGCATCTGTCTTGTTGTGAACTTTAATAAATCAATGCTGATCGCTACACCATCTCTGTGGCTTTCTGATGGTCTATAGCCAGATTGCATGCTTCAAACCAGCTATTAAACCTTTTGACATGCCGGCTACCAAGGCCCATATGCCTCCTCTCTGACCACTAATTTCATATACCTCAACGCCACCGCCCTCTTGTCCGACAACTACAACGTACTTGCCATCATCACTTAGTCGCATGCCACGAATGACGTCGACCTTGGTCCTAACGTGTGTGATTCTCTCCACCCTTCTGCCATCGTTTGAGAGAAGAACGACAGCGACGGTGTCTCCAGGTGGCAGCTCCTTGGGAACATCCTTGACTTGAGGTTCGCGTTGCACGATGTGCCTCTCCCACCTGTTGCTGACATACAACACATTTGGGATAGTAGGGTGTAGGCAAAGCTCGGATGAGTTCATCATAGATTGGTGGTCTGGGTAGACGGTTGGAGGAATGACATTGGGCGCGAAGCCTTCGATAGGCTGGATAGCTTCTGTAGGAGAAGTCGACAGGTCGAAGGCGGTTATTGTGTGGGACAACTCTCCGATGACATACATGCTAGTCTCTGGCCCTGAGTTCAGCGCTGTCTTCCTTGTTGCAAAGCTCATGGTATATACCTTTAGGAGTGAGGACGGCATGTCGAGGTCCCGATCCAGCAGGACACTGAAGCCAACCACATATGTCAAGCTTCGTTCCATCGCGACGCACAATCCAAACGCGGTCAGAGCCTAGGTCTGGAACGTACAGCAAACCGCGTTTGTCTCCGATGACTTGATGAGGGTGATATTGCCACTGGCGGCCCAGATTTGGACCGTGCCCTGCTTCGTTGTATGGGAACTCGGGAATAATCTCTGTTCGAGGGGTGTCTTCAAGCCTCGAACCTAAACCAAAATCTGAGAAGGGATAGAAGGAAATGCAGCCTCCCAAGTACTATGTGACGTGAGCATATTCAAAAGAATGCCATCAGCCATACTCACAGTGATGACCGCCAGGGCTGAGTTGACACACAGAGTTATGACTATACACAGCATATGAGCAGATCATCCAGCAACGCAGTCGATGAAACTTACAATGTCCGGGTGCCCCTAGTGTTGGCAGGCAGCTCGTCATGGTACATGTCTTTTGATCATGATCAATCTCAAACGTATACAATAGACCAGCATCATCGCCCTCAGATAGCCCAATAAAGCCATCAATATTCCCATTTAAGGACGAGGTTTCGATCCAAGAAGCATTATGTGGTGCTGCATAGTTGGCAAGAACATGCAATTCTTTCTTGGAAAGGTTAAGCTCGAGCGTGGTGAATTCGGTTCGGTTACCGGAGACATGGAGTCTTCGTTTCATAGTGTAATGCGTGTCGAAATGACAAAATTTGTGTCTTTTGTAAGGCTGATATGTTTGTGTCTATCGGATCTTATCATGTCATGGCACTGGCCTACAGGTGTTGGTGTCGCACGCAGCCGCCGTGTAGAAGGGCGAATATCGGAAGCAGTCGTGCCGGTGGCGATCTCGATCGGGCATGTAGACCAAGTCATGGGAGTTCTCGTTAGTTCTCATCGTTTGCTAGTTTATTCCAAATGCAAGACCACTATCTCATTGAGGGTACCCGGAGATAGTCGGCTCTCCTTGGCGTGCAAAAATACGTCCGTCGGACATTTTCCTCGAAATCTTTTCACCCGACACCAGAAAAACATGCCCGGATTCCATGCATAGGCTTTTCGCTGCACCGCATACGCTTGCGAAGTTTACTGAGTGCTCCGGAGTTGTTGAGTGCACCCCAGTACGCCAGCGGCGATGACGTCCAAAACAGATGTTTCCACTATCAGAATCCAGGTGCTTTTTACATCAGTCTTTTGGGTCATTTCATTCTTCTCTGCTTTGGAATCCTGAGACCATACTGATACCCTCTTCCACTTAATATTATGGCGCTTCCAACTCACTTCAAACTTTATACTGGAGCTCAGATACCCGCTGTCGGTCTCGGTGAGTATTCCTATCTCCCGCGCGAAAACGGAGCTGACATACCACATAGAAGCCTGGAAGTCTGAGCCCGGTGTCGTCCGGCAAGCCGTTGCTTATGCTCTGAAAGATGGCTACCGCCATATCGATGCAGCCCTGTGAGTCTAAAACCGTTCTCTGTATAGACTCGCTGACAACAAGCAGGATATACGGAAATGAGAATGAAGTTGGTCAGGGCATCAAGGACAGTGGCGTACCTCGTGAAGATATCTTCATTACCGGCAAGCTATGGAATACGCATCAAGATAACGTTCAAGCGGGTCTGAAAAGAACCCTTGACGCTCTGGGCACAGACTATCTTGACTTGTACCTGATTCATTGGCCTGTTCGACTAGTTCCAGTAAGTGCTCTGTCATCGATCATCCGAAGTTGCAAGAGCTAATGCGCCCACAGAACGAGACGAGTGAGCTTCTCCCAGTCAATCCAGACGGCACTCGCCCAGTGGACAGGTTATGGGATCAGAAGGAAACATGGCGCCAGATGGAGGAAGTCTACAAGTCAGGCAAAGTCAAAGCAATTGGCGTCGTAAACTAGTCGATCCCGTATCTAGAAGAGCTCCGCAAGAAGTGTACAATTGTGCCTGCCGTAAATCAGGTTGAGCTGTACCCCTTCCTGCCTCAGCACGAATTAAAATCGTACTGCAAGAAGCTTGGGATCCTACTAGAAGCGTATATCCAGTAACAAGGACGTCATATTGCTTTCAAAGGAAGATTTGGTTGTTCTCGATGGCCTGGCGGCCAATGGCAAAGCAAAGCGCATCAATATGCGCTATGGGGCTTCGACCTCGGCTTTGCTGACTGGTATGACCCGGTCAAGTCGCAGTAGGCTTGTAGCAATTGGTCAGACCATAAACATTCGCGATCACTGTGTAAAAATGCAATTGATGCCCTCTTTGTGGTATTAGCTGTAGGGAACATTTGCAACGTGTAATGGCCCGGTACTGCGGTTCACCAGCACAGCATCAAGCTGGCCGCCGTTTTGTATGGTTGACATATATGATGGATTTTCCCGAGCCTGGAAATTGTGTTTCTGACCTGTTGGATTGTGGCCTACGAAGGAGCTTGTAATTTTTTTTTAACTGGGCTTTGATGTTCTGGTGCAACAAAATCTGAATAGCTCCATGCATCATGAAAAACATCATTACTCTCTATAGATGGCTACCAAAGCATGGTATAAATAGTTTTCATCTTATACGGCGGGGGAGAAATTCTCTCACTCAACGCCTTCAATCGTATAGCTAACAATTTCGAATGGTATCGGGTGTATGGTAGATAACCAGCCATGAGCCACAGATTCGGTACACCAGTTTCCCGGTATGCGGTCTTGAACTCGCCTTCCTCATCTATACCCCAGATGGGCCCACACTTCTCGGCAATCTTGTCTCCAAGGGTCGCGCGAACAGAGTCGATAGCGTTGGAGAAACCGGTAGCGAAGACAATAAGGTCGAACTCGCACTCACGGCCGTCGTTGAGAATCACCTTATCCTCTGTGAACTCGATATAACCTGGCTCAACTTTGATCTTGCCATTGATGATGTGTTCGCACGCGCCGGCATCGAAGTAGAAACCTCTATTACGAGTTTGTCCTAGGGTTGCGCCTCCAGTTCCGCGCTGACCTCTCCAGGTTCGGAGTCCACGGGGCTTTCAATCCATCAAGCAGAGGCCGATCGAGTTTCTCGAGGACCTTGGCATTCCGCCGGGCGAGTTCCTCGCCTGGGCCGACGGGTGTAGCAAAGAAAAGACGATATTGGTCTTCAAGGGAAGGACGGTCGCCGTTAGCATCTGGGGTGTAGCCGCCGATAATGCGAGGAACCGAGTGAGTGAGGGACATGATGTAGGTTGGTGAACGCTGGAGGAGGGTGACATCGATGCCGCGTCGTGAGCAGTCGAAAGCGGTATCGAAGCTAGAGGATGATGTGCCAACCACGCAGACCTTCTTGCCAACAAAGTCTTTGGAGCTGTCGTGTGCAGTTGAGTGACGGATAATTCCGCCCTTGAACTCAGCCATGCCAAGGATGAGGGTGTCATGGGGACGCCACAAAGCGACGTGGCCATAACAACTTGCTTGGGTTGCAGTGTTCGGGTAATTTTACCCTCCTTGTTGATCGTTACGGTCCAGTTGCCCACTCCATCTTGCTCAGCACTTGTGACAGATGACTTGGTCCAGACATTGAGTTCAAGAGCTGATGCATACCACTGCATGAAAAGACCTTGCTTCTGAGCAGGGGTGTACGTCGGCCAGTGCTTAGGATATGGAAAGTACGGTAGGTCGTCCGCCCAGTGAGGGAAGTGTAGTGACAGATACTCGTAACGCTTCTTCCAGACTTCGCCGATCTCCTCACTGCGGTCGATGATGAGATTGTTCATTCCCAGAGCCTTGCATTGAGCGGCCAGTGCGAGACCACTATTGCATGTTAATATTTGTAGAGAAATCCACCACGTCTCAAAATCACTTCTGTCCACCACCAATGATTAGGATCTCGGGATCTGTGGCGTCAATGGCTTTTGCTCTTTGCTTCTCCCAGCTGATGGGTCCACTCATATGACCGTCAGCGGGACCAAATTCCGGGAACTGTTTCAGCTTCTCGGCGACGGTGTGCATGGTGTAGAGCTTCCAGCCGTTTTTGGTGTGAACCGCATTGATCACAGCCGAAGCCTCGACGATTTCAGTCGCGAAAGACACGATAAATTGCAGTTGTCTGTAGTCATGGTATGGGCGGGAAACGTTAGGCCCAGGAGTGAGGAACGCAAAGTGTGTGGCCTTAGTCTTGGGTAAGAGATCTCTGGCAGCCTTCAGAATTGCTGGTCGGAAATTGAAGGTGCGATAATCCCAGGTGAAAGATAGCTTGTCACGCCAGACACCTACAGGTAAAGTTATTCACGATCATTGGAAGCACACAACAAGATTGAACTCACCGTAATCCAAGGAAATGTCTGTAAAAGTCTCAGCATCTCCCCTACCCATGGCGTCAGAGAGCTGAGCCACCAGGACATCAGCCTCCTTCTGAACATCGCAATCGGTGGGGATCTCGATTCCGAGGGCGTCTGAAGTGGGAAGCTCATGATTGTACTGGAAGTCGTACATGTAGTTGTCAGCTAGCGGAGGTTCGGGAGTGACTTTCAGCTCGACACGATTGACAACGACCATCTGCCTATTAACAAAGGAGTCCTCAACTACATGAGGGGCCATTTTGGTAGAAGTGAAGGTGAAGGTCTCTGCTACAGTTCTCTGAAGTGCAACAGAGCTGGGTTTAATGAACGCAACAGGCCCTAGATACGTCGGGTCGATCTGTGGAGTGGCAGAATGCAACGCCTGTGGAGACAGGGCTCGCCATCACCAGACTGTATGCCCGAGCACAATTCGACATCTTAGAATTAGCAGAGCCTTGCACCATATGGTAGTCGTCGATATGCCGCTTTTATTGGCACAAACGTCCGGGGCGGCCTTCCTTCGGCCGGGTGGAATAACGTAGTTTCGCCCGACCGGAAATAAATACCGCACACAGAATATGTCCGGACGAGGTAGGTCGGCGGTTGCACTACAGATCGGAAAACGTATGCCTAGAGCCCACGTCCATGCATCGGGCCTTAAGTTCTGGACAAGTATGCCCGTGAAGTGCGCAATATGAGCGCAGTGGAAAACCTGGACGTAAGACAGCAACACCACGATGTGTCTTACCAACAATCCTACCTCCTTATCGACCACTCAACTTACAAATCGAGTATTGCTGTCGCACAAGCATAATGAGCACTCAACCTCGCCTCAAGCTTGCGTTGATTGGACTGGACCGTCTCGGTGCGATTCGTGCTCGTATCCTCAGCTTTCAGCAGCCGCGCATTGAGCTCGTCGCAGCATGTGACACCAAATCCGGTTCTGAAGTGTGGGCTGCAACGTACCTTCCCCCCTCCGTCAAGTTCTTTGCGGATACTGAAGATTGCATGAAGAACAGCGGTGCTCAAGCTGTTCTAATTTCCACTGCGACTGCTACGCATGCTCCACTGATCTGCCACGCTCTTGATCTGGGCCTGGTAAGTCAGCACGCGATCCATTGTAGCGCTTCAAGCTGACTTTCGTCAGCATGTCATGTGCGAGAAGCCTATCTCAGTGGGCGTCATCACAGCGGAGATTCTCACAAAAGCTGCTTCCAAACCCCGGCAAAAGTTTCTGGTTCCTTTCTGTCGTCGATGTTAGTGACCTAAGCCTGTGTCCTACGGACACATTTGGTTGACCAGCTCTAGATGACGACTCATACCAAGCTGCGAAGCGCATGGTCGAGAGCGGCTCGCTTGGGCAGATTCACGCTGCTGAGACTACCTGCCTTGACCAGCAAGACCCTACCGGTGCGCAATTCCCAAATCATCGCATTAACTTAACTGATTTGACGATAGGCTTTTTCGTAACTTTCTCCACTCAATCAGGTGGCATCTTTGTCGACATGGGTGTTCATGATGTTGGTATCTCGATTCTTCTGTTGCATCTACCTGCTAACTTGGTTCCTATGATAAAGGTTGACATTGGCCGATACTTCCTGGATGTCAAGTCGGAACTCACGAATCCTAAAAAGCAGGTGAACAGAGTCATCGCCATGGGTCAGCAGGCCGTCTATGGGCGACCTCGCTCAATACGGCGATTGCGACAACGGGTGGGGTCTGGTTGAGTTCGCCAACGGCAAAGTTCTGACTACTCACCTGGGTCGAACCCTCACCAACGGCTTCGAGGGTATGACACGCGTGTGCGGAACCAAAGGCCATTCTGTAATAAACAACAACTCCCCGTTGAACCGTGTCGAAATTCGCGACTCATACGGTGTACGGGCCGCTACGACTCCTGATGCATTCGCACTTTACGACAAGTCTATCATCAACGACCTTTCCGAGTTCGCCGATGTGGTGCTCGACGACAACCCGCTCACTTGCACACCCGATGATGCCTACGAGGCAGCGGAAATCGCCACCGCTTTACAATACTCGGTCCGTAATGGCGTACCTGTCTATTTTGACGACAATTGCCTGCCAATTATAGAAGCTGCCAAGGTTACCTGCCCTTAAATTCTAGCTAAACAATCTGTGGTATCAAGATTATTATGGTATATAAGTGTCAAAAGTTAAATTAAGAACGTAATAATAGAAGGGCTGCAAACGACGAGAAGATGCTAGAGCTGTGATGACAAAGATTTTTTCATGCACATTCTACAAAGCGCAATAGCAACAAAAAGTAGGAATGCAGGAGCGCGAGCATGCTCTTCTATTTTGAACCGTCTAAACCCACTCAAATACAAACCACCAAATATAGTGACCAGCCACCGTCAACTGGCCTCTTCACCCCGGCCAGGGCGGTCTGGATCGTCGGGACCAGTGGTTGCGCCCATAGCGGCGACTTCACTCGCAACACTCAATTCCTCCACCTTGAGTTGAGCGCTCACGTCGTCGTCGGCCTGCAACTCGCTGATATGCGGTGTCCCTACCCGAGCCTCCATCAAGCACTTGAGCTCCTCTTCCTTGACGAAAGCAGAGTGCTTCCGCTTCGGGCCGAGGTCGACCAGGCTCTGCTTTGGACTGGCCTCGGGCTCCTTACAGACACTCATTGCCGGCCCCGCCGAGAACCGACGGGTGTCTTTGTCGCGAGCGTACTGAGCTCGAGCTTTAAGAAAAGCTTTGATGCGGCGCGGATCGTGCGCGAGAGCGCGAGGAATGGGAAGTACGTCCACGGCGTGATGATAATCAGACGTTGGTGATGCTTCGCGAGACCTTGCCAACACAGGCTCGCTTATTTGACAAGGGCCTTCCGTAGTAGAGGCGCATGGCGCGACTGGAGATACAGGCCTGATGTTTTGCAGCAGTTGCGGATCCGGCGGCGGAAAAAGAGGTTGCTGGATTCTTGATCGAACGAGCTCCTCAGCCTCTGCGAGCGAAAGAGAGGAGGTAGATGGGATGAGGGCTGGCCGACGGGCGCGACGAAAAGATGGTGAACCACAGTCCGGAAATGGAGGGAGCTGATAGGTGCTCATGTGTTGCGGTTCGATGCATGCCATTGGGTACATGATCCGGGGGGCGACACGTAGGCGTACAAGTGCGTGGGTGAAAGGTCGGGATACCGAGATCGAGGTCTCTCAGCCCACCTATATTCTTTATACTCGCCCCTACATGTTTAGCTTTCTATGGTAACGAACTGGGTTGAAGCTTGCTCAACCTAGCGCGGATGTTCATTTCGAGTTTGCGGGCTGGAGCTGAAGCCACCAGACGTGTGATGCGTTGCACAGTCCGTCACGACCGCACTGTTTGCGGGAGCATGGCAAGCGCGTGGAACACGTCAAAAATGCAACCCTTGCGGCCACTTCCGAGCTGGGAAAGATAAAGTGAGGGTTTAGGGGAAGCCCTGTCTAGAAGGATGAAATACATATATGCGAGACTCGGAATAGCCGCAGGCAGGACGCGGTCTAGGATAAGGACAGACGAAAGAGGTGGCAATGAGAAGCGACGAAGCAAACGCAACAAAGGGTAGGCTTGTTTGCACTGGGTGTTTGTCGTTGCGTCTCACCGTCTATCGTAGTCGCTCACCACGAGACGAAAGTGAGGTCCTCTGACACGCTGGAGACGAGCGCTGCTGTTTTCCAATGATGCAATCAAGCCACGGTTGAACGACAGGTGGTGTGAGCATACGATGCGACGATGGTAGGGGAGCGCGGGTGGTGGTGAGGTGAGTGTCCCTCGTATACAGATGAGGATCAATTGAGGCGAAAGCACGTCATCGCGCCAAGACTTCTCCGTCGCTAGCTGTTCGCAGGCATCAAATTTCTAGACATGACTCCCCGCGCCGTCAACATGGCCCCTCTCAGCCGCCCCCGCAAAGCAGACACGGCCGACCTCCCGCGTACCTGACACCGGCACCGATGGCCGCCTCGCAGACCAAAGGCACCGCCGCCAATGGCACCCCCCGCGCGAACGGCACCCACTCCCACACACAATCCCGCACACACAAGTACCGTAAGTGAGCCGGCAAACAATCTTGGGACGACAGCCATGTCACTAATCACTAACGCTTGCGCAGGGAGAGTCACAGCGCAGCCGGAAAACCCGTTTGCCAAGCTGATCCCCGACCAGACGATTGCCATCATCCCCCAAGTCACGCTCGAATCCGGCGTCGAGCTGCGCAATGTGCCCGTCGCATACAAGACGTACGGCACTCTGGCGCCCACCCGCGACAATGCCATGGTGATCTGCCATGCGCTCACCGGCAGCGCTGACGTCGGCGACTGGTGGGGCCCGCTACTGGGTGGCTCGGGCAAGGCATTCGACATTTCCCGCTTCTTCGTCGTGTGCGTGAACAGCCTGGGCAGCCCCTACGGCAGCGCAAGCCCCGTTACGGCCAAGGACGGCGACCCCTCCCTGGGTCTGTACGGACCAGAGTTTCCTCTGACCACCGTCAGGGACGATGTCAAGTGAGTCGACAGGCAAACCACCGCATTGCATGTGGACGGCGCTGACAGGCGCAGCATATTCAAACTCGTTCTGGACGATCTGGGCGTGAAGCAAATAGCGGCAGTCATCGGCGGCTCCATGGGCGGCATGCTTGTCCTGGAGTTTGCGTACTTCGGCAAGGACTACGTCAGGAGCATCATCCCGATTGCTACGTCCGCCCGATACAGCGCCTGGGGCATCAGTTGGGGCGAGGCACAACGGCAGAGCATCTACAGCGACCCCAAGTACGACGACGGCTACTATACATACGAAGACCCGCCCTCTACAGGGCTAGGTGCTGCGCGCATGTCCGCGCTGCTCACCTACCGCAGCCGCGACTCGTTCGAGTCTCGATTCGGGCGCAACACCCCCGATCCGTCAAAGAAACAGACCATCAACGCCGTAGCCCGCCCGATCACGCCCTCACATCCTTCGCACCAGCACTGGGCCATCCACAACCACGGCCACAAGAACGCCCGGTCTCCGCGACCGTCGCGCACAAACAGCTCCGCAGCCATTGCCACTTCGATAGACCCGCAGGCAGACCTTGAGTTCAAAGACGCCTCAAACCCTCCCTCGCCACCCACATCCGCAAAGGTAAACGGGAATAGAAATGGGGGTGCCACCGAAGCCGGCAGGGGCCGCACGCCTCACTACTTTTCCGCGCAATCGTATTTGAGATACCAAGCGGACAAGTTCATCAAGCGGTTCGACGCCAATTGTTACATTGCTATCACGCGAAAACTGGACACACACGACGTGTCGCGGTACCGCTATCCCGAAGGGACTGACTCCGAGATGCTCCATCCCGTATCCGCCCTTCAGCACGCGCTGTCGCTAATAGAGCAGCCGACTCTTGTGCTCGGTATCAAATCGGATGGCCTTTTCACCTATGCGGAGCAGCAGGAATTAGCAGCTCACATTCCAAACGCGACTTTGAAAACCATCGATTCGCCGGACGGTCATGATGCATTCTTGCTGGAATTTGAGCAGGTGAACCGCCATCTGCTGGGTTTTTTGAACGACGTCCTTCCAGAAATAATGACGCGGAGTCCGAACACTGACGGCATTGGCGCTGCAGATTCTGGCATGGTCGCGACTAAGACGAGTACGTTTGGCGAGGCCGAGGTGGACGACATCACGGCGTGGTAGGTTCTGGTGATATTGCATTTTAGCGTGGCGTCTGATTGGCGGCTCAATGAACAGGAAATGGTTGCGGCGCACTGTCTTCGGCATATGCTTAAAAGAAGGCTGTAGGTGTACACGACATGCTCTATCGGAAAGAGCTGAGGTTCAACTCCTCATGACATAGAACGTAAAGGATTGCATCCTCAGATAGAGACCGAGTGGGTAGATTGCGCGAACCAGTCACATAAGCATGAAGTACTATACGGACGTGTCATTGACTCATGACTCGCATAGCTTGGGTTCTCTTGATGTATAGTGTTAGTTCCGGCTTGCGTAGTCTGATGATGCGGTTTTACATTCTTCTCTTTCATATTGCATTTGGGTGATACCTTTTTACACCTTGAGTATCGTGGCTATCATGTCCAATAGGCCGAGCATGCTCCACTTCATGTCGATGTCCCCTCCGCCTCGTCTTTCTGGTCAGTGTTCCCCCCGCCCGCATCTCTCCCTCCCTCTTCCTCACTGTCCTCACCCATTTTCATAAAATAATACTGATGCGATGCCCAAAAGTTCTTCCTTAGCGTCAGCACCCCCTCCACTCTCAACCGATTCACAACCTCACACGTCCACTGTTGACTATCCTGCTCCACATTCCGCTCCTCCTCCTCCCTTGCCAGTCTCTCTATCGCCTCCTCGTCCAAATCCCCGGCCCCCTCCACAGACTCCACAGCCTCTTCGACTGGCAGCTCCCGATACGCCGGCGCCGCCACGCTGTCCACCACTCGCCGCACCTCGCCCGCCTCGTACAGGTCGCGATCCACCCAGCCTAGACACCATTCCGTGAGGAACCCCGGATGCTGCGATGGCGAGGGGCATGCGTAGTGCTGGTGGTACATGCCGGTGTCCCGGTTGACGTAGCCGCTTACTTGGTAGAGGTAGCCGGCTTGCGTGGTTTCGTTGGTGCATATAAAGAGGGAGTGGTGCTCGCGTGGGCGGTCGCGCTTGAGGATGAGGTGGACGGACAGGTCGATTGTCATTTTGCGAGGGTGGGATGGCGGGAGGGGGTTTGGCGGTTCGACGTGTGGCGAGTTGGAGGGGAGTGCTGTGTGAATGGGAGGGTGCTGCAGGGGAGGACAGGGATGTGAAGAGAGGTGAGGTGTTGGGGGTGTTGATGGCGTAGGACGGCGCCTTCTTGTTCATTTTGAGCAGAGGATGTTTTGAAGGCGGGCTTGGGCGATGCTTGCCCCGAGTCGTGGGGTGAGTCGAGCTTTCTTGCCGGTAAATGCCGTGCTCATAACACGCGTCTGAAATGGTCATATTGTACATTTTGGCTGACACAATCAGGGCGCTCAAGGCAAACGTCCCAGCCTGTCAGCAACCCTCCAGACTTACTATCTCTTCCTCTCACTTCACGAACCCGCCAACTTAAAGCCAATTGTCAAACCATGTCACAGCCTGCAAGAACGACGCTTCTTTTGCAAACCTCTGTCGCGAGATATTCAGATTCGCGCGAACGGCAAACCCGTGTGGAGCCCCTGAATACAAGTTCGTCTGGTAGGTTGCGTTCCTCGCTGTTAAAATATCTTCGGCGGCGCGTCTACCAGTACTATTAAAAAGGGCGTCTAGTTCTACATATGTCTTGTTAGCATTATCCGTTTCCCCAGCTTCGAACCGAGGCGGAAAGTAGGAGGGAAAGGGAGGTACATACCACCAGCCGCAATACTAATCGGTCCAGCAATAGCTCGAATCTCCTCCGCTGTCAAATTCGCCGGATGCGCAATGAATCCAACGTCGATCCCGCCTCCCGCCGCCATGGCCCGCGGCACATGCTTCCCGCCTAGGCAATACCCCACTGCCCCAAGCTTGCTCGCGCTCAGCCCATTGCGGATATAGGTGATGGTCGACTCGATGATGCGGTCGATGGCGAATGTAGGGTGCCGCGCGCGCCACGCGGCGAGATCGAGGGCTGGGCCTTCAGCTAGGGCTGTGGAGACAGGGTCACCGTTGAAGAGATCAGGCATTATGACGGGGTAGCCGGCGCGGGCGATGGAGTCGGCGACTCTGGGTAGTTGTCAGAGGGCATATGGTGGATAAGAGAGAGGAGAGAGAGAGGTACAGTTTATTGTTTAGGGATGCGATGCCGTAGAAGTCTGTTACGAAGAGAACGGCTTTTGTACTATTGTGGTCGTAATTGCGGTGAGGAGGATAGGAGTGGTAGACTTGAACTGTGAGACGGGTTAGGTGTTTGGTTGATTGGAGGAAAGATAGTTTTGGGGGCAATTAGGTACCTCCGTTTACATTCTTGATCTGGCCCGCAGCTTCACCAGAGTTGATCACCGAAAGACGACAGGACTTGCCAGCGCCCTTCGAACCACCGGCTGCAACAAGTGTTGCAAACGCAATTGTCAAACATGTCGTCCAGAAAGAAACCATGTCGTAAAGTTGAGGGCAGATGCTGAGCATATTGCCCAGGCACTCGTCAGGCTTTATAACCTCTCCAACTCCCTCGTGGCCGCCGATTCATTACAGCGCCCAGGAACCAGCGCGCCACATTTCTGCAGCATTACTGTAAGCTTGTATGAAATCGTTCCTGGAAGCTATCGGAGGTCTCTTCCGTTGTTTGTGTGTGGTCGGACTAGTGGACAGTGGTGGCGGGGTACATGATCCAATGGGACTAGTCTGGCGAGGCGCATGGTAGGTATAGAAGAATGGCATAGGTTTCGTAATGGGAAAGCAGCGTTTGGCATGGCGTGCTTTTTCGGAAACATGTAGGTTGCACAGCTGGGTGATGTTGCTTCGGAGGGCCCCGATAGAGGAAGCCTCCTACGGTGGTCGGCGCGGAATACGATCTCGGAGGTGCTTGGTCGTGCAGTGTCGAGTAGCCTTGCCAACTTTCGCCATTGGCCGTCATCTTCTATCGAGATGAAATCCCGGGTCTAAGCGTAGCCCTGTGTTGTTGCACCTAATGCCTGCTCCTGAGGCGGCGTCGCGATGCCCTTCTAAGCAATACCATAGATATCACATTCCATACGATGAATGTCGACGTGTATAGCTAGAAGGACAACGCCAACTCACATCGGTAATTCGTCCAGATGTAGTCTTCTGTATCGCGCCTGTCGTATGTTTCTCTCTCTTCACTCGGCTCCCCCCTCAAGTTTAAATTTCTACGCTCTCGTTCTCCCCAGGTGTCATTTGCAATTTGCACGCTAGACCCGACTCACAGCGACCTTCCATTACCTACTCGGACGGGCTCGTCTTCAACGATAAATATCCCCCCCGTTGACGTCCTCACCCTCAACCAACTCACAATCCCTCTCAAACAAACTTATAGCCACTACAGCACCGCGTTAGCGAGAGAATCCCCGAAGCCCAAAAAGTGGCAGAGGGAATTCCAGGCCCATTCATGAAACAAGAAGCAAGAAGCCATAGACTCGAGCCGGAAAGTCTGCCGTCGCATCCCCAATTAGACCCTTGGATTTAACAGTACGCTAAGCCCCATTGGGATGCACAGATGCAGGCCCGCATGCCACCAACCTCGGAATATTTGACTCGACACACCAACATCACGGTCGCAAGAGGACATAAACTTTCCGATCCTTCCTTCTTTTCTTTGTGCGTGTACTTTCTTCCGCTAGGGAGCTTGAAACCTGCAAAGCGCTACATTTACCCGGCCATATCGTGCCTCCTCCTACCTGAAGGCTACCTATGGTACGTCTCCGCTTCAATCGATGATATTGCGGCGCAATAAAGAAAGACAGCTCTGCCGGAACGAACGTTTGAATGCGAGGACGCTTCACTGGATGTCTTGTTCCGCTCACCTGGACTATGGTACTGATTTCATTTCGATTTGAGGGAGGTCCTGCAATATGATCATCCGCATCTGCGATCAACTTCCCAAGCTCACGCGCACACCACAGGTAGCAAGCAGAACCAAACACGTTTCACCCCTCGGTAGATATCAACCGGCGGACAATTCAATCCTCCTGCACACTGCAAGCTTTACTGCAGCTTTTCTTCCTCACATGCATGCGGGTGGTCGTCTCTGCGGGTGAATGCGGGGCACTACCTAAGCACGCGGAGCAAAAGGGTCCGTTCACCGCTCCTCTGGCCGCATGCTATCCCATGTCATCCCACCCCCAGCCAACCCAACCCAGCCCAACCCAGCCCATACCGGTACCCCCCGCCGTCACCGTGCGTCTCGCTACCGGAATTTTTCCCTCCTAGCCACGTAGGAGTGGTCGCTCGTGCGAGGTGATGTGATGTACTGCACAGAAGCCCTGCGATCAACTCGTTTGTAAAGTTTAATGGTACTAGGTATGGTTGGGGGGATGGAGGGACAGGACAGGATGGGAATGTGGGGCCGACCGAGGTAGAGCGCGAAACCTTGGTTGTAGGCGAGGCAGGGGGGAGCGAAGGGGTACTTTGGTGTGTGTGTGAAGGGCCACTGTACGTTGCGGCGTAGAGGTTGAGGGGATGCTTCATAGCTGAGTTTTGCCGAGGCCGTGGGAGGGAGGGAGGGAGGGCGATATTAGCCAGAAGCCATCTTGACGAAGAACAGGACTGCGTTTCGTGACGGCTCCTGTTGAAGCTGTTCTGGCTCTTAGGTCCAATGGACCATGTATACACAGCAGGAACAGCGGCCGTAGAGGTTCTCGCCAATGGGGTTGTGCAGTTTTGGAGAGAGGGCGGGGCGAGATTAGCCAGAAGCATCATGGCGACCAGCACTTTTCTCCGCATCGGCTCCTCCCGAAGCCGTCTTGGGCCGCAGATGCAATGGCCAACATACACACAGGCACTGACAAGCAACAAGGATATCGTGAAGATCGTAACACATTAACACAGTCGCAAACCAAATCGCTGCAACTCCCCCTCCTCCGCACCGCAACCCCAGAAACCGGATCGGCCGATTTGACCTCCTCCCCTCACCCCAGCGCTCTGAGTTCCCCACAGCGCGATCTCCGCTAAACCCTCCCCTCCGCGCCGGGAGAATACACATGATCCGCCGACCGCATGCTGTACTCGCTATCCCCATGGCTCTGTTTCCTCGCCGCCGCCCGCTGTGGACTCTGCACCTCCTCATATGCATCCCCCCCCTTTTTAGCCTTGACCACTTTCCCCGCCTCGTCGACCACAAGATCGAAACTCTCCATGCCCACGCTAATCCCATGACTCCGATCGCTCGAGCTGCCCTCAATGACCTTCCCTGCTCTCCCCGCAGTCCCTCCACTCCGGTCCTTGCTGTGGTACTGGTACGCTCTACTCCTAGCGTTGGTCCCGGTATTACTCCTCCCCCGCGTCACGAGCGCTTTCAAGGCCGGGATGCTTGCACACCATATTCCGATGTTGACTTCGACCATGCTCCAGAGGTTGACGGGGACGCTGTCGTAAAAGGGGTCGGGGGACTCGGTGTATATGCGGATGGAGTGCAGACGCACGATGGAGGCGATGCAGGAAAAGACGCCGAGGGAGAAGACGACGATGAGGCCGAATTTTTCGTGGTTGGGGCGTTGGATACGGAGGAGGGTGGGGATTGGGAGAGTGATGATCCAGATGTCGGTTAAGATGTTTATGGCGCTTGTTGCTGTTTGACGGGTAAGTGAGTTGATGGGGGAGGGGATGGGTGAGAGAGCGTACTGTAGAAAAAAGCGGTCGTGTTGATACATGTGCCTTGTACTAGGCCTGTGAGGTCCCACATCTTGTGGAGAGGACGGCATTGGGCTAGACAGACTATGACGCAGATGACGCAGAAGACGGAGAGGAAGTATATTGTAGCTTTGGTCATGCGCTCAAAGCTTTTCACGACCGCTGAAACTATGGTTAGCTACCCCTTTGGTTGCGAATGGATGAAAACCATACCTATCCGCAAATAGCAGAACAAGATCGACAGCTTGACGCAGAAGACCAGGACGTAGTACATAATCTCAATGGCGAGCGTGGTCTTGATGAGTATCTCCATTTGCTCCAGTGTCAACTTCTTGCCGCTGAAGCCCATACCATTGTCACGGAGGACGTATATGGCAGCGAGGTATGCGATAGTGAAGACCTAACTTGGTCAACGGGGATGTTCAGTGGACGAACCGAAGAAGACCTACGAGCGCCGCAAGCATCGCCCAGTCATCCTTTCCCATGTTGTTTACAATATACGTGCGAGTGAACATGCGAGCCGCGACGACCAGAACTGTCCGTCGTCAGTCACGTAGACAAGGTCGCGTAGGAAGAATGCTGAACTTACTGGAGACAATTGTAAAAGCAGTCGCAACGCCCGTACAGGCATCTTGCTGGGCTTTCTCACGCGGAGTAACCGGTACCTGAGTAACCGCCATGTCTCATATCAAAATGTGTCGAAGTGAAGATATCCAACTTGAAGGGAGGTCCTCCAGGTCGGCTATACCAAGTGCTTATTATAAGCCGTCCCAGACTTTCCCAGAAAAGGTCAAGGTCACTCTCGCCCACCAAACGTCCTGGCAGCATGCAAGCCTGGCACTGGGGTCGTTTCACGGAGGAGGCGGCCTAAGCCTTCTATTGCCTGAAGCGGCAAAGGTTGGGGGCATCCTCAGGTACCTTCTCGTGTCTGCAGCTGTCACATAAGTAGTTCTGACAGCCCAGGCGTGCATGAACCGAAAGTTTATTATATGGCCCACAGGCTGTTGAGTCGGCGCCGATCACTCTCCGGGAAAGTGAGGAGCCATGGCATAGGGCTAGGCTAGGGCTAGGCTAGGGCTGATCGGCTCGAGACGCACGTAACACATGCGTGAAGCTCGGGAACGTGACCACCGCGATGCGTCATGGCCCTTCTTTCAAGCGTCTCTGAGAGTAGGATGTGGTGTGGCCAGTGGCAACGCCCCAATCGGAACTCGAGAATTGGTTGTTGGCCATGTTCTTGCAAACCTCGAATTCGATCCGAATATGACTCCAGCTCTGGGCTGTGGTACCGTGGTACGTACCTCAGGGCTAGTCCCTGAGGTTGGCTGGCAGGCGTCTTAATAGCCTAAAGGCCATTAATGCGCGATGCTAGCGTCGCCTGCAGTGTAGTGACGGAGAGCGTTCCGGCTCAGGTCCAGCACCCCACAAATCGCTAAAGGGAAATGAACGAGGGCCTTGTAACCAAGGGTCATCTCATCCTCAGATTCGCTGTCGTCAACATCGTACGGTAGGTATGCTCCGGGTGGGCGCGCGTCACTCTCGAGGAACGAAAGGCTCTTCAACCTCTGCCAGCCGCAAAGCCCCAAGCCTGAGGGCATGCGAGAGTCAGGAAGCGATTGCATGCAAGCGCATTCAAGAGGCTGGTTTGCCGGCTGCTGGTTGCGCAAGTTCGTTAGGCGAGCTCCACACACGAAGCATTTAAGGTTTGCGAACTCTACCGTACCACGGCTTGGATTACCCGCAACAGGAATCCCCGCGAGCTTCCTCACCAATTGAATTGTTACACCTCAGAGACGTGCAGTCGAGGTGGCGAGACAAGTACCTGCGTACCCGTAAGAGAACTCCTCCGCGAAGATCTAGTCCACGCGTGCGGAAGTATATCCATGGAAATGATCCCACTCTGCAACGCAGAGGGAAAAGGCTGGCACATGACCGTAGCTCCCTCGACACTTGAACGCATGCCTTGATCCGAGTCATGGCCAGGCTCTCTACCAGGCGGTCAGGAGGGCGAAACGTTCGGATTCGATCGGGATCGGTTGGAATGCGCAATCAGTCTGTTACAGTTCGCTTGCTGACGACTGCGATTGCGATTGAGAGATGAAGAAGGGAACATGCCCGTCACATGTTCTGATAACAGAGCTCTGATAAGGCCTCTCCGCGACCGCCATCCAGGCCAGCGGAATCTCATTTCCGAAGTGGCGGACGACAAGAAAAAAACGGTGCCAGAACCATCGACTTTGCTCCGTGGCAGGCCAGAGGTGCAATGAGTCAGGAGAGTTTCGTAGTCGCAGCCGTGACGAGCCTGGGAATAATCAAGCGCCAAGCGCCCACGCTTAATAACGGGCCAGCCAGCAAGCCTCCAAGCTCGCGTACAGTAACGGGTATAGCCAGAATCTAAACAAACCTAGGGAGGGAAAGTGACTACTACTGCCTGGGACTACTAAACTCTACGTATAAAAGTCACTTTGTAGCAACCTATCTAGAATTACTAAAAAATAGTAATATATATTTTTATTCTTAACTACTAATTATTATATAAGTAATAGTTATTTTATTTTTAAAAAAATTATATGAAAAGTATTATTTTTATTATATATTACTAACTTTTAACTTTTAAATATTTACATAAAATAAATATTAAAATAAACTTACTACTCTTTTAATTTTTTAGTAAAAGTAATTAAAAATATAAGTTAAACTTTTTTTTAATTAATATTAAATGTTACGAGGACGCAACGAGTAGGCCTTTAGTTCTTGCGGCAAAGACTAATTAATTACTACGTGTAATATTTAGGTAAATATAAGACGTTGTATATAGAACAGAAATAGCGAAATAGGTGCAAAGCAGAAATACTTAGAGGGGTAGTCTATGCTTCTAGTGCGCGGACTAACTGCTAGTTAGGGTAAAGTTTAGAGAATAGTTCTAGGCGTACTAATAATAGTATAAACAGGACTTAG
>MU005649.1:71093-106403 GCA_010405425.1 Lentithecium fluviatile CBS 122367 | reverse complement strand
CTAGGATAGCGGCACGTGCGATTATTTTATCTCTAGCTAAGTTACTTTATTAGCTTAGTGTATTAGCGCGTTCGTTTTCCCTTCTAGGTATGTATATAATTTTAAACTTATACTATCTAAGTACTTTAGACTATCTTACTTATCTTAGTATAAGATCCTTTATTATTATAAACCTTAGAAGGTTCTTATAATTAGTAAAGATAGTAAGCTTAGAACAGCTATATGCGTAGATTTGCTAGTATTTAAGTACTTTAATAATTATAAATAGTTCTTTATTATAGATATTATATTATGTTTTCGCATCCGTAAGCTTTCTTAAATAGTAGGCTCTTAGGTGCTATTTTCTATTTCTTTCTTATTTCGCGTATGCTCTAAGTGCTTAGTTACTTACGTCTGTCTTAATCTATAGTAGCTTGCTACTTTAGAAGTTAATAAGTACTAGTAGCGTAATGCATACTATTTATAGGAGTTAAAAGGCCCTTTCCTATTTATCTCCTTATGCGAATAGTACGTTCTTTTTTATAAGTTCTATTAGGGGTGTAGTAACTGCTACGTATTTTTTAATAAACTGCTAATTAAATTTATAGAATCCTAAGAACTCTTAAATATGTTTTACTATTCTTAGTTATAGCTATGTCTATATAGCTTTAATTTTATTAAAACTTATTTTAATGCCTTATACGTTTATAATAAAACCTAAGTACTTAAGTTCTTATACGTAGAACTTGCATTTCTTTAGTTTTAGACGTAGGTTTGCCTTATTCAGCGCGCTAAGTACCGCCTTAATATGTTTTTAGTAATTCTTATTATATTTAGAGAAGATAAGAATGTTATTTATATAAGTAATAATAAATATGTTAAGGTGTTCTTATAGTACGTTATTAATAAGCGCTTAGAATGTTACTAGTGTATTAGTAAGTCTAAAGGGTATAACTAGGTATTTATAAAGTCTATATCTTAACCTAAATGCTATTTTTTATTCTTCTCCTTCTTTTATCTGTATAAGGTAGTAGCTATCTTAGAGGTCTAGTAAAGTAAAGATAGTAGCTTTTATAAGTCTATCTCTTAGCTTAGCTACGTTAGGTAATAAATATTAGTTTTTAATAGTTATTACGTTAAGTTGCTAATAATCTATACATAGTTATAGTTCTTTATCCTTCTTCTATACGAAGGTAAATAGGCTGGCTGCTAGTAATTTTAAGGTTTAAATATACCTCTTTTTTAGGTTTTTTCTTATAAATTCCTATTTCTATTTAAGTTCTTTACCTATTTTCGCGTAGAGTAGTCTAAAGGGTGGTACTTTTCCTTCTTCTAGGTTAATTATATAATCCTAGAGTTAGTGCTTAGGTAGGTTCGCTTTTCCTTCCCTTTCCTAAAATAGATGTTCCTATTTCTTATATTATTTTAGAATGTTATAAGCTATACTAATACTTATATTCTTATAGTTTTTAACCTAGTAGTTCCTGCTAGCGTCTTCTAAGGTTAATTTATATTTATTAACTTCTAGTCGCAAGAGTATGTTTAGTTCTCTTTTATCTATTACTAGACTTAGCTAATGTATAGGCACTACTTATAATGCGCATTTATAGCGTGTTAAGGATATCTTTTCTTTATTCTATTTAATATATAGGTTATAACTTCTTAACTATAGTAGTCTAAGTACTACTTTATGTCTAAAGGATCTTAGTATATTAAAGGTAATTCGTTCTTAGTGTTAGTTAATCTTAAGTGTCGCTTTAACCTTATAGTCTATTCTTAGTATCTTAGGCATTAGTGCCCTGTCTCCCGCGTAAAGAAGGTATAATTATTATTTTTATCTTATTATAAGTTCAGCCTTCTTAGTAGTAGTAGGTAAGATATAGTTTTCTTATACCTCTAAGTCTATTATAGCTCTAGCTTTAATGTCTCTAATTTAGACGGCGAGTTTTATTAATGCCCTATTACCTATAGTATTAAATTCTTAGAAGGCGTCTTCTCGCCTTAGTCCTAGCCTAAAAAAGGCTGTTATCTAAGTTTAGGTGCTTAATAGTTATTATTATTACTTCGTCCTCTGCGTAGCTTATATCTTATGCTATATCTAGAGTTAATTTACATAGCGAATACTAGAGAATGTAGTTAGAAACTATTCTTTTTCTTTTTATAGTAGTGCTTTCTATATATTACTTCTAGGCAGGTTTACTATTTATCCTAAATGCAGACGCCGTCTATAAGTAGAGTGCATGCTATATTTTTCGCATTAGTTTTTTATAGGAAGTACTATTCTTTACGCTTATTCTATAGGTATTTATTATATTTATTTATAGAGTAATTAAACCATTCCTACTTGTATTAATATCTAGCCTTAGGGAAGTAACTACTGTTAATCTTAGCTACGTAGTATACTTTATAGTAGTTATCTACGCACACTATATAGTTTATACTTTTATATTTTAGGTTACGTATATTAATGTAATAGCGTAGTTAATAGTTTAGTTATTTATTATTATACTTCTATTTCTTATTTTAATGCTTATAGTTATACTTTATAGTGTCTTCTATTTCTTAAGTAACTACGCGGAGTCTTTCTTTATTTTTGTCTATAGGTTTAGGTTTTTCCTCTAAGATCCTATATAGTAGAGCATCTCCGTCGCGTAGTTATATCTTAAATTCTTTAAGAAAGTCTTATACTATAGGTGTGCCTAGGTAA
This sequence comes from Lentithecium fluviatile CBS 122367, assembly GCA_010405425.1. Classification (NCBI taxonomy): domain Eukaryota; kingdom Fungi; phylum Ascomycota; class Dothideomycetes; order Pleosporales; family Lentitheciaceae; genus Lentithecium; species Lentithecium fluviatile. Next base: position 103,717 of record MU005649.1, on the reverse strand, counting down.
GGTTTCTTTGCATCTAGGTGTAGTGTTAGTGCTTGCTAGATAAGGTAATAGAGTTCTTCCTCGCTGTTAAGTTCTTTTAGGTCTTTATATAGTTATTTATCTAGAGTATCTAGGCGTTCCGTTATTCCTAGATTAATTCTTTTAATTACGTTAATTACGTCCTATTCTTCTTCCTCTATTTTCTAGTTATCCTTTGTTATAATATTTAGCTATTATTTAACTTTATTCTAGGAACAGCAGTTCCTTATAAGGTGGCCAGGCTTGCTATATATAAAGCATTTACGTATTTCTGCTTCTTAGACCTATAGTTCTGTTAGAGGTTCTCTAGAGTTACGCTAGTAGGGCTTATAAAAGCCTAGTCCTTCTAACTTCCTTTTTTCTATATTATTATACTAGATTCCTTCTATTAGCTAATAACTATAATTATTATATTAGTAGCGTTGCAGTTAACTGCCTAAGGTTTAATGCTTTATTAGGTAGCTGTTAGGTAGTTTTCTAAAGCTAGAACGTAGCTTTTATCCTTGCTAGCGCAGTTCTTAATATAACTTATACTATTTAGCGTTAATTCTAATAGATTCTTTATAAAGGTTCTTTAGAGAAGCGATAAGGTTTCTAGAGCGTAGTAGCTTCTTATAGATCTTTAGTTTTAAACCTTACTTATATATAACTATTAAGGGTACTTCTTCCTAGTTAAGCTGTATAGCGTATTTCTTAAAGTGTATAGTATAATTAGCAATAGAATGCGTCTATTAGAGTTGCTATATAGCTTACTTAGTAAGAGGTACTTAGTTAGTAATACTAAAAAGCTGCCTAAGTTCTTTCTTAAAGTTCTTATAGTCTTTAATAATCTAGTTAATAGCGTCGCCTTCGCGATTCTTCTTAGCTAGATAGCTTAAGAGGTATAGTTAGATTTAGGTAGCTGCTTTGCCTTATAAGTACGATGCCGCAAGGATAACTTTCTCCTTACTCTCTATTTTAGGTTCTAAGACGTAAAAGTAGAGTTTAAGTTAAAGAATCTATTCTTTAAGTTTATTACGGTCTCTATAGTACAGGTCTAGCTTAGTAGCCTTATTCTTAGAGTTAGTAACTATAGTAATACCTTTAAAGTCGCTTATATTAAGGGTGTTTAATGTGTTACGTCCTTACAGGGTAGCTAGTCCTATAGGGGTAAGTTAGTTCTTAGGTAGAAGCAATAATAGGGAGGAGGCTTATTAATTACGTAAGTAAATAATAGGTAGTTAGTATTAAAGTTATAAAACTATTAAATTAATAATGCTTAATAGAATCTAAATAATAGATTATTAACTAAGTTAAATACTAGGAACTATAGGGGTTCCTATTATTCCTATATACAGCGACGCTATCCCTTTAGAGCACCGTTATCCTAAAAGCACGAGATAGTTTAGCTATCTAGGGATAGTTAACCATCCCTTACTTAGTAGGATGTTATAGCTTAGCGGGATAGTGTTATTACCTAATCTTAGTTACGGTATTACGGCGTTGCCTTGTATTATTACTGTTATTCTATCCTTTCCGCCCTTTATTTCACATTCTTAGATCTTAATAAGTAAGTATATACGCTAGTATAAAGTAAATTTAGGAATAACTCCTATTTAGGTTAGCAGATTTAGAAAAAACTCCTCTTTAGGCTAGCGTAGCCTCTAGCGGCGGCCATCGCCTCTATAGCTATCTATAGAGCTTTAAATAGAATTCTAAAACTAGTGTTTAATGCGTAGAAACTGCCTATATACTCTATATACTTATATAACTTATTTAGCGTAATAGCAGGTATGTGCGCTAATATTAAAGTAGATTTAAGAATAACTTCTCTTTAAGTTAGCGCCGTCTAGCGCTAGAACTAACTACTATTCTACCTTTAAACTACTATTACTTAATAACTACACCTCTTCTTACTAAAGTAAGGAGTGCGTTTAATTTATACGCTTATACTCTATATTATTAACTCTAAAAGTCCCTAACTTATTTTCTAACCTTATGCTAGTTTTTAGCCTTTATTAGGTTCGCGCTACTACTCCTAGTAATCCTTATATAGTAATAACTTAGCTAGTAGCTAGTTGCTACTATAGTAGAAGTAAAGGGCCTATAGTACTACTACTATAACTACTATCTTAGGTAGTAAGTATATTTAGGCTATATACGCTAGCGTATACTTAAATAAAAAGTAGTACTTATTAATCTAGGTAGAGAGAAAGCTAAGTAACGTCTAGGTTAGAATAACGTAGTAGGGTAGTAGAGAGTAGACGTTATTAATAGTATTATTATATAGGTTCTACGCCTACTACTACTTTCTTACCTTATCTATTATATAGAGAGAGATATAGTACTTCTTCTAGATGCTATATAACTACTACTAGTTATCTATAAGGTTAGCCTACGCTTACTTCTTACTATAAAGGTAGGTAAGCGTATACACGCCTAGTAAGAAGGTAACCCTTCTACCCTACTACTAGAGTAAGTAAACGTAGCTTAGGTCTAGAGTAAGGTTCTCTATAGCATTATTATTAAAGACGTACGTCTTAGATGTATTAAAGGGCGTCTTAATTAGGGCGTAGAACTATAAGTAGATAAGCCTATTTAGGCTCTTCTACCTTTATAGCGCTATAAATAGTATCTAGCCTATAGTATTTTATATAGTAGCCTAGAGGTACGTAGTGCACTAGGAGCTGCTTAAGGCCTAGTAACTATTAGTAAGAAAGGTAATCTAGGTATAGGTATACGCCTCTAGGCAGCATCGCTTTTATAGATATATCTTAGCCTTATAGTCTATAGGCATAGCGTTATATAGCAGAGCGCTATTCTTAGACGTAACCTATTTAGTAAGATTAATATAGGTGTGGTCCTAGCTATAGAACTATAGGTTAGCTACCTAGGACTATAGCTACTTCTACCTAGCGCACGCAGCGTTAAGGCTTATCTATATATACTTAAGCTTTATATTCTTTATATATAGGAAGAGCGTCGCGCTACTAAACTAAGTAAAGCTAGAGTAGTTAGTAATACTCTCTAGTACTTGCGTCTATAGTAAGTTTAGATGCTATAGTAGTAGCGCGTACTTAAGTAGCTGCTTATAGGCTATCTTCTTTTACGTAAAGCGCTTAGCGCCTAGCGCGATTACGTTAAGGCTAGCGATGTAGGCTAATATAGAGTAGTACTATAGCAGGTTTATATTCCCTACTATCTAGGTTAGAGTAGGCATTAGAATGGTATTATATTATAGCTACTAGTTCTTAGTATTAAAATAGTTTAAGTGCTTATATAAGCTATTAAGGTAGAGGTTAGAAAAGAAGGCGTATAGAAATAGCGAGTCTATACTAATAAGAGAGCTAAGATAGTAGTAGAGGATCTTATATAGTAGTACTACTTTAGTTACTAGGTTATTCTAGTAATTATAGGTAGAAACTAGAAGGCTAAAGCGTATATTATAGCTAAAGTTAAGAAGGGCGTAGAAGTAGAAAAACTACTAGATCTTCTTACGCGTAATACCTAGACTACTTAGAAAGTAGTAGAGGCTATTAATATTAAACGTAGTCTAAGTAACGCGTCTCTTAGCGCTACTATAGTAGTACTATACTAGATATAGGCTTTAGAGTAACGTCTTATTATAAGTCTCTATAAAATATAGAGAGGCGGCTAGACTCGCGCTCTTAAATATACTTATAAGGTTTAGGCTAGTAGGAAGATCCGCTAGCTTTATTATCTTAGAGTTACTTAGAATATTAGAAAGAGGCGTTCCTCTCTTATAGTTCCTATAGAGAAGCTATATAATATCCTAGAAAGATAAGTACGTAGAATGCATATTAAGCTACTAATAGTACTCTAGATACTACTTCTCTGCTTCGCGATGCTCTTTATATATATAGCCTTAGAAGTTCTAAAGCTGCTTTGCTAGCTTACTCGCAGTACTTTTTCCTAGTTTAGATATTAGGCTAGCTATCTAAGATACTACCCGCAGAGGGCTAACTATTTAAAATACTATCTATAGAGGGCTTAAGATAGCTAGAGTTATGTTAGATCCTAAAACTTAAGTAGAATAAGAAACGTCTAAGGTTAGGTCTACGTTTAGCCTCTTAAGCTTAATAGGTAAAGACGTGCTGCTAGAACCTAAGGCGCAAGCTAGTATACGCTAAACCTAGGATAGTAGCGTATTAGCCTAAGCTAGAAATAAGCCTAGGCGTTAGCTTTATATACTAGAACTAGATAATATAGTAGAGAGCGTAGGCACTATACGTTTTACGTCTATAGAGGTAATAGTAGCCCCTATTATAGAAAAGGTAGGCTACTCTCTTATATTAAAACTATTACCTATACCTAGGTCTGCTATAGAGGCGATAGATACTATACTAGAACTAGCATACTTATAAGATAGTTCTTAAACGCTATTAATAGATATATCTTTAGTAGCGTTATAAAATATAAGGTTAGCACTTACTACTTCTTTAGTAGATAATAGCTCTTACCTACTATCTATTACTATTAAAGAAGCCCTACCTATAGCACTTCTTTCTATCTAGTATAAGATAGCCCTTTTATACTTATCTTACTCCTCTTTTTATTTATTTTTATCTACTAGTAGAGTTTAAATCTATTCTAAAGTCTTTACGTTCTCGCTACTAGTAGGTAAAAGAAATAGTTAATAGGGCTTATACTTATCTTTCTACTTATAGCTTAGTAGATTAGTAGCATCTTAAGTAATAGAAATATATAAGCTAATCTAAAGCTTAAGATTATAAGGGGTTATAGCTAGCAGGTCTCTAGGTAGTTAAGGCTTATATATAATAAACTTAAGAGACCTAGCTAGCTAAAGCCTACGTTAGTATTACTTTTAATTATTCTCTTTCTTTACTTTAGCTACTATAGTAAATTTTCTTAGTCTCCCTCTAGGTATAATAAACTTTTATAGCGCGTAGTAGTATAGGCGTAAGTAGCTTTCTATATTTATAATAGATTCTTACGTAACGTATTAGTATAATGTTATATAACCTCTAGATAAAATTATACTATTAGATTTTACGTACGCGATTCGCTATAGTCTAGCAATAGATATATAAAATAACCTTAGTATCTACTTCTTATTTTATTTCTACAGCTACCTACACTATATTAATTAAAGTTCTAAAACCTATAGGCGGTGCTAAGGGCTCGTACGTATATTATATACGTTAAAGGTATTATTTTAGAGTATAAGAAGAGATCTACGTTAAATTTAGTATATAATTCTCTTTAGGTTAGCGCAGCCTTTTATAGTAACTATTGCCTTTATAGCTATCTATAAAGCTTTAAATAGAGTTTTATAACTAGTATATAATGCGCAGAGACCGTCTATATATCTTATAAGCTTATATAACTTATATAGCGCGATAGTAGGTATATACGCTAGTATTAAAGTAAATTTAAGAATAATTTCTATTTAGGTTAGTAGATTTAGAAATAACTTCTCTTTAGGCTAGCGTAACTTTACTATAGTAGCTATTACCTCTATAGCTACTTATACTACTTTAATTAGAGTTCTAAAACCTATAAGTAGTGCTAAGAACCTATATATACGTTCTATATACTAGGGAAATTATTTTAGAGCATAAGAAAGGATCTACGTTAGATTTAGTATTTAATTCTCTTTAGGCTAGCGCGGCCTCTTATAGTAGCTATTATTACTATAGCTACTTATACTACTTTAATTACAGTTCTAAAACCTATAGGCAGTACTAAGGCTCTATACGTACCTTCTATATACTAGAGGCATTATTATAGAGTATAAGAAGAGATCTACGTTAGATTTAGTATTTAATCCTTTTTAAGTTAGCGCGGCCTTACGCGGCGAATATCGCCTTTATAGCTATCTATATAGCTTTAAGTAGAATTCTAAAACTAGTATATAATACGTAGAGGCTGTTTATATACCCTATATACTTATATAACTTATTTAGCGCGATAGTAAGTATATACGCTAGTATAAAGTAAATTTAGAAATAACTCTTATTTAGGTTAGCAGATTTAGAAAAAACCCCTCTTTAGGCTAGCGCGGCCTCTAGCGGCGGCTATCGCCTTTATAGCTATCTATATAGCTTTAAGTAGGATTCTAAAACTAGTATTTAATACGTAGAGACTGCCTGTATACTCTATATACTTACGTAACTTATTTAGCGCGATAGCAGGTATATACGCTAGTATTAAAGTAGATTTAGGAATAACTTCTTTTTAGGTTAGCGCTGTCTAGCGCTAGAACTAACTACTATTCTACCTTTAAACTACTATTACTTAATAACTATACCTCTTCTTACTAAAGCAAGGAGTGCGTTTAATTCGCACGCTTAAATTCTATATTATTAACTCTAGAAGTCTCTAACTTTTTTTCTAACCTTATGCTGGTTTTTAGCCTTTATAAAAATAATATTCTTAAAAGGCCTATATACTACTTATAGGCTTATAGGTAGTTAGTTAACCTAGCGCGTTCTACTATTCTTTCTCTTCTACTTCTACTCTTACTTCTACTTACGCTCTACTACTAGTTAACGTACTTCTATATCTACCTATAACTAGTGCTTATAAAGCCGCAGGTGCTAGTGCCGCCGCTCTAGCTAATCTAGCGTCCTGCTGTCCTTTCTTTCCTGCTCCTACTCTTATCCCTGCTACTAGTTAACGTGCTTCTGCATTCACCCGCGACTAGTGCTCGCGAAGCCGTAGGTGCTAGTGCCGCCGCTGCCGCCGCCGCCGCTACTACTACTACTACTGCTACTGCTACTACATATAAAGTTATCCTGCGCAGGTTCTAGCTTGTTAATTAGACGCCCGTACGGCTCTGGCAAGGGGACTTCTACTAGCGGGAGAAGCGCGGCGTCCTTATATAAGGCGAGCTGCGCTCTCCGCTCGGCGGTAGGCATATTATAGTATTACTTTATATGCTTATTAAGGCTATAGACGGCGTGGCTATAATAGCGGCATACTAGCACGCTGTTAAGCCTAGGAAGCCGTCCTGCGTAGGTCCTAGCTTATTAATTAGACGCCCGTACGGCTTCAGCAAAGGGACTTCTGCTATTAGAAGGAGCGCGGCGTTCTTATATAAGGCGAGCTGCGCTCTCCGCTTAGCGGTAGGCATGTTATAGTGTTACTTTATATGCTTATTAAGGCCGTAGACGGCGTGGCTATAATAGCGGTATACTAGCACGCCGTTAAGCCTAGGTAGCCGCGCAAATATGTGCGCTAGCTGAAGCAGGCGCGCAGGTAGGCGGGTAGAGTAGTTAGAGCTAAGTGCGCGTTGCGGGCAGGCCGTAGGGTTATCGCTTAAGTATGCCCCTAGTGTGCTTAAGTATACCCCCTGCTAAGACGGGTGCGGTTAATTAGCGTTATTTAAGTTTGCCCCCTAGGGGTAAACTTAAGGGTGTTTATATAGTTAGGGCCCGCGCTATCGCTAATAGAATTATTACTAACTTAGTTAGCTATTATAGATAAGATAGCTAACCTTATAGATAGAAAGGATTCTCCTATCTTAGGTTAGTGTTAGCTGCGCACTCTCGCGCTAACTATGTTAGAATTAACTAAGTATAAACGTTAATAAGACGGCATGCAACAACATTACCTCTTTAAACTACCTATAAGGGAAGAGCGATTTAAATATTAGAATAGTAATCTATAAGGTAGCGTAAGGAGTGTATTATTACATAGAAGGGTAAATAGTAGCATTTATGTATAGACAAGATAAATCGCTACCCTATAGGGAAACGATTTAAGGCAGCTTATAAGAGAAGAACTACCTAACCCTAGTCTAGGCTACTAGCTCTAACACTAGTACTATGCTCTCTATAGATAAGTACTTTATATTTTCTAAAATACTAAAATGTCTCTTTAATATTTATAAGTAATAGTAGTAATTAGGTTTAGCTACTATTTTTCTTACTATAGGTTGCTTTTAGTTATTATATTAATATTCCTATAGGTGGCTATACGTTCTAGTAGAACTTTATTATTTCTAGAGTCTAACCTCTAGCCTTAACCCTTACTAATAATAAAATAAGTAATATATAGCTATAGACTAGTGTATCTTATACTACTAAGTAATATTTATATATAAAGTTTAGTATAAAAACGTATAGGTATAGAATAAATCTACTCTTAAGATCTTATAGATCGCCCCTATTTTAGGTCTTAATTTAGAGTAGTACTTATAGCGCTATGCCTAATTAACTTTAGATTAGGCCTAATCTATTATATTACATTAGCTAGAGCGTCTATTAGAAGAGAGATAAGATAGTTCTAGACTTTTAGGTAGTTATAGGCGCTAGTTAAACCTTAGCCTTTACTATAGCTTTAGATAGGAAAGAGGCTAACTATTTAATAGCAGCTAAACGTTCTTTAAATTCTTATTAGAGGGTAGCTTTATTATTATATATCGCGCAGGACCTATATAGTAAAAAAGGGAGCGTCTATTCCCCCTATCTAGTGCTCCTAATAAGCTAGGTCTATATATAATAGGTAAGACGGCACATGTTTTAGATCTCTTACTAAGCTATTTAGTTCGCCTTAGCTTAGGCTAAACTATCTAGTATCTAGGGAGAGAGAGCTCTCCGCGATATTATAGTATTAGGCCTCTTATAGGGCAAGAGTCTACTATAACGCTTTATTACTAGCCTTAATTACCTTACTACTAGCTTAGATAGACGCTAGTTTAGTAAGAATCTATTATATTAAGTCCGCGTTAGTAGCTATAATAGCTAGAAGTAGAGATATAATATAATATTATAAGAACGTAATAAGTAGGCCTTTAGTTCTTATAGTAAAGACTAATTAATTACTACGTGTAATATCTAGGTAATATAAGACGTTATATATAGAATAGAAATAGTAAAATAGGTATAAAGTAGAAATACTTAGAGGGGTAGTCTATGCTTCTAGTACGCAGACTAACTGCTAGTTAGGGTAAAGTTTAAAGAATAGTTCTAGGCGTACTAATAATAGTACGAATAGAACTTAGCAGTGTTAGAGAATCTAGAGAGGATACTATAATAATATATAAAGATAATATTAGTAGCTTATTATAGTATAATACTAAGTAGATTTAAAAGAAAGCGTTCCTACTAGACTTTAAAGCAGCTTTTAAAAAGGTAACTATAAAGAAGAATATCTATATAAGCTTTAAAAGTACTAGATTAGTTCTATATATCCTAGAAGCTATAATATTTAAGCTTAATATTATTCTTTATACGCCTACTTTACTAAAGCTAGAAAATACCTTATAGAAATTTAAAATACTAAGTAACCTTTATAAGATAGAGGCTTAATTAATACTACTTTATAAGTAGGTATAGCTATATAGAGATTCTTAATTTTCTTCTTTTCTTAGAGTAGTAGAGTAGCTTAATAAGGGTGTTATATAAATAAAATAGAAAATTATAGAGCTTTAAAAGGTAGTAGAGATAGTAATAGAAATAAAGAATTAAAAGAAAAAGTATATTTAGATAATAAAGACTCTTATAGTAGGTAAGGTAGTTAATTTAATAGCTAAAAAGAATAGTAGTAGTTAGAAGAAGAATAAAGAGCTAGAAAAAGAGTGTATATATAAAGGTATAATAAATATTATAGTAAGACTAGCTATAATACTTATATCTATATAGTTAAAATTATAGATTCTTCTAATAGTAATAAGTCTAAATAATATTTCTATCTCTTATAAATTATTATAAGTAGTAGTAGTAGTATTATAATATTAATCTAGTATTAGAATAATTTTAGTAGAGTAGATATATTACTTAGAGTAGATAAATTACTTATAAACTACATTATCTTATAAAGTATATATAGGCCTATTAAAAATAATATCCTTAAAAGGCCTATATATTACTTATAGGCTTATAGGTAGTTAGTTAACCTAGCGCGTTCTGCTATTCTTTCTCTTCTACTTCTACTCTTACTCCTACTTACGCCCTACTACTAGTTAACATGCTTCTATATCTACCTACAACTAGTGCTCGCGAAGCCGCAGGTGCTGGTGCCGCTGCCCTAGCTAATCTAGCGTCCTGCTGTCCTTCCTTTCTTACTCCTGCTCCTGTCCCTGCTGCTGGTTAACGTGCTTCTGCATTCACCCGCGACTGGTGCTCGCGAAGCCGCAGGTGCCGGTGCCGCCGCCGCCGCCGCCGCCGCCGCCGCTGCTGCTGCTGCTGCTGCTGCATGTAAAGCCGTCCTGCGCAGGTTCCAGCTCATCAATCAGACGCCCGTACGGCTCCAGCAAGGGGACTTCTGCTAGCGGGAGGAGCGCGGCGTCCTTATACAAGGCGAGCTGCGCTCTCCGCTCAGCCGCAGGCATGTTGTGGTGTCGCTTCATGTGCTCATCAAGGCCGTAGACGGCGTGGCCATGATGGCGGCATACCAGCACGCCATCAAGCCCGGGTAGCCGCGCAAACATGTGCGCTGGCTGAAGCAGGCGCGCGGGTAGGCGGGTAGGGTAGTCAGGGCCGAGTGCGCGTTGCGGGCAGGCCGTAGGGTCGTCGCTCAAGTATGCCCCTAGTGTGCTCAAGTATGCCCCCTGCCAAGACGGGTGCGGCCAATCAGCGTCATTCGAGTTTGCCCCCAGGGGCAAACTCGAGGGTGTTCATATAGTTAGGTATAGAAGGCTGCAAGCTTAGCTAAAGAGTATTAATAGGGCGCAATAATAGTTTTAAGGATAAGGTTAATAAAGAGATAAGGATACTAGAAGAATAAGAAGGGCTTTAATAGGGGCTCTTTATACTTTAAAGCTTATAGAAAGGTGCCGCGGTATAGTATAATAGGTAAAAGAAGGTTTAATAAGGGAAATTAGTATAAGAGTAAGTAGTAAGAGACCTTAAACAGATAATATTAAGGATAATTTTAGAAATAGAAGTTAGACGTTAGTTTAATAAGTACGTATAGAGTAATTTCTTAGGAATAGAATAGCCTAAATAAAAGGTAGGCAGAAGTTAGAGTAGGAAGTTAGTAAAGTAAGGGAATATTAATAATATAGTAGAACATTTAGATATAATACTAAATATTTTAGCTAAATAGATTAGTAGGGTGCTAATTACGACGAATAAAAGAGTAGTTAGAGAACTAAATAGTTAAAGTACTATTACGTTTATTACTCTAATATAGAAGTAGGTACGCGTAGGAATCCTAATTAATAACGCTATAAGGGCTATTAGGCGTAATGCTAAATAGTTTAGCTAAATAGGTTAGTAGGGTGCTAATCGCGACGAATAAAAGAATTATTAGAGAACTAGATAGTAGGTGTACTATCGCGTTTATTACCTTAATAGAGGGAATTAAGTAAGGTTTTAATAGAGCTTAAAGGAGCTAAGCTTAATAGTTTAAGAGGAAAATATAGTAGAAAGAACAGCGCCCTATCTTAGAGAATTAGTTATTTTAAGACAGCACGTAATTAGGCAGAATAACTTAATACTAATTATTCTAATTTAATTAACACAAGTAGATATAACGAAGGAACTTAAAAAAAACACGAAGGAGTACTGTTTAGTCGCGGGTTAGTCGGGCCCCTAGGAGATTAATATAATGGATTGCTTACTATAATATATTCTTAGATTTCTTCTTGCTTACCTTTATACTTATTTGCTGCCAGATAAGATAATAATAATGAATATAAAGTTAACGCTAGCGTGGGTGGAAATGGATTTGCGTTCATGTTTCAGAGAAGCCAGTACCACGTGGTGATACTAGCTTGGAAACAGAACAAGGTCAGATCCGCGATGCGCAGCGAAGAAGAACACGTTGAAATTAACCACCCTAATAACGCCCAAATACCCACGGCTGGACTCTGTCTACTCTCGCCTTCTTACAAGCCAATACCCAAAAACCAATATGCAAAGCTCACAGACACCATCATCTTCATCGTCCAGGCAGGGTAGATGTGAACGCATCATCCTCGCCGTCCACGTCCCTCGGCAAATTCGGTATTAAACCCTGCGCAATCGTCCCACACTGGTCGGTCCCACACCTCTGGCACGTGTAGTCTTCAACCTGGTCCGCTCTCCCTCTATCCGGATCGACTATCGGATCAACGACTCTCCAACTCTTGACGGCCTGGTGTGTGAAGGGTATGCACTCATCTGACCAGCCGTAAGCCTCGATTTTGGAAGCGTGGCAGCAGTTGTCATCGCTGTACGTGACAAGCAGCTGATCGTTGTCCTGCTCGCTCCTCCAGGGCAGGATTATGGCTTCCGCTACGCCGGCCCCGTACTTGGTACAGCCGTCGTTCACGTTGAGTGTCTTGCCAAAGATGGTGCCGGCGCAATTTTTGGAAGTGTACATCTTTACGTCGAAGGCTGATGTGATGGCAGCGAGAGCGAAGAGGGAAAGAGTGATGCGGGTGATGGGTGGCATCGTAGGCAAGACGATGGATGTAAGGTATCAATGAGGGCTTTGAGGTGCTAGAGGTCTTGGGGATACCTCTTCAGCGAACTTTGAGAAGCCGAGGCGGTGATGCAAGACTGCGCGGGTTTGGATTCCTTCAAAACAAAGATGCGAGAGGCAAGAAGAGGTGGAGTAACAAGGGAAAGTTTGAAGCAAACAATAGAGATGCGAGCTCGTCACAGCTATGTAGACAGAAATGAGAAGAATGGCGTTCTGCGCAATGTACTTATGTTTTGAACTTCGGACCATCATTTGGCCGTCATACTAAAAGGACTACAAAGGCACGGTCTCGATTGTGCCTACAAAGGTAGGCTAAGCAATGAAACTAGCCTGACTGGGCGACTGCTACGTGGAAAGGACACGGCTGTGTGTCTCACGCCAAGAGTCAGGCGGAATCTTAGTTAAGAGACAACATGGGTAAGGAAAAGACGAGGGATGCTGGGCGTATTTCTCACGCGGCGTGTTTGCAGCATGCTAGGCATCACGAGAGCGCTGTGAGTCGACTGGAGGATCGCCATTCCTCACTCTTACATACCCTCCAGGTCTGAAGCTCTATTTCTTGTATATCTATCCCAACAGTGGATTACTGAAGATTCCGAATACCCCCAAATCTTTTTGCTACGCGCTGCACGGTTTTAGCATGTCGCATGGCGGAAAAGGATATTCGCGAGCGCTAAGCTCTACGTTACTTGCCAGCGTTTCTCTCCGCTAGTGTTTCTCTCCGCCCGCGCCGCTTAAGGCTCTCTCCGCCCGCGCCAGGTAAGGCACAAATTTTGCCTTGGAGGTCCGAACGATGCCATAAAAAGTACTCCGATGAGAGGGATGTCTCGGCCGGTATTAAGTCTTACTACGGCGATGGAATATACTAAATCTATAGCTAGGGGTATTAAATAAGTATATTAAATAGCACTTTATAATAAATTAATATATTTAAATATATAGAATTCGTATATTAGTAACTAATTTAGTAGAATATTAGATAAATGTAGTAGCTAGCTACCTACTACATTTATTCTAATATTAATTACCTCTTATTACTACCTATAGAGAATTCTTAGTAGGTAGCCTTAATTAATTATCTTTAACACTAAAAAAAATTAGTAATTAGAATAAATTAATTTTGCTTATTTTCTTATAGAGATAAATTACCTTGCTATTAGTTAAGAGATATTAATTAAGAGCTATTAATTAAAGAGTTAATAGAGAGGTTAATAGAGTAGTTAATTAATTAATAATAATAGTATTTGTATTTTTATATAATTTAGACTAACTTAGCTAACTTTCTTATACTAACAGCGCACTATAGTGTACTAAAACTAGTGTTATTTTGCTTACTAAATTAGTATATTTAACTTTCGTAGTGCTGTACTCGGACACAAACATAACTACCCGCCAATTAAGCACTGCGCCGTTAAGAGAGTGAAACGCATCTCACGATAGTTAACATAGCCACGACGTTAGTACATGGCTTTCCGAATGTGGAACATACCTTATGGTACTAAATATAGCTGACTCGTTTAGTTGGCTTATGCTTATTGCAACTATGTATTTATTAAAGTAGCACCGCACTAAGATGCATACATAACGAGTGCTTGTCCTTTTCTTTCCTATAGTCATATTCTACCTGAACCATCAGTCTAATTCGAACCACCTCTCGGAACTTATAGATTCAGAGTTCATCTCGTTTTCGATACCTCTATTAAGAGCTCCTGGCCTTACTGTAAGCACATTCTGGGTGTGTCGCCATGAGGTCATACGCCTACATCCTGCTATGGCTTGTCTTCTACTTCACGGCATCCGCTGCACCAACAGATGGAGTGACGCTCTTTGATGGGGCCTCATCCCTCATCAAGCGTGCACCGAAAGACGCCGGAATCGGTGTGGAGCTGGAAGTGAGAGAATTTGTGTTATTCAACGGAGACCCGAGAGCGAAGAACGCGGATGATAAGATGAAAGCAGCTATCAAGGGCTCTACACTACTCAGCGCAGATCCACCAATTGAAATTAGCAAAACTTGTACGCCGTTCTGGGATCTCACCGCTGAGATTCTTGGAACCAGGGGAAATGGTAAGTTCTGGTGCGCGGGCTCTTTCTAAGGTTTCGCTAAAGTCGTTGCGATCCTTAGGCATCAGCGACCTCACCTTTGAGTGGATCGTAAGGGGGGAGAACTTAAAGATGAAGGCGAGCAACAAGCCGGGCGAAGATTTGGTCCTTCCAGGCGTGGCGAAAGATATCCTAGCCACAACGAAAAGACTCGACCCAAAAAAGGGCAGCAAATTTCTCATATGGACTAAAGACTATGCTCTCGACCAATGGGGGCCATGGGTCTTGACAAAGCCTCAAACTTACTCAGAGGATGTCCTCCAAGCTGGTGTACAGGTAACCACAGGGCTGCCCATGGAAGGTACGTATTAATCTATAACAGCACGAGTCTTTGTCGCGTGCCTCGCAAGCACGGTCGATTCCCTAGGTCGATGAGATTCTTATGCGAAGTACTGCAGACGCTTCCAAAATGTACGTCTATGACTTACTTGCTAACTGCATTGGCACCCCTAGCCATCCAGGAACTCATCGCGATCCTGGCACGCGATCCCCTTGACCCAGACCGGCGAGGGGTTAGACTTGCGAACGAAGGAGACAATGAAAACCCATCTTTACAAATCGACCCAACTACATATATCTTCGGCCCGCCGAACTCGAAAAGACAACGACTTGTCTTGATCAAGGCAGAAGATATGAAGGATGTCTACGAGAAAGAAGATATCACCACCGATCTTCTAGGCTTTTACTCGTTGCTAATGTCCTACGTTAACATTGCTGCAAATTCAGACGAAACAGGTAGGTCAGGCTTCTTGTGATATCTTCGTTCAGCGTGCTTGTGGAGCACTTTATTGTTCCCAGCTGGAAGCAACGGAGCATTTTCGAAGACTCATACCCTATTTTGAGACAATGCTGACTTTGACCCTTCCGTTAGACAGGGCAGAGGGACCGAAGCATAGGATCAGCATTATGCCGCGAACCGACTTCAAAACCTTGTACGCCATGTATGGGAATGATAAAAGCACTCGTGCAAGAAACAAGAAGTGTAGGAGGAAGAAGAAGGACCCTAAATACGAGAAATTGATCGAGATAATCAAGCACCTGGCCCAGAAGAAAGGATTGAAGGGCGCAGGAAAGATCGAAAAAGCGACATTTAAGTGGACGAAGCCGCCCGGGTCACAAACGGGGCCACCAGTACCCCCGCCGCGAAGTGACATGCAGAGCGCGTGTAAAGCTCTGAACCTAGAGCCGAGCACAGTGGACTGGAAGGCCAGCTGGCCCACGAGGACCGAGGACTACAGAAAGGGCGAACTCTCGATTGAGAGCTGGGTTATTTTCGCGGAAGGCAAAGTGGATCCTCTTCCTCTTATGTAAGTGGGTATGTACAAAGGGCATGAGAGACAAATACTGACATCGCACCAGGGAGAACCTTCTCAGAGGAGGCCAAGTAGGAGGCCTTGGGGACAGGGTCGAAAAGCCGCTGTACCCCAATCCGAGCGGGGATGACGCCTACGCACTTTACGAGATTCGAGACATATATGGTGGCAGGTTTCTGAATCTCGAGAAGTTGATGGAGAGGATCGAGATCGAAGTCAAGAAATGGCACCACGATCCGCCTCAGTATAGGGACCTGAAGGACAACCTGAACAAACGGGCTCTGGGCACTTCTTGCAAAAGGCCGAATAATGACATGAAGTGCAAAGACAACGAGGTGGAGAATGCTCAAGGAACATGTGAGGGTTGCAAACAAGGTATGCGCCCCAAAGTACACTGAGTCTCTTGGGTACATTGGTCATCTCGGAACTACACGCTAACATTATGTCACTTCAGGAGAGAAGCCAGACCCAACTCACAAGAAATGTATTCCGGACAAGTGCACCGGCGGTCAGGTTCCCAACAAACTAAAGAACAACCAGTGCGATTCGTGCCCGAAAGGTACCAAGCCCAACGTTGGTAACACCCTTTGCATCGACGACGGCCCAGATAAAGACGAAAAGGGCCAGTGCAAAGATGAGGGATTTATCCTCGACCCACGCATAGGAGGGCAGGATAAGAACACGAAAGATCCGAAGTGCATATTCGATGATACTAGGAATTGTGAGAAAAAGGGCTGGGTCGCGGTAACCCGAGACTTCAGGAACGTCGTGTCTCCGCATGATTCCAAAACCTACACACCCGAGTGTGCCAAAGACAAGGATCCTGACTTCCGCTGCAAGAACAGCAAGAGAACTTACGTTCATAAGAAGCGTGATCCGGACTCAGACCAGAAGGTTATCCAGAAAAGCTGCCGATCCACGCAGTCCAGGCTCAAGGAACTGAAGGACAAGTACAACGAGCGAGTCGAGAAGGCCAAAGAACAGAGAACGAAGACAGTCAACGCGAAGAAGCAGGAAAAGAAAGACAGCAATCGCCGCGAGCGCGTCGGCTTCTGCACTGCACTTGGTCTTGGTCTAAATCTGTTCAACAACTTACAGGGTGCAGTGAGCAAAAGAAATGACGTTGATTTTGATTCGCTGTCTCCGGATGAACTCGACGGGATGTTGGGCATGTGGCCGGAAGATGACCTGGACCCCGATAGTAAGTGTCGCATTGCAAGCAATGTACACAAATACTGAGCACAACTTATAGTCATTCAAGACCACATGGTGACGATCGGGCCCAAGCCATCAAACCCTGCGGTCGTTGGCATTGATACGGAGATTGCGGGCAGAGCATTCCCTATTTATTGGCTTGCCAAAGGCATCCAGAAGCTCGCGAAGATCTTCAAGAAACCAGGTAGAGCGGCACCACCTTCGAAGACCAACGATTGGTACAGCGGTTTCAAGAACGCTGGTAGCAGGGAAAAGCCATCTGAGAAAGCTCTCAACGCGGCGAAAGCATCGCCGAAAGTCAAGGAGATTTTCAACAAGGACATGATCAAACAGTGTCTAAAGAGCATGCGGAGGAGAGGGGCCAAAAGGAAGCGCGATACGCCAACGCAGATTGACATCGACCAAACCCGCATCGTCATCGACTGGGACGCCCCTAGAAACAACCTCAACGTTCCGGACTCAAAGTATGAGGATAGAGTCATCACGGTCAGACTTGGTCAGAACACAGATAATATATTTGGAGAAGGTGGCGCCACAGATTGGGCAACGACCTATCCCGATCGGATCAATCGACCTGGACGGCTCCAGTACGAGGCCTGCCAGGAGATTCCCGACGATCTAAAGAACAAAGTCACCGCAGTCGAGGTATGGGGAGGGTGCTGCGGCATTTATGCCGACAATGACTGCAAGGAGAGCTCGTGGATGTTTGCGATGCAGGACCGCGAAGATTGGAAGCTGGACGGTGAGCATAACGATAATATGGAGGCAGTGTGGTGTACATTTGAGCCAAACTGCAAGGGTGTGCCGGGTGCGAAGTAGATATCTTTTCCCGCTCATTGTTTTCATGGTTTTTTCTGGAGTTGAAGTGGCTGGCGTTTTATTGTCATGGATTTTAGCGCTCAATAGACAATCTAAAGGTTACAAAACCTCACTAGCTCGAGAGTTGCGTGATATACATGCTAAGAGCGGAGCCTCTGGTACGCTCTGGCCGGGCTTTTCACGTAGTCCTCCTGCCAATCATCAAAAAACAGCCCTGTCCCACATGGTGCGTAGTCAGGTTGGTGGACACCGTTCATTCCCACCTCCTCGAAACATGCGTAAGCTGCTTGGAGCACACCATGCACCCTCTCCACCACATTCCCGTCTCTTGTGTACCCCATCAACTTTGCAATATTACTCTGCAGCTCAGCATCCATAGTGGTAAGAATAAATCGCGATATCTCCAGTATATATATCAGATCTGTCGGCGGAAGGCTCGCTACATGCTTCTGAACGGCTGGCAAGTCGTTGGGCGGGGTTGCTAGGATGATGCGCCACGCCAGAAAGAAGGCGTTCGTAATGCGCGAGCGTTCCGATAAGGTGAGCTTGCGGTCAGCTCTTTCGTGCCCACGACAGAGAAAGGGAACGATTTCTTTCTCAAAGACTGAGCAGCAGATTGTGGCGGCTTCGGCGTGCTCTTGCGCGACTGATGGAGATGGAGAGATTGGGGCATTTTGCGCGGCAGAGGCCATAGTTGAGCTGGCGAGTGAGCCGACAAAGGTGTAGCAGTAACACAAGAGGTGTGATAAAACCTTAAGAGATAGTGTTTTGGCAGAGCAATTGGAAGAGCAAATGTGAGGAAGTGCTTAGAATAAGAACACGTGGAGAATATTTTGCACAGCCCCGCTGCTAACGCTAATGTAAGCAGCTTGTTAGTCGTTTTAAGAATAATTGCTACTATCTACTATCGCTCTTGAACGCGCCGAGACACTGCTGTCAACGTACCACCGAGCGCTTCCTACCACGATCGCCATGGCCGAACAGTCGCCCGATTACAAGAAACTGTTTCTCGAAGAACAACGCAGGCGGGAAGCAGCGGAGAAGGCGCAGAAGGAAGAACAACGCAGGCGCGAAGAGGAACAACGCAAGCGCGAAGCAGCGGAGCATGTGCAAGATAGGGCCGAAGAAAAAAAGCGCAAGACGACTCTTCCGGAGTTCCTCGACGCCTACCACACTCATCTACACTCCGGTCTCACCGTGCAGACTAATACGACCTTGTCGACACGGGGCGACCCTGCGAATGCGACTAACAAGCTTCCACCTGAAAATCTCGTTCTATAGAAGGACTTCCTAGCACAGCAGGCAGCGATCTGGGACGTGCTTATGGGGTCTGACTTCGCCTTAGAGCGACACTTTACTTCGCTGCACACATTAGAAGAGTCTGGCCAAGCTATCTTACGAAAAATGATGAGTTCTGAGCTAGATCTCCATCTCTTCCAGCGTTCCACCGTGGACGACCCTGTAACGGTCACTACAAGTGTTCGCACTTACGATACACAGTACGGGCTTGGTGCACCAAATATCAGGAGACGCAGAAACGGTGCCAGCCAAATGTAGTTGCCGTGTAAGAGGAGCCAACATTCAATTGAACCCGATACCAATCCGTCATACAGAGAATACAGACTAGACAAGAATTGCGGTTCGTCCAAAACATTGCCCTAACTTCCTCGCGCTAACTGGGCCTTGTTGAAGGCGATTGCAAAGGTTCCGCGGCGGAAGGGTCTAGAATGAAAGGGAGTTGGTAGCGATTAGGAGAGGAGAACGAGCGCTTTACCGAGGGGAAATGTCGTGGGGATATCCAACCTTTGCCACGGGAGATACTGCACAGGTCTGTCATCCGGCTAGCGAAAGACATCGCGAAAAGTACTGCGCAACCTAGAGCAAGCCACTTCCCTTTCCTTAATAAGCGTGTCGATAGTAATGAAAGAACATAAGTCAATCTCCCACCAGCTCTTCTCCAAGTGTCTCGTCTTCCCATTGCCACTGTTTAACCAACTGCCCCACTCGATAGTCCGTAGCCCAGCCAATTTCGACCTCGATGTCGTGGAGAAGGTCGCGTACCATCTGGCGCTCTCTAGCATTGCTCAGACATTGGCCAGCAGTGAACAGTGGCTGAACAGATTGGATGCGGACGGCCTCGTCCGGTCGAGCTAGAGATATGCCAATAATCTCGCAGGTAGACGCCTGACGTGTCGCGAGCACGGATCGTCAAGTGTTTAATCGAGCGACCAGAGTAGTATGGCCCGGTGTGGGCTCGTCTGGCTTGTTCATCAGCAGCTGGATCTTGCTCATGTAGTAGCATTGCATATTTGACGCGCACATAGGATTGCTGTACCAAATCTCCGGAAAGCCGATTTCGTTCTCTCCTTGAAGCAGCCTCCCAGGGACGCGAGTAGAGTCGATGCTGGCGCACGGCTGGAAAATTTGAGGCAACCCGTCGTACCATCTCTGAAACTGGAGATTCAAGGAGTTCCAGTGATCCAAGGTGCACCGGAGCACATCAACGTGGGAGGGTCCAAGATCCACAGGGTCCTCACCGACGGCCATGAAGTTGACGAGCTTCGACATGAGCCACACCAGTGCATTACAGACGAGGTCCTCATTTATAATAATGTCGTCCTCCGGATAGCAGGTTTCAGTTGTGTTGCTAGGGACAATGTATCCATTCTCGTCGATAAGGAGGCCAGCTTCCTTCCATAGAGAGTGCTCTTCGGTGTCAAGATGGGTTCGACTCTTGGTGATGACTACATTGTGTAAGTTAGTTAAGGCTATCGAAGTGGGCAGAGCGCACTTACACGCTGCCAGCATATTCTGCCGGGCTATGTTCCAAAATATCGTGCAACGTGCTCTAGAGATAAAACCAAGATTGGCGGAGTTGATTGTTGGAGGGGTTGTTTGCATCTGTACAAGAAGAGACTTCGCGCCGTTCAAATGCTTAGACCACTCTGCCATGGAGGCGTCCAGAGACTCGTATGCGCAGAAGATCGCTGAAGCCGCGAGCAGCTCATCTGTGTCAGTCTGCTGGTTCACATTGCTTGAGGCACGGCGCCATTTGCGAATGGGACTAGTATCCCTGTGTAATGGACCGCTTTCAGAATCTGGTTCTGGCACGATGGTCGAATCAGCCTTCAAAGCCTGGAGAAGGAGCGACAGGGCGGCATCGTAGTATTGCGTGGCTTTGTGGTACCAGTCGTGAGAGCCTGGGTAGAGCTCTATCCGAGCCTGGCGCGTCATGCTACCGCCCATAAGGGGCTTCCGCCCTTGCACACGTGCTAGGGCTTTGGCAGAGCAGGCGACCGTGGCGTACCTTAAGAGGGGATTGTGTCGCGTTTTAATTGGTACGTAGGAAGAAAAGTACCTACTCAGGTCAAAGAGATCCATCCAGTGGCCAGGGCCTTCAGAAAACCACCGTAGGAGATATGCAATGTCGTGCTCCCGCTCGACCGCGGTCTCCGTGCCAGCATGGAATGGCGCCGGTTGGCTGACAGCGACTGAGCTCGAGCGGGGTATCTGGCCGGGATCAAATGGCGACGGAACCCGGGGGTCGTTGAGAGGCGGTGTCATTGAGGGTGTAGGCGGTGAGATCATCGGTGGACGTTCATAGCAAGGAGCTGGATCTGCGTCTGGAGTGAAGCGTAAGGACGCGCCGTTGGTCGCATAGGTACGGACCTCGGGCCCGGTGCTGGAGGGTGTGCTGGCGTTGTCAAGGGTGTTGGAGCGTGGCGAGGAGGTGACTCTCCGACGCTTAAACGGGGTTGGAGAATCTGGCAACGTAACGGACAATGTCCTTAACTCTGGGCTGAGGGGATCTAGATACGGATTGGTCGTGATGTGGAATGTCACTGGAGGATTATTAGAGCTTCAGGGAAGCGCTATCGACGAAGGACGCGCAAACCGTTCTTGGGAATATCTAGCCTGACACCACCATGGAAGGTGTTCCTGTATGCGTAGAAGCTTTTGCAAGCATCTGTGCAGCTGTCGCCGTTCATCGAGGCGTTTTGTTGGTGGCAGAAGACGAGGTCTGGACATGGGACGCGTTCGCGGGTGGATGTAGAGCATCGACTGCAGATGGGCTTCCTCTCGTTGCATTTGAGCTTCCGCCCGTGACAAGTCAAGCTGGCAGGGCATGTTAGGAGATGGTAGAGCATTAGAGCGGCTGGAGAGGTCTACTTGCCATCCTGTTCGTGGGCGCATTTCTGCAACAATGAGTGTCTGATGCTTGAGAATGGTCGTGTAGTTTGCAGCCCTTATACTGGGATTTCGGATGCAGCGCCTCAGCGTTCAGCATGGGTTTATATAAACGCCACTATATGAGGTTCAGGGGGAAGAGGGTCGGCCCTGTACATCAGCCTGGTGCCACGAGAGCAGGAAGCGGCTCGCACGATCAGAGTTCTCGTCGCTGGGTCTTCGTCAAAGACGAACGCGCGCGGCTAGATTGGTTGCAGAGACGCAAGGGGTACAAGTGCTGCTCGAGTATGCACCGAGGCTGACCACATGCAGCAAGCGCTGATGGGAGGAGGCCACAGAGATGCTCGGCATGAGGCAGCTGTTTTGGTGAGAGTTGGGACGAGCTTGGGCACGGCGAGGGGGCCCTGCCGATGGCTGCTGGGGGAAGAGTGTGGCCAGTGTTCAGCATGGGGGACAGCGCCGCAGAACGGACCAGGACTGGCATCTGGG
Source organism: Lentithecium fluviatile CBS 122367 (assembly GCA_010405425.1). Lineage (NCBI taxonomy): Eukaryota > Fungi > Ascomycota > Dothideomycetes > Pleosporales > Lentitheciaceae > Lentithecium > Lentithecium fluviatile. Next base: position 81,197 of record MU005649.1, on the reverse strand, counting down.
CGTCTGATCGGGACGGGACCGTGGTGTCGCCCAGTGATGTGAACGGCGGAAAGTGGCTGCACCACGGGTTGTTTGAGGTGGTGCGCGGAAGGAGAAAGCGAAACTGGCAAGGACGGCACAAAGGGAGCCGTAGGCGGTCCCGCTCGTGATTATTTAATCAAAGACGAATCGCAATGGGGGCGACCTTCTGAAAAGAGTGTATTTCGCCGCTCACCCGTCGTCCACACCGTCGTCCAACACCAAAGCCGTGCTAGAGTGTAGTTGAGTAATTTGTCAAAATTGAACGTTCGTAAGACGACGGAGTTCACTTTGTGCTCGTAAAAAACAACATGTGAAGCGTCGCGGTCCGAGAAGTGTAGAATTTGCGGCCACGAATATCGACGCAACAAGGGGCAAAGTAACGCTTGTATTTACATGCTGTACTATTGCCCGTCGTCTACCACCCAGTGCCTGTGAACCTTAACCCGTCTTGTTCTTGGATCCAACGAATTCTTCGAAAAAGGTAGCTGGGCGTTTGAAGTTTTTTGCTGCATTGTGCACGTGATGGGGATGTTGGTGGAGGTTGTCTTTGCGGGTGAATGGGCGGGCAATGTCGCATTTCTCATAGTTGTGGACGTTGTTGAGGTGCTCAGTTTGAGTCATATTGGATGGTAGATTTTTGCCACAGTAGCCGCAGACATTCCGAAAGAAGAGGTTTTGGATTTCTTCAATGTTCGAACACGCCCACTCCTCCCCATGTATGCGGGCGTGCCAGTCCATGCGTTGCTTGCTCTTGAACCGCTTGTCGCATTTTGCACATATATAAGGATTATCAGACTTGTTGTTCGTGCTAACAGATCAGCGCGAGACATCAACAATAACAGATTACTTACTTCGTTGCTACAGAGATGTTCTGAGGCTCATTGAGCAGCAGATTGATATCCATAATAAGTCAAGACTGGTTCCGGGTGGGTGGCACGCGAAAGATTGGTACGAGAATTCAGGCGAGAAGAGTGCCCCGACGAGAAGAGTGTTGAGGTGAAAGTACTGCGGACGATAAGGGTGCATGGGGTCCAGCATTGGCGCTGCCTTGCATGATCCGAATGAAGTGGTCATAGCACGCGCCTATTGTGCATGATATGTACGTTAGCTACTCGCCACCAACGTCTTAAAAGCTAGAGAAGGTTGTAGCTGCATGAGGAGAAGCAAGCAGAGTTGCTATCAATCAATCAGGAATCAGTTTCCTAATCCTTTTTAGCCAGATTAATCCTATTAATTAGGTTAATCTTAAGCCTACGCAAATTTATATTAAATTAAGATACTTATACTTTCCTAATTAATTCTCCTAATACTTCTAATTATTTTTAGGTAGTTTTTAAAGCCGTAAAAACGTTAATATATTAATTTCTTAGCGTTTTTTTAGTATATTTATTAGTTTCCTATTTAGGTAATTAGCTATAGAGAATTAATTAGGGGAATACTACTACTCTATTAATACTTACGCCTCTACTTTCTTCTACTCCTTCCCTCTAGCCCTACCCCTCTCTCTGCCCTCCTATTATTATAGGTCCTAGCTTACGTAGAAAGGGCAAATAAGGCCTTCTAAATAAGGTAAGGGCATTAGCTACCTCTCTATTTATTACGCTTAACTTATAGAGCACCTAGGGCCCGCTAGAGAGCTAGAGTAGCTAGAGCAGCTAGAGCAGCTAGAGCTTTAAGACCTAGCTCTAGAACCTTAACGCTATGTTCTTTAGCTCTATAGCCTTGCCCTTAATTAATATAACGCCCTTAGGTCTCTTAAACGCGCTAACACTCTTCTATAAGTTTCTAGAGACTCTAACGCTATTAGCTTAGTCTGCGCTCTCTTAGGTAGCTATAGCGCCCTTAATTTTTTTATCTACTACTCTAGAGGCTTTAGTTAACAGCTTTAATAAGTAGTTTATAGATACCTTTAATAGGATTAACTAGAGAAGGTTAGCTAACTATATAAAGCCTCTATAGACCTAGAAGTTTAAGAAATTAACGCTCTATAAGTATAGGTATTACGTTACTCTTTACGCTAACGTAAGTTATATTTTCTTTATCTACTACTACTGCCACCTCTATAGAACTCTAGGGTAAGTAATTTTTAAGATATTAAGCTTAATAAGCGCAGCGTAAACTTACGTTAAGTAGAGCTAGCCTAGGTATAGGTACTCGCGTTCTAGTAAGTAGTTAGCCTAGCTAGAGCCTAGGCAGTATACGCTTGCGTTTATTATAAGCTCTAGCGTATAGGTGTTATAAAAGATGTCTAACGCCCTAGGAAACTTTAATTAGTAGCGTTTTTAACTTACTATAGTAAGCTAGCTAGTAGAGAATAATTACCTACTACGTAAGATAAAGACTCTAGCCTTTTAGCAGCTCTTAAAGGCGGCTAACCTAGAAGCTAAGCTAGCTACTTTCTATAACTACTAGAGTATTATAAGCTTTCTAGTAAGGCTATATATAAATCTCTAGCTCTAGGTATAAGCTAAGCTCTCTTACGCGCGCAGTAAGGTCTACCTAAGCTTTAACAGCTAGTTAATAAAGAGCGGTAAGAGCGCGTTTTATAGGCTTATTATATACTACGTTAATAGTTATAGTAAGCTCTATAACCTACTACTTACTCTCTCTTAACTTAGTAGTACGTATACTAGTAAGAGAGTTACTATAGTTATTAGTAAGACGCTAGAGAGCTTTAGTATTAATAGTAACTTAGTTAGATACTTTACGCTTAATAATATAACTAATAATAATACTATAGTTACTGCGCTAAGTAACGTATATAGCTTTTTTCTAAAGGACTAACGCCTCTGCTACGCGCCTTACTTACTTAACTTAGTAAGCTAGACTATAATATTTAGGGCTAATAAAGACGCCTTTAATAATAACGCGTTATAGCGTAATTTAGAGAAGAAATACTTATATAACTAGTAAAAGAAGAGCCCTATTAAAGTTCTTATAAACCTTATACACTTAGTATTAACGCCTTAGTAGTATAACCTTTTTAATAAGTTTTAGCTAATAACGCGCAAGGAGGGCAAGATAGGTAGGCTCTTAAAGCTTATTAAGCCTATAATTACGCGCTAGAATAGCTACTTTAATTTTATAAAGAGGGCTATTCTTCTCTACTACTTACTTAACGCCCTCTCTAACTATAGAGCTAAGAGAGTGTTAAGAAATAAGTTATTAGCTTAAGCGCGCAGTAGAGCTCTAGCTAATAATAAGGGCGCTTACGTTAAGAGCCTTAGCGCTACTAACTAGGCTATAATTAGCTAATATATTAAGGTTCTTTAACTATTAAAGAAAGCTATAAAGAGACTTAAAGGGCGTAGTAAGAGTAGCTAATTTAAGGCTATCTATAAGGTCTACCTAACCTTTAAGTATTTCCTCTCTTAGTTTAAGCAGCTTGCTAAAAGCTTTTTAAGCGTTAATTTTAATAAGCCTAACGCTTTTAAGGACTACGTTAAAATTAACGTAATAGTAGCTTATATAAAGCTCTTAAAGTACTACGCCTTACTTAAAGAAACGCCTATATATTACGCTACTATAGTCCTCTACCTATATTATAAGTTCTACTTTATAAACTTATAAATAGAAGAGTATAAAGTATAGCTTAAAAAAGCTAATAAGTAATTCTAAGAGCTATAGGCTAGGTATAAGAGTAACGCTAGCCCTATTAACTCTTCTTCGCGTAAATAAGCTAAACGCGCTAGTAATATTAATAACTATGCTAAGTAGTATATTAAGCCTCTAGAAGTAAAAAAATTAACTTCTCTCTGCTAAAGTACTAATAAGTTTAAGCGCTAGTAGTATAATAAACCTAGCGTTACTAAGAACTACACACACTATATAGATTTAATTAGGTATTAAATATCTCTATTAGATAAGTACCCTAGCCTTTCTTAGTTAGTAATTAATTTTATATTAATCCTAGCGTCCTCTTATTACTATAAGAGGATATTCTTTAAGATTAGTAATATAATAGAGCTAAAATGCTAAAAATTAAGCCCTTAATTACTCTCTATAATTACCTACGTAAGGAGCTAGCTAAGGGCTAGATTTACCCTACCTAGCGCAACTCCTAACAGAGAGTAATTAGTAGAGCTTATAGAACTAGAGATAGAGCACATCTATTAGATCTCTAAGTAGAATACTTCTATATAGGTCCCTATATATAAATATTATCCTCTAGAGATTTTTTTAGGATTAATTTAATTAATTAATTAATTAATCTGCCCTTAAAACTACTATTAGTTAATTAGAAGGAGTTTCCAGGGACCCACTAGATTAATTAGGAAGAAATTAGCCCAAATATCCTGATTGATTAATTAATAGCAACTCTGGAAGCAAGCAGCTATGGAACGAGCACTGTCAGAGGAGTCACTCGGAGGGCCGATGTGTGCGGAGACCGAGCTGCACATTAGACCGTATGGCATGAAGCAAGCCTGTTTTTGACCGCCAAGATACAAAATGGCTTCATCCTCGATCTCGTCCCATCAGCCGAAGTTGATGGGTGTGACATGTGCATACGACGTGCAGTGGGCGGCATTGCCGCGCTGACCCACATTTCACGCAGAGTCAATCAATTCTGCTTGGAGACGTACGGGGGCGGAAAGTCTGATGCACCTAACCCATGCCCGGCCGTAATGGATGCACGGTGTTGCGGGTCCAGCCAAAGATGCATAGAAGTAATGCATGAGATATGGTCGAATCGGGCTCCCCTCCACCTCCGATTCGACGCCATGAATCTTGACGATTGACTCCGTCTGGCAACTAGCCAACACGTCGGCAAGGAGGTTGCTTTTGGCGTAACCACCATGTTTTTCAAAACGGCTTCTGGGATTGACATGCTTCGCACCTATTTCCCTATATCTGTTCTATACATAACGTCTTGTATTCACCTAAATATTGTACGTAGTAATTAATTAGTATTCACCGCAAGAACTAAAGGCCTCCTCAATGCGTCCTTTTAACAGAGATAGGGTTAGTTCTTAGGTGAAAGTAAGAAAAGAGGAGAGAAGGGTATTAGTTACGTAAGTAGTTAATAAGGTTATTAGTATTAAAGTTATAAGATAGTTAAATTAACAAGGCCTAATAGAGTCTAAATAATAGATTTGCAAATAGATTACATACTAGAAACTATAGGGGTTCCTAGGGTTCCTATATACACGCGTGCTATCCCTTTACGCTTTACTATTCGTAATAGTTAAAACCTCTATAATAGTTAAGCTATCCTAGATAGTTAGGCTTAGTAGGATGGTGTCTAGTTACGTAACCTTAGTTATAGGTGGCATAGTGCTGCCCCACTCCGTTGTTGTTATCCTATCCTTTTCGCCTCGCATTTTATATTCTTAGTTCTTAATACTAAGCTTAATATTATTGCCGCCTTTAATAAACTGCGCATTGCAGATAAGCATAAATAGAAGTTAGCGTTTATTACTTAATTCAGACTCTTTAAATTCTTAGTTATGCTATTTAGCCTTTATAATATACTAGCATTATTCTAGAATTACATTAATTATACGCTATATAATCTACTAGACGTATATTATTATTATAGTTCTAAGAGTAGCTAGTTCTAAGGGGCAAGGTTAGTTCTTAGGCAGAAGTAATAAAGAAGAGTAAGAGGTATTAATTACGTAAGTAGTTAATAGGTTATTAGTATTAAAGTTATAAGATAGTTAAATTAACTAGGCTTAATAGAATCTAAACAATAGATTTCCTAACAGGTTAAATACTAGAAACTTTAGAGGTTTCTAGGTTCCTATATACTTATCTAGTCTTATAGGTCTCGCGGATGTTGCTAGTATTAAGGCGCTAAGGCTATTAGGATTTACAAGACCTGTAAGACTTTATAAGACACGTACGTATATATAATCTAGTAGAGATAGCGCCTTACCGCGGGGAGGGTATTACTATACAGGCACTATTATCCTATAGACTTCTTAAGTGCGGCGTTACTCTTTCTATTAGTTTATAATATTATCCTTTCTCTCTATAGTTATATCTCTATAATCTTATTTTAATGCCTTCTAGGTCTACGCTTCTTTATTACGCCTAAGCTAACTGCCTTAAGCGTAATTATAATTTAGCTATAGTATTCTATAAATAATGCGCCTATTATTCTACGCTATACTGTAAGGGTATATAGTAATAGAGGGACGAGCAGTAAAGTAATATATAGCTTTAATAGACAGACGAATCTTTAAGGAGTAAGAATACGTAGGAGCAAAGCTATATAGAAACAGTTACGTGCTAAGGTATAACTAAGGCATGCCTAGCGGGTCTCTAGTGTAGAGAGGCGTTATAATAGCCCCCCCCCCTTTTTGCGGCGTTATCCTAACAGCGTGATAATACAGAAAGAAGTAATCTATCTAGTAGACCTATAGGGCTATATTAGCTAGGTAACGCCTACTAACCTAAAGTAGCAACCCTATTATTATAATACATATTAAGCTCTTAAAAAAACCCTCTATTAGTAGGAAAATAAACTTTATAAAGAAACTTATAATAATTAGCAGTCTAGTAAGTGTATCGCTAGGGTGCTAGGGACGTACTAGGGGGTCGTGTTACGGTATCCTTTCTAGATTCCCTAACACTACTGAGTTCTATTCGTACTATTATTAGTACGCCTAGAACTATTCTCTAAACTTTACCCTAACTAGCAGTTAGTCTACGCACTAGAAGCATAGACTATTCCTCTAAGTATTTCTACTTTACACCTATTTCGCTATTTCTATTCTATACATAACGTCTTATATCTACCTAAATATTATACGTAGTAATTAATTAGTCTTTACTATATAAACTAAAGGCCTACTTATTACATCCTTATAATATTATATCATGTCTCCTCTTTTCCTTAGCTATTATAGCGACTAACGCGGACCTAATATAATAGATTCTTGCTAAACTAGCGTCTATCTAAGCTAGTAGTAAGGCGATTAAGGCTAGTAATAAAGTATTATAGTAGACTCTTACCTAGTAAGAGGCCTAATACTATAATAATATAGCTACCCTCTAATAAGAATTTAAAGAACGTTTAGCTATTATTAAATAGTTAGCCTCTCTCCTGCCTAAAGCTATAGTAGAGGCTAAGGTTTAACTAGCGCCTATAACTACCTAAAAGTCTAGAACTAGCTTATTTCTCTTTTAGCAGACGCCCCTAACGACTTAAGCTACTCTAAATATATAATCTAAGAAGCTTCCTAACTTACTATTATTTATAAAAAAGAAAAAGGACCTACTGCTCTTTCTAACTAAGCTCTAATATAAGCTTAAAGGAAACTCTAACTAATTCTCTAATAAAGAAGCGTAATTAATCTACGCTTACTTTTAACTTAAACGTAACCCTACTACTCTTATTAACTTATTAATAGAAAAGAACATTTATACTATAAAATAACTTATTAGATTTCTTTAGGCTACCTATAGTAACCTAAACTATAAACTAACTACCTAGAGCTAACTAGATAACCTAAAATAAGAAAATAAGAGTTTTCTTTTCTACTTTACTAACTTCTACTATCTAATTACTAATATAAACTTAAATAAGAGCGCCTAAATTAACTAGCTCTGCTATTTCCTATTAGATAGCCTTTACTAAGTAATAGTTAGTATCCTAATTCCCTTATTCCTAAATAATTATGCTAACCTAATTACCCTATATAATAATAATCTAAGGTACCTTCTAGCTTACTACTTTACTCTAACTACCTCCTAACACTTCTCGCCCCCTTATAAGGACTCTAATATAATAAAGTTAGACTTAATTTATACACCTGCTAGATTAAAGAAGCGTAAATACTATAAAAAGAAGGAACTATATTTTAAGTATAGTAAATATAGCTATATCTTCTATAACTATTTAGTCTTCCTATTTTATACCTAAAGTAATAGCGTTCCTGCCTTTACCTACTCTACTACTTCTCTAACTTATTAGTAAAGAAGTTTTAGCCTAACTACCTTACTCTATAGCCCTTTCTAATAATTCTACTAAAGCTATAGCTATAGGAGTTTATAAAAAGGCTTATCCTAGAGTTATATTACTCTTTAGGATCTATATTATATTAGATCTTTACTAACCTTTAAACTACCTCCCTAACTAAGAATTAAAAATATTAAATTAATATACCTGTCTTATTAAAATAGAGTAGACTTATTACTATAGTTTAAGCTCTTATTAACTTAGAAGCTAATAGTATTAGATATATAAATTAAGATCTAGCGCGCTAATTAAACCTCTAACTAAAACTGCTTATCTAGATACTACACCTAACTAAATTTAATAGAAAATAACTTAAAGAAGGTTCTATTTTATATATAACCTCTACTAGAATTACCTACTATAGTTATAATAAGTAATTAGAGCTATACGTAACTAATACTAGAAGATATAAGCTAATACTAGGCTAACCTTAGTTATATTAATATAAGGTTATCTTTATTTATTAGAACTAAGTCCTAAAGTTTAACTTCTTTTAATGCTAGGCTAGGTGCCTGCGCTAATACTAATATAAAACTAGAACCTAAGAGCCTATTACTATAGGCACCTAGACACCTATAGGCAAGAGACTAATAGGAGTTTAGAGAAAGTTATTTCTAAAACCCTTATATAAGGATACCTAACAGTTGCCTAGTAATAATAATAAAGAACTAAATATCTACTATATTAGAGTAGCACCTCTAATAATCCTATTCTAATAACTAAACTATAAGATCTTTGCTACCTCTATAGCTAATATAGATAAGGCCTTAGAAGAAAGAAAGTATACTAACCTAGTAGTAAAGGTACCCTACAAGTACTATAACCTATTATTTATATTCTTCTAAAAGAAAGCTAAAAAACTGCCTAAGAGATAATTATATAACTATAAAATTAAACTAATACCTAGTAAATACCCTAGTTATAAACCTCTATACAGTATATCTTAGAATAAACTAAAGGTGCTACAGAAGTATCTTAATATTTACCTATTAAAAGAATTTATCTAAGCTAGCTTATTACCTATCGCCTTCCTAGTTATCTTTATAAAGAAGCTAGGTAAAGGTTTACGCTTCTACGTTAATTACTAAGCGCTTAACGCTCTAATAATTAAGAACTAGTACCTAATCCCCTTACTATAGAAAACTCTAAGTTAGTTAAGTAAGGCTAGGTTCTATGTAAAGTTTAATATTATTACTGCCTTTAATAAGCTATAGATAGCTAAAGAAGATAAATAGTTAACTGCCTTCTAAACCTAATATAGTCTATTTAAATACCTAGTAATGCTATTTAGCTAAGCTAATGCCTGTTAAGATCCAAGAATGTGGAATAAAGGGCGAAAAGAATAGAATAATAGCGATAATGCGGGGCAACGCCGTAACACTATAACTAAGATTAGGTAATAACACTATTCCGCTAAGCTATAACATCCCGCTAAGCGAGGAATAGTTAACTATTCCTAGATAGCTAACTATCCTGTGCTTTTAGAATAGTAGTACTTTAAAGGGATAGCATTGCTGTATATAGGAATAGCAGGAACCTTATAGTTCCTAGTATTTAACTTAGTTAACAATCTATTATTTAGATTCTATTAAGTATTATTAATTTAATAGTTTTATAACTTTAATACTAACTACCCTATTACTTACTTATGTAATTAACAGCCTCTTCTCTATTACTACTCCTACCTAAGAACTAACTTACCCTTATAGGACTAGCTACCCTATAGGGACGTAACACATTAAATACCCTTAATATAAGTAACTTTAAAGGTATTACTATAGTTACTAACCCTAAGAATAAGGTAGCTAAGCTAGACCTATACTATAGAGAGTATAATAAACTTAAAGAACAAATCCTTTAACTTAAACTCTACTTTTATATCTTAGAACCTAAAATAGAGGGTAAGGAGAAGGTTATCCTTATAGTATTATACTTATAAGGCGAAGTAGCTACCTAAATTTAACTATACCTCTTAAGCTACCTAGCTAAGGAAAACCGCGAAGGCGACGCTATTAACTAGATTATTAAAGACTATAAGAACTTTAAGAAAGAACTTAGGTAGCTTTTTAGTATTACTAACTAAGTACCTCTTACTAAATAAGCTATATAGTAACTCT
>MU005649.1:36787-63495 GCA_010405425.1 Lentithecium fluviatile CBS 122367 | reverse complement strand
GACATTAATAGCAATTATTAGAATAAAATAAAAACTATTAACGGCCTATTATCTACAGACAGATAGATAAACTAAACGAATAAATAGAACTATAAAAACATATTTAAAAATATACAGTAATAAACTATAAAATAATTAGGTATTACTACTACTAATAGCTTAATTAGTATATAATAATAAGAAATTAGAAGTAATAGGATAAACACTATTCTATGCAAACTATAGAAGACATCTACATCTCTTTAAAAGAACCTTACTAATAAAAGTATAAACTAAAACAGCGGTTAATAACGCTAAGGATATATACAAAGCATATAAAGAAATAAAGAAAAATATATAAAAGGCACAATAAAAAAGTATTTAATATAATAACTAAAAATAAAAAACGGCACCTTAACTAAAGAAGGGGGATAGAGTATATCTGCTTATAAGAAATCTTTACATAACATAACTAAGCAAAGGATTAAACTACGTAAAGGTTAGACTATTTTTAGTTCTTAAATAAATTAGCCTAGTAAACTACAAACTCTAACTCCTAAGTAATATAAAGGTTTACCTAGTATTTTACGTATCTACCTTAGAACTAGCAGATTCTAAGACGCTACTACAAATAACATTTTATTACTAGAAAGATAAAGATAACAAGTATAAAGTTAAAGCACTACGCGGGTACCGCAAGGTAGACTAATAAGACTTCTAGAATAGCAACTTCTACTAGGAATAGCTAGTAAAGTAGAAGGGATATTCTAAATTAGAAAATATATAGAAACCTAAAGCTAACCTGTAAAACTGTTAGCAACTACTTAAAGAAGTAAGACTAAGGTTTAACGCCTACTACTATATAGGATAAACGCAGCTATAAAGCTAGAATAGAAATAGATAAGAATAACGCACCTTAGGAAGGTCCTAAGGATAAACTAGCATCTATAACGTTGTAGCCCGCTACCGCGTCGTTTAAAGCTAATAAAGTAGACTATATTATTAGCGAAAACTCTATACTAATAGAAGTAGCTAGATAGTCCGCCTTAGCGTTTACTACCTTACCCTTAGCCTTAAGCTTTAATATAAGGCATACGGCCTTCTTCGCAGCACGCCCCTTAGCCTGCGCTAGAATCTTCTTATTTTATAATAACTAGGATATTACCTCCACTAATAGCTTCTTATTTATATCTACCTTCGCTTAATATTCCTCTCTAGTCTAGTTAAGTAATAACTAAGATATGTTAACGTACAGCTTTCCTACGCGAACGCACTTAGCACACTTTAAATAAGAATTTAGTATAATAAAGTAACTTAAGTTTTTAGAAAAATACCTATTATAAGGAACGTTAGCAATAGTATTAGTAGTAAGGATTTTATAAAAGAGACGAAGTTAACGTTTATAAGAATTAGAAGATATAATAACCGTAGGATACTTATAAGGTAAGTAGGGCAAACTGCTTATAAACTAACCCTGCAGAATGTTAGGTAATTAAGGATAATTGCACGAAGGGGGGGGATAATGTTATAACTAGTAGGTTAAATAAGCGATAGGAATAATAATTAGCTGCGTACCTAGACGCTAACAGAAGGCACTAGAACGTAAACACTAATTATTATTATATTACGTAATTAATAGCCGCGCTAAGGACTAGCGATAGCTTTAGTAGGAACTATCGCGACTATTAATAGTCCCGCAACTAACTATTAACACTAGAGCTATGTGTATATAGGAACAGCAGGAACCCTTATAGTTCCTAGTATTTAACTTAGTTAACAATCTATTATTTAGATTCTATTAAGTATAGTTAATTTAACAGTTTTATAACTTTAATACTAACTATCCTATTACTTACTTACGTAATTAATAACCTTCTTCCTGTTGTCGCTCCTGCCCGAGAACCAACCTACCCTTATAGGATTAGCTACCTCGTAAGGACGTAACATTAGTGCATTAGAAGGAGCGAACCTACGCCTAAAACCTAAGAAATGCAAGTTTTATATATAAGAACTTAAGTTCTTAGGCTTCGTTATTAACATATAAGGTATTAAGATAAGCCTAGATAAGATTAAAGCCATACGTATATAGCTATAATTAAAAATAGTAAAATATATCTAAGAGTTTCTAGGATTCTACAGATTTAATTAATAGTTTATTAAAAAATACGCAGTAGTTACTATACCCCTAACAGAACTTATAAAGAAGAATATACTATTCGTATAGGGAAATAAATAGGAAAAGGCCTTCTAACTTCTATAAATAGCATGCATTACACTACTAGTACTTATTAATTTCTAAAGTAATAAGCTGTTATAGATTAAGACAGACGTAAGCGACTAAGCCCTTAAAGCTTACGCAAAATAAGAAAGAAATAGAAAATAGCACCTAATAGCTTACTACTTAAGAAAGCTTATAGATATAGAAATATATTATAACATTTATAATAAGAAACTATTTATAATTATTAAAGTACTTAAACACTAGTAAATCTACGTACATAGCTGTTCTAAGCTTATTATCTTTACTAATTATAAGAACCTCCTAAGGTTTATAATAATAAAGAATCTTACACTAAGATAAGTAAGATAGTCTAAAGTACTTAGACAGTATAAGTTTAGAATTATATATACACCTAGAAAAGAAAACGGACGCGCTAATACACTAAGCTAACAAAGCGACTTAGCTAGAGACAAAATAATTACACGCGCTACTATCTTAGTATAGAATAAGAATAGATTGCTTAGCCTATTATAAGAACTTAACATACTCCTTATAATAGGATAAGAAGTACCTAAAGAGTAATAAGAATAGGTTATTAAATAATACTATAACGACCTAATATACGAACACCCTAGCATTATAAGAACTATAGAACTTATTTAGCGTAACTACTAATTTAAAGAAATAAAGTAAAAGGTTATAAACTATATTTAGAAATGCGCAGACTGCTAGAAGAATAAAAACGGTACTTATATATTATATAGAGAAATATAAGCTATCTAGATTCTAAAAGAACCCTAGACTAATATCTTTATAGACTTTATTACTAGCCTACTAAACTCTAAGGACTTAGTAACTAACATATCCTATAACGTAATACTAGTAATTATTAACTAATTTACTAAGTATATAGAGATAATTCTATTCTATAATACCTATACAGTAAGATAACTTAGATTCGTAATCCTAGACTAACTAGTTAGGTATTATAGGATACTAAGGATAATTATTAGTAATTAAGATAAGCTATTTATATCTAACTATTAGATAACACTAATAGCACTTATTAGAATAAAATAAAAACTATTAACGGCCTATTATCTATAAACAGATAGATAAACGGAAAAGATAAACAGAACTATAAAAACCTACCTAAAGATATATAGCAATACACTATAAAATAATTAGGTATTACTGCTACTAATAGCCTAATTAGTATACAATAATAAGAAATTAGAAGTAATAGAATAAACACTATTCTATATCTCTTTAAAAGAACTCTACTAATAAAAGTATAAACTAAAATAGCAGTTAATAACGCTAGAGACATACATAAAGTATATAAAGAAATAAAGAAAAATATATAAAAGGTATAATAAAAAAGTATTAAATATAATAACTAAAAATAAAAAACGGCAACTTAGCTAAAGAAGGGGGATAGAGTATATCTACATATAAAAAATCTTCGCATAATACAGCTAAGTAAAGAATTAGATTACGTAAAAGTTAGACTGTTTTTAGTTCTTAAGTAAATTAGTTTAGTAAACTATAAACTCTAACTTCTAAATAATATAAAAATCTACCTAGTATTTTATATATCTATCCTAGAGCTAGCAGACCCTAGAATACTACTATAAATAACGTTCTACTACTAAAAAGATAAAGATAATAAATATAAAGTTAAAGCACTACGCGGCTACTGTAAAGTAGACTAATAGAACTTCTAGAATAATAACTTCTACTAGAAATAGCTAGTAAAGTAGAAAGGTTACTCTAAATTAGAAAATATATAGGAACCTAAAGCTAACCTATAAAACTATTAGTAACTACTTAAAAAAGTAAGACTAAGATTTAGCGCTTATTATTACACTAGATAAACGTAACTAAGAAAGCTACTTTTAGCTAGAGAGCAGTACTATCCTCTATAGTTATAAAAAAACCTAAACTACTAAGAATAGACTCTAAAGAAACTAAGGATAAGAAATTATTAAGAAGCTAATCTAATAAAGGATTAGAAAGAAGACTATTAACCTATAGCTAGCTTAGGTTAGTAAGAACTATACCTATAGAAGATAAAGATAGCGCACTTAACTTATTTAATTAGTTTTAAACCTATAGTAAGGTAAGGTTATAACGCGCTATGTCTTACTTATAACTCTTTAGCTCTGCTAGCTTGCGCTATACGCAAGTAACTACCTAAGTAATCTATATAGTAGACTTCTCTATATAAAGAAGCGCTAACTCCTTCTTATATTTCTTCTACTCTACCTTCTCTTACTCCTCCTTAGAAATAAATAGACTACACTTAGCCTTTACTATAATATACTTAGTATAATAACTAGACGCTATATCTATAAAATACTACAGACCCTTCTCTTTATAATAACTATACTAAAATAATATCTCTTACGTAGCTACGCGTACACGCGCTGCCTAGAATTAACGCTCTAAGGTAGAAGTTTCCCTATAAGACGCACGCGCTCTATTAGTTTATTATTTTTTAGGCATAGTTAGTAAGGTCTATAGAATATAAATAAAGCTTAGGGCACTATAGACTTTATACTAATAGTTAAAATAGCATAGAAGGATAAGCAGGGGTATTAGAATAATTACCTAGAAAGAGGGGAGGTAATATTAAGATTTAAGAATATAGAATAAAGGGCGAAAAGGATAGAATAATAGTAATAATATAGAGTAACGCTGTAATACTATAACTAAGATTAGGTAATAATACTATCCTACTAAGCTATAACATCCCGCTAAGCGAGGGATAGTTAACTATCCCTAGATAGCTAACTATCTTATACTTTTAAGATAGTAGTACTTTAAAGGGATAGCATTACTGTATATAGGAATAGCAGGAACCTTATAGTTCCTAGTATTTAACTTAGTTAATAATCTATTATTTAGATTCTATTAAGTATTATTAATTTAATAGTTTTATAACTTTAATACTAACTACCCTATTACTTACTTACGTAATTAATAGCCTCTCCTCTGTTACTACTCCTGCCTAAGAACTAACTTACTCTTATAAAACTAGCTACCCTATAGGGACGTAACAATGCCCTAAGTATGTTCTAGTATTTTATAAATAACGTGCTCTAACTATACCTTAATATCTTCTACACAGCCTATATTAATAATATACTAGTCTATAGTAATTTCTTAGCTAAATATAAGAAGCACGTCTAACTAGTACTTAAGGCGCTAGAAGAAGCTAGCCTATAACTTAATATAGATAAATGCAAGTTCTATAAGACTAAAGTTATATACCTAGGGTATATAATCTCTACTAAAGGGGTTTAGATAGACCTAAATAAAGTTAGAATAATTATAGAGTAGAAGTATCTAAAGAACGTAAAGGATATATAAGCCTTTATTAGGTTTACTAACTTCTATTAATAATTTATTAATAACTTCTCTAATCTTATAAGCCTACTTATAGCCCTTATAAAGAAGGACGCCTAATTTTAGTTTAACCTAATCTATTAGGAAGCTTTTAACGCACTAAAGAAATTATTTACTAAGGCTTCTATCCTTTAATACTTTAACCTAGAACTTCTAATAATTATAAAAGCAAACGCCTCTAATTATATTATAGTAGGCATTTTATCTTAGACTAACGCTAAAGGTATAACCTAGCCTATTACATACTTCTTAAAGCGTATAAGCTCTACTAAGAATAACTATAAGATCTATAATAACGATTTACTTATAATTATCTAATGCTTTAAGTAAATAAGACCTAAACTTAAAGAAGCTGCCTTTTTAATTAAAGTACTAAGCAATTATAAGAACCTATAGTACTTAATAATAATAAAGTAGCTAAGCTACTAATAAGCCTAATAGTCTAAATACCTCTTCTAATTTAACTTTATAATAACCTATCGCCTTAGAAAGAAAGAAAAGAAGTCTAATACTCTAATAAGACGCTCTTAAGACCTCTCTGCGTAAGATAAAGCCTAATAAGCTAGGAACTAGACACTATTAAGGCCTAAACTATTCTCTAAGCCTTTAGGGCTTTCTAGAATAATATTCTTAAGAGCCCTAATTATAAACCTAACTAAGACAGATTACTTAATAATAGATATTATTAATAATAAATATACTAATAATAGATTTATTTAAGATACGCTAAAGTTACTTTAAGAAGGCGCCTAATAGTCTAAACTAGTTACTCTAAGTAAGTATAAAGACTAAAATAGTAGATTATACTACTAAGACTAATTAGTAATCCCTAACTCTAATAAACTAAGAATTAAGTTACTCTAACTTATATATAAGTCTCCTGTTAGTAGCTATTCTAGTAGAGGGAAGACTCTTAATATTCTTTAGCATAAGTATTACTAGCTGCATATATTTAACACTATTTAATAATTCGTTACCTGCTACTATACCTATTATAGGGCGAAGGCTTCCTATAAGAAGTACTATAGCTTATTAAAATTATTACCTATACCTAAACGGCGATAGTAAGACATCTCTATTAACTTTATTATTAACTTACCTAAATCTAAAGGCTATATAAATATTATAATAGTAGTTAATAGACTATTAAAGTACTAATAAATAATTTCCTACGCGTTAATAACGGCCCCTATAATAGTAGAACTATTCCTCTAATACGTATAAGTCTATTATAGCCTGCCTAATACTATAGTATTTAACTAAGGAATATAGTTTATCTCTGCCTTTTATAATAAACTATATAAATAACTAAAGGTTTAAGCCTAACTCTCTACTACTTTCTACCCTAAGAGTAATAAATAAACTAAGAACGTGAATACTATAATAAAATAAGTCCTCTAAGTATTTATAAACTACTAATAAGATAACTAGGTATAATAGCTACTAATAGCATAGTTTAAAGCTAATAATATAACCTCTAAATCTATATAAGTTTCTCTATTCCTTATAAACTATAGATAACACCCCTAAATAGGTTTTAAACTTCTAATAAATATAGTTTGCCTAGCCTATTAGGCACTATAAGTAGCTAACGCGAATAAGATAATTAAAAAGATACATAATATAATTAAGTTTATATATAAAGAGTTATTATAGGCGTAAGCTATATAGTAAGAATATATAAACTAAACGCAAACACCTACTCTAACGTATAAAGTAGGCGACTAAGTGTAGTGTTACGTTCCTACAGGGTAGCTAATTCTATAAGGGTAAGTTATTTCTTAGATAGGAGTAATAATAGAAGAGAGGTTATTAATTACGTAAGTAAGTAATAAGGTAGTTAGTATTAAGGTTATAAAACTATTAAATTAATAATAGCTTATAAGAATCTAAATAATAGATTATTAAATAAGTTAAATACTAGGAACTATAGGGGTTCCTATTATTTCTATATATAGCAATGCTATCCCTTTAAGGTGCTGCTATCCTAGAAGCATAGGAAGGTTAGCTATCCTAGGATAGTTAACTATGCCTTACTTAGCGGGATATTATTACTTAGTAGAATAGTATTATTATATAATCTTAGTTACAGTGCTACAGCGTTACTCTATACTATTACTATTATTTTATTCTTTCTACTCTTTATTCTATATTCTTAGATCTTAATATTACCTTCTCTCTTTCTAGGTAATCGTCCTAATACCCCTACTTATCCTCCTATACTATGTTTAATTATAGGTATAAGGTCTATAGTGCCCTACGCTTAGTTTACGTTCCTTTAGACCTTACTAACTATGCCTAAGAAATAAAAACTAATAGAGCGCGTGCGCCTTATAGGGAAACTTCTATCTTAGAGCGTTAATCCTAGGTAGCGCATATACGTATAGCTGCGTAAGAGATGTCTTTTTAGTATAGTTATTATAAAGAGAAGGGTCTATAGTGCTTTATAGATATAGCGTCTAGTTACTATACTAGGTATATTATAGTAAAGGCTATATATAGTCTATTTATTCCTAAGAAGTAGTAGGAGAAGGTAGAGTAAAAGAAATATAAGAAGAAGTTAGCGCTTCTTTATATAGAGAAGTCTGCTATATAGATTACTTAGGTAGTTACTTACGCGCAGCGTAAACTAGTAGAGCTAAAGAGTTATAAGTAAGATATAGCGCGTTATAATCTTACCTTATTATAGGTCTAGAATTAATTAAATAAGTTAAGTACGCTATCTTTATCTTCTATAGGTGTAGTCTTTACTAACCTAGGCTAGTTATAAGTTAATAGTCTTATTTCTAATTTTTTACTAAATTAGCTTCTTAATAATTTCTTATTCTTAGTTTCTTTAAAGTCTATTTTTAGTAATTTAGGTTTTTTTATTTCTATAAAGAATAGTACTACACTCTAGTTAAGAGTAGCTTTCTTAGTTACGTTTATCTAGTATAATAATAACCGCTAAATCTTAGTCTTACTTTCTTAAGTAGTTACTAATAGTTTTATAAGTTAGCTTTAGGTTTCTATATATTCTCTAACTTAGAGTAACCTTTCTACTTTACTAGCTATTTCTAGTAGAAGTTACTATTTTAGAAGTCTTATTAGTCTACTTTAAAGTACCTACGTAGTGCTTTAACTTTATATTTATTATCTTTATTCTTTTAGTAGTAAAATATTATTTATAGCGGCGTCCTAGAGTCTGCTAGTTCTAGGATAGATATATAGAATACTAGTTAAACTTTTACATTACTTAGGAGTTAGAGTTTATAATTTACTAGGCTAATTTATTTAAGAACTAAAAATAGTCTATCTTTTACGTAATCTAGTCCTCTGCTAGGTTATATTATATAAAGACTTTTTATAAGTAGATATACTCTATCCCTCTTCTTTAGCTAAGGTGCTATTTTTTATTTTTAGTTATTATATTTAATACTTTTTTATTATTCCTTTTATATATTTTCTTTTATTTCTTCGTATGCGTTATATATATTTCTAGCGTTATTAGCTGCCGTTTTAGTTTATACTTTTATTAGTAGAGTTCTTTTAAAGAGATATAGATGTCTTCTATAGTTCGCGTAGAACAGTGTTCGTCCTATTACTTCTAATTTCTTATTATTATATACTAGCTAGGCTATTAGTAATAGTAATACCTAATTATTTTATAGTTTATTACTTTATATTTTTAGATAGGTTATTATAGTTCTATTTATCTATTCTATTTATTCGTCTATGTATAGATAGTAGGCTATTAATAGTTTTCGTTTTGTTCTAATAAGTGCTATTAGTGTTATCTAGTAGTTAGATATAAATAGTTTATCTTAATTACTAATAATTTTTCTTAGTATTCTGTAATACCTAACTAGTTAGTCTAGGATTATAAATCTAAGTTATCTTACTATATAGGTATTATAGAATAGAATTATCTCTATATACTTAGTAAATTAATTTATAATTACTATTATTACGTTATAGGATGTGTTAGTTACTAGGTCCTTAGAGTTTAGTAATCTAGTAATAAAGTCTATAGAGATATTAGTCTAGAGTTCTTCTAGAATCTAGATTACTTATATTTCTCTATATAGTGTATAAGTACTATATTTGTTCTTCTAGCAGTTCTTATGTTTTTAAATATAGTTTATAACTTTCTACTTTATTCCTTTAAAGTAGTAGTTGCGCTAAATAAGTTCTATAGTCCTTATAATACCTAAGTGTCTATATATTAGATTATTATAGTATTATCTAATAACTTATTCTTATTATTCTTTAGGTACTTCTTATTCTATTATAAGGAGTGTATTAAGTTCTTATAATAGGCTAAGTAATTTATTCTTATTATATACTAGGATAGCAGCGCGTGCGATTATTTTATCTCTCGCTAAGTCGCTTTATTAGCTTAGTGCGTTAGCGCGTTCGTTTTCCTTTCTAGGTGTATATATAATTTTAAACTTATACTATCTAAGTACTTTAGACTATCTTACTTATTAGAGTGTAAGATTCTTTATTATAGTAAATCTTAGAAGGTTTTTATAATTAGTAAAGATAATAAGTTTAGAGTAGCTATATACGTAGATTCGCTAGTGCTTAAGTGCTTTATAATTATAAATAGTTTCTTATTATAAATATTATATTATGTCTCTATATCTATAAGCTTCCTTAAGTAGTAGGCTATTAGATGCTATTTTCTATTTCTTTTTTATTTTGCGTAAGCTCTAAGGGCTTAATTACTTACGTCTATTTTAATCTATAATAGCTTATTACTTTAGAAGTTAACAAGTACTAGTAGTGTAATGCATACTATCTATAGGAGTTAAAAGGCTTTTTTCTATTCATCTTCTTATATAAATAGTACATTCTTCTATATAAGTTCTGTTAGGGGTATAGTAACTACTGCGTATTTTTTAATAAACTATTAATTAAATCTGTAGAATCCTAGAAACTCTTAGATATATTTTACTATTTTTAATTATAGCTATATACGTATGGCTTTAATCTTATCTAGGCTTATCTTAATACCTTATGTGTTAATAACGAAGCCTAAGAATTTAAGTTCTTATATATAAAACTTGCATTTCTTAGGTTTTAGGCGTAGGTTCGCTTTTTTTAGTGCGTTAAGTACCGCCTTAATATATCCTTAGTAGTTCTTATCGCGTTCTAAGAAGACAAGAATATTGTCTATATAGGTAATAATAAATATATTAAGGTGTTCTCTTAGTATATTATTAACTAGTGCTTAAAATATTACTAGTGTATTAGTAAGTCTAAAGGGCATAACTAAATATTCATAGAGTCTATATCTTAATTATAATACTATTTTCTATTCTTTACCTTCTTTTATTTGTATAAGGTAGTAGCTATCTTAAAGGTCTAATAAGATAAAGATAGTTGCTTTTAGTAATAGATATTAGTTTTTAATAGTTATTACGTTAAGTCTTTAATAATCTATATAAGGTCGCAGTTCTCTATCTTTCTTTCTTATAAAGGTAAATAGGCTAGCTGCTAGTAATTTTAAGGTTTAAATGTATCCTTTCTCTAGGTTTTTCTTTATAAATTCTCTTTTCTATTTAAGTTCCTTGCCTATTTTCGCGTAGAGTAGTCTAAAAAGTAGTACTTTTCCTTCTTCTAGGTTAATTATATAATCCTAGAGTTAGTATTTAGGTAGGTTTGCTTTTCCTTTCCTTTCCTAAAATAAGTGTTCCTATTTCTTATATTATTTAGAGATGCTATAAGTTATACTAATACTTATCTTCTTACATTTCTTAACCTAGTAGTTCCTGCTAGCGTCTTCTAAGATTAATTTATATTTATTAACTTCTAGTCGCGAGAGTATGTTAAGTTCTCTTTTATCTATTATTAGACTCTGCTAATACATAGGCTTTGCTTATAATATATAGTTATAGCGCGTTAAGGATATCTTTCCTTTATCCTATTTAATATTTAGGTTATGCCTTCTTAACTATAGTAACCTAAGTACTACTTTATAACTAAAGAATCTTAGTATATTAAAGGTAATCTATTCTTAGTATTTATTAATCTTAAGCGTTGCTTTAACCTTATAGTCTATTCTTAGTATCTTAGGCATTAGTGCCCTATCTTCTACGTATAGAAGGTAAGATTATTATTTCTATCTTAACGTAAGTCTAGCTTTTCTAGTAGTAGTAAGTAAGATATAATTCTTCTAAGCCTCTAAGTCTATTATAGCTCTAGCTTTAATGTTTCTAACTTAGATAGTAAGTTTTATTAATGCTCTATTACCTATAGTATTAAACTCTTAGAAGGCGTCTTCTCGCCTTAGTTTTAGTCTAAAAAAGGTTATTATCTAAGTTTAGGTGCTTAATAGTTATTATTACTTTATCCTCTACTAAGTTTATATCTTATACTATATCTAGGATTAATTTATATAGCAAATACTAGGAGGTGTAAGTAGAAACTATTTTCTCTTTTCTTATTATAGTATTTCTTGCACATTGCTTCTAAGCAGTTTTACTATTTATCCTAGACATAGATGCTATCTATAAGTAGGGTGCATACTGTATTTTTTACGTTAGTTTTCTATAGGAAGTACTATGCTTCGCGCTTATCCTATAGGTGTTTATCACACTTATTTATAAGGTAATTAAACTATTTCTACTTATATTAATATCTAGCTCTAGAGAAGTAGCTTCTATTAACCTTATCTATATAGTGTATCTTATAGTAGTCGTCTACGTATATTATATAGCTTATACTTCTATATTTAGAGTTACGCATATTAACGTAGTAACGTAGTTAGTAGTTTAGTTATTTATTATTATACTTCTAGCTTTTATTTTAGTGCTTATAGTTATATTTTATAGTGTTCTATATTTCCTAGATAACTATACAGTGTCTTCCCTTATTTTTCTTTATAGGTTTACGTTTCTTTTCTATAATCCTATATAGTAGAGTATCTCTATCGCGTAGTTATATCTTAAAGTTATTAAGGAAGTTCTATACTATAGGCGTGCCTAGGTAAGGTTCCTTTATATCTAGATATAGAGTTAGCGTTCGCTAGATAGAGTAGTAGGGTTCCTCTTTACTATTAAGTTCTTCTAGATCCTTATAAAGTTATTTATCTAGAGTGTCTAGTTATTCTATAGTTTCTAAGTTAATTCTTTTAATTTCACTAACTACTTCCTATTCTTTATCTTTATCTATTTCTTATTTTTTCTTAAATATAACGTTTAGCTATTGCTTAACTTTATTCTTAGAACAGCAGTTCTTTATAAGGTAGCTAGGCTTACTATATATAAAGTATTTACGCGTCTCTACTTCTTAGAACTATAGTTCCTTTAGAGGTCCTCTAGAGTTACGCTAATATAGCTTATAAAAGCCTAGTCCTTTTATTTCCCTTTTCTCTAAGTTATTATACTAGATTCCTTTTATTAGCTAATAACTATAGTTATTATATTAGTAGCGTTGCGGTTAACTACTTAAGGTTTAAGGCTTTATTAGGTAGCTATTAGGTAGCTTCCTAAAGCTAGAACGTAGCTTCTATCCTTACTAGCGTAGTTCTTAATATAGTTTATACTATTTAGCGTTAATCCTAATAGACTCTTTATAAAGATCCTTTAAGGAGGTAATAAGGTTTCTAGAGCGTAGTAGTTCTTTATAGAATTTTAGTTTTAAGCCTTATTTATATATAACTATTAAGGGTACTTCGTCCTAGTTAAGCTGTACAGCGTATTTCTTAAAGTATATAGCGTAATTAGTAATAGAATGCGTCTATTAGAGTTACTATATAGCTTATTTAATAAGAGGTACTTAGTTAGCGATACTAAAAAGCTGCCTAAGTTCTTTCTTAAAGTTTTTATCGTCTTTAATAATTTAGTTAATAGCGTTACCTTCTCGGTTTTCCTTAGCTAGGTAGCTTAATAGGTATAGTTAGATCTAGGTAGCTGCCTTACCTTATAAGTATAATGCTATAAGAATAACCTTCTCCTTTTCTTCTATTTCTAGTCCTAAGATATAAAAGTAGAGTTTAAGTTTAAGAATTTATTCTTTAAGTTTATTATAGTCTCTATAGTACAGGTCTAGCTTAGCTACCTTATTCGTAGGGTTAGTAACTATAGTAATACCTTTAAAGTTACTTATATTAAGGATTTTTAATATGTTACGTTTCTATAGGATAGCTAATTCTATAAGGGTAAGTTAGTTCTTAGGTAGGAGTAATAATAGGAGAGAGGCTATTAATTACGTAAATAAGTAATAAGGTAGTTAGTATTAAGGTTATAAAACTATTAAATTAATAATAGCTTATAATAATCTAAATAATAGATTGTTAAATAAGTTACATACTAGGGACTATAGAGGTTCCTATTATTTCTATATATAGCAATGCTATCTCTTTAAGGTGCTGCTATCCTAGAAGCACAGGAAGGTTAGCTATCCTAGAATAGTTAACTATCCCTCGCTTAGCGGGATGTTATTACTTAGCTGGATAGTATTATTATATAATCTTAGTTACGGTGCTACGGCGTTACCCTATACTATTACTATTATTCTATCCTTTCCGCCCTTTATTCTATATTCTTAAATTTTAACATGTAGCTTAACGCCTAAAACATCTAAACTAACTAATAGTTAAAGAAGCTAGACTAGAAGAACCTTAGCCTATTCCTAGTAGCTAAAGTAGTCTTATTCTATGCTTACTAACTAAACCTACCTAGTAGTATAAAGATATATCTAGTATTTTATATCTCTCTAATCTAACTAGCTGCGCTTAAATCTAATTACTTACCTAGCTAGTAGAACCTGCTACCTAAATCTATTATAATTAATAATAAACTAGAGTTTATTATTAAGAGCGTTAAGAGAATCCGCTATAATAAGAGAAAATAAACCTAGAAATACCTAACCTAATAGACTAGCTATAATAAATTATTATAGGAGCTAGCTAAGTTTCTAGAAGAGACTAAAGTAGTTAAGCGATTTTATACCTAATACCTAAATAAACTAGTACCTAGTAGCCTAGCAACCTAACGCCTAATTTAAAAAGAGAATAGGGGGGGGATACTATTACGATATTCTTCCTAGATCCTCTAATACTACTAAGTTCTATTCGTACTATTATTAGTACGCCTAGAACTATTCTCTAAACTTTACTCTAACTAGCAGTTAGTTTACGCACTAGAAGTACAGACTACCCCTCTAAGTATTTCTACTTCGCACCTATTTCGCTATTTCTATTCTTTACACAACGTCTTATATTTACCTAAATATCGCACGTAGTAATTAATTAGTCTTTACTATAAGAACTAAAGGCCTACTTGTTGCGTCTTCGTAATAAGCCCTATCTTAGTCCTATATAGTTTTTACGTATATAGGAAATTACCTTTATTTTTACCTTCTCTATAGTAAAGGCTGTTACTTACTAGGGCTATTACAACTCTATCTTAGGCGTATATAGTTCTTAGATATACTAGTAATTACCTTTACCTTTATTACCTCTATAGTAGAGGCTATTACTTATTAGAGCTAGTACAGCCCTATCTTAGGTATATATTATTTTTAGATATATAAGTAGTTACTTTTACCTTTATAGCCTAGTAACCTAGAGTAGTACGTTTTACGTTTATTATTATTACGTATTAAATTTATCTTAGTAACATAGTACCTTTCTTTATTATTTATAAAAGTTTTACGTTAAGTAGCGTTACTCTTTCTTTCTTTCTTAGCTTTTTCTTTCTTTCTTTCTTTCTTTCTTTCTTAGCCCTTTTTTTTCTTTCTAACTTAGACCCTATCCTTAACCTCTTTCTTCTATCTTATTTTAGATTCTCTTACTTTCTTTCCAGTCTTGCCTTTTACTATAGCTTCTACTTACTCTAGTCTAGCTAGCTAGAGCTTTAGTAGATCTAGTTACGTTTTTAGTAGTACCTTAGATACTAGTAGTAGTAATAATCTTAGCTACCTTTTTATTAAGATTTTCCATTCTTCTACTATAATTCTATACGTTTACGTATCTTCTTTATTACCTACTTACTTACTTATTATTATAGCCCCCCTTAAAACTAAGATAACGCTACTAGAAAGCTTTTACTATTAAAGGTAACTTTAAGAAGTTAGATTACTAGATTATAGAGAACCTAGATTATATCTACACCTATTATATTATCTATCTAACTAAGTTTAGTATAGTTAAATAGGTTACTTTACTTATCTTTATTTTTAGCGTTTACCTAGAACCTATCCTAATTCTATATAGCTATAAGCCTAGCTCTAGTAACTTCTATAAGTACTATAATAAGATCTATAAGCGCTACTAATATAATAATAAGCTTCTAGTAAGCTACTCTAATCTACGCGCTATCTTCTAAGCTTAGATATAGTATTATAAGTAGAGTTACTACTATAGTAATATTTATATTTTCTAAGTTAGCACCTATAGAAAGAATCTAGTAAGGCTTACCTTAGGTACTTATTCTTAATTTATATCTAAATTTTATACTCTTTAGCGTAACTTTAAGTAGCTTCTTATAACTACTTAGGCTAAGGGTAATTAAAGTTAAAGAGTCTAGACGTTAGCTTAATGTTATTATTCTAGTACTAACTTTACTACTTCTAGTTTCTTCTTAAATATCCTTACTCTCTTAAACTTTACTACTACTACTCTAGTTTACTATAATAGTAAAGTCTACGCCTTTACCTAGATAACTACTATAGCCTTCTATTAGGTTTAAGCCTAGTAGAATCTAGACTATTTTAAGAATAATTACTATTTTAATAATCTTATCTAAACTAATACTAGGATTTATATAAGTTTGCTTCTAGAATGCTAGAAAGCCTTAGGTGTTATAACTAATTCTTATCTAGAATAGCCTTTATACGCTAGTAGGTTACTAGAATCTCTCTTCTTACGCTCTGCTAGTTCCTATCTTACCTTTAGTCTAGCTTTACTTTAATAATTTCTTCTTCTAGCCTGCCTGTTCTTATTATAATCGTAATAGTATATTACTACTTAATGCTTACGCCTTAAATTTTTATTTAGAGCGTAATAGTTACTATAGCTTCTTTATATCTCCTTTATATTTTAGGTATAGTAATTATAATAGCAGCTCTTATTAGAGTTAGTCTAGGCGCTAAGCAGAGGATCTACGTTATACTTAGTATAGAGGTAATACTTCTTATTATAAGGGTAGTAGCCCGCATTATAGAGATATCTACTATAAAATAAAAGATAAGAATAAGTATTATAATATAAAGTATTAGTAAGGTAAGTAGCCTTTAGGTATAGGTTTTTAGTAGGGATCTAGTAATATAGTATATTCTTTAGAATATTTTATAGGTAGCTAGCTATCTTTTTTTTTAGCTACTCTTATAGTAGTATTTTAATACTTATTTACTACCCTAACCTTATTTTCTTTATAGCTAGTTATTATAGTATATTACGCTACCCTATTTATTCTTAAACTTTTATAACGCTTTAGTCTTTATAAAGTCTTTAAGTAGGTACTAACTTAGTTATATCTAGCCTACCTATTTTACTAGCACTTACTATCTACTTCTTCCTCTTACGTTCTTAGCGCGTAGAACATCTTCTACCTTCTATTTATAGAGCGTAGGGTTTTCTTTCTATAGTATAAATACTAGGCCTAGTCTAGTATTTTTAAGAGTCTAGCCTAGAAAGAGATTATCTACTATCTATTCTAGTAGGTTAATATAAATAGTCTTATAGAGGTTTTCTAGAATGTCTAGAGTAACTATAAGTAGTATTAGCACTATAGCTACTATATACTTAATATATAGCCAGTTAAGTTTATAGCTTAGCTAGCTTATTTTTATATTTTATATAAAACTCTATACTATATTACTAACCTAAAATTATTCTACTAGGTAACAGCTTCTATTTATAGACTTTTATTACCTTTACTATATAAACGTAATAGCTGCCTAAGCTAGCTTACTCTTTCTCTTTAGATAGTTAAGAAAGTATATAGCTTAGCCTTTTAGTATCTTAGTAGATATATTAGATACTTTAGTAAGTTATAGTAAGTCTACGTTATATTTATTTAGTAGTAAATTAGAGCTAGCTCTAGTAACACTAAAGTTATAATTATTTAGGTAAATTTAATATACTAGTAAGTATTCTAGCGAGTCTATCTATTTAAAGTATACTATTACGTAAAGAACTACTTATACCTCTTAGTTAGCTTACTTTATTCCTCTATTAGTCTAGGCGTAGTATAAAGTTAAAAGGAATTACTTAATACCTACTAGTTTATATAGCGTTATCTAGAAAGCGCTAAGCTAATCTAATTCTTAATTAGTTACTATACTAGTAGAGAACCTCTAAAAGCGCTACTAGACGTCTTAGAATACCTTTATATAATATTTAGCCTCTATTAATGTTATACCTTCTAACTGAATGTATTTAGAGAGCTATTTTATAATAATAAGTAGGTATTATAAAGTAGCGTGCTTTACTATAGGCAGGTCTACTATAAAGTCTAAAAAAATTATTAACTAATACTAATTTATAATTAGAAGGAGTTAGAGTAGGCCTTACCTTTATTTTTAAATATATATGCGCTATAATAGTAGCAGTTTTATATATATCTTAAGATATTTAAAAATATTTTATTCTAATAGTAGTTCTAGTAGATTAGCTAAATCGTAGTGTTTTTTCTAGAATACTCTACTAAGCCTAACTTATATACTCTCTAGATTATAGTAGTTATAAGCAGCTTCTATAAGAGCAGCTATATAATACTACGCTATAGTAAGGTATTATATACGCTAATTAAACAGTCTCTAATCTATTATAGTATCTCTACTATAAAGAGGAATTTATAATTCCCTTTTTATACTACTAGTAGCTAGATTATATACTATAAGTCTATTTATATAGCTTTATCCTAAAGGGTCTATATATATACGTTAGTAAAAAGCTAGTACCCTTCTAGAGCTAGTATGGTTCTTAGGGCTATACTTATAAGAGCGACTTAGACTAACCTTAGTTATATATATGCGACTATTTATAGTTATACATTCTTTAGATTCTATTTATATTAGCTAAGTGCGTCTAGCTAGGTACTAAGGCTTCTAGGGTAATACTATAAGTAGTAGTTAAAGCGTAATATTATCTTAGCCTACCTATATTACTATTTGCTTAATACTAAAATGCGTATAAAGTACTCTAAGTTTTTGTAATTAGTAAAGATCTTAAATAGTTTTACTATATCTTAGAGTTTAGATAAGTATGCTATAAGGTATTATACTACTACTAGTAGCTTCTTATTATAGATAGGATAGTTACGTTTAGTAGATAATAAGGCTATAGAATAATAAATAACTAGATAATAGATACTATCTACTCTTTATAATAGGCAACCCTCTATAGCTCTACCTAAGTAGTTAGCTTTTATTATTATATTCTAATCTAGGTTCTATAGTACTAGAGCTAGTTCTATAATTAATAGACCTTTTATCTTCTTAAATAAGTTATTCTCTTCTCTACTCTATTAGAATAGTGTGCTTTTCTTAGTAAGATTATAGAGTAGGCCTACTATGCTAGAGAAAGTTTAGAATAAAGTCCTAATAAAAGTTATTAAATTCTATAAAGCTTTAAACCCTTTTTACTAATGTTAGAGCCTTCTATTTCTATATAGCCTAAATCTTCTTAGGGTCTAGTTAAACCGCCACCCCTACATATATAATATACTCTAGGTACTTTACCTTCTTTATAGCGAAGCGACATTTTCGCAGGTCTAGGTTTAAGCCTGCCTTACTTAGAAGGGTAAGGGCCTATTTTACTTTAGCTATATAGTTATTTTTATTTCTATCTAAGTAGATAAGTATATTATCTATATAGGCTATAAAAAAGTAGCTAAGTATCTCTTTTATAGCTAAGTTAATATAGTGCTAAAAGGTAGCGAGTGCTTCTATAAGTCTAAATAAGTATACTAGCTATTTAAAAAGCCTAAATTAGTTTTAAAACGTAGTTAATGCCTTATCTCCTTCTATAATTTATAGCTTATAAAAGTCTACCTTAATATCTAATTTTATAAACTACTAAGTATTAGAAAGAATTTATAGTATTTTATAATTAGTAGAAGAGAGTACTAGTTTAATTCTATAAGTACGCTTAGACTATAGTAGTCTACGTAGAGGCGCTAACTACTTCTTAGCTTTCTTACTATTAGTACTAGTGCTTCTATTAAGAAGAAGCTAGCTCTAATCTATCCCTTATCTAATAGGCTTATTAGCTATTTTCTTAGTTTAATAAGCTATTCTCTTAGTATGCTATATAAAGGACTTTATAGCGCTTCTATTAGGAAGCTATTTAAGCTACGCTTACGCTTAATATAGTAGTCTATACAGCCCTAATAAGGAGGAAGCCCTAAGGCTTTTATTTTATTAAAGAGGTCCTACTATAGCTCTAGTTCTTTTAGAAGTTTTTTTCTATCTTTAAATTCTACTTTAATTATTAGGTAGAATTATTATAGCTATAACTTAAGTAATCTTATATAAGTTAGTAAGAAAGATATCCTTTTCCTAGCTTTACTTCTCTCTTATAAGTAGAAAAAAGAATACTATTTTAGGCACTCTAAGTAGTTAGCTATACTCTAGCTAGGCCCCTTAGGCACTTATTCTAATTAAGTTCTCTATCTATTATACTATAAGTATTTCTTATTTTACGTTTAATATAACTCTAAAATTGGATAGCTATAGTAGATCTAGAATAAGATTATAGTTAAGTTCTAGAATAATATATCCTATAATACGCGTTCTTTAGCTATTAATATTATAGTCTATTAGAGCTATTTAGCTAATTAACGTTCTACTAGTAAGCCCTACAGCCTACCTAAAGCAGCGTAGAGGAATATTAATAACCTCTATATTTATTTATCTTATTACTATCTTATTTATAGCGCTAAAGTACTAGTACCCTAAGTTAATAAGCACGTTAACATAGAGGGCATTATTAAGAAATATAAAGACCTAAAAGGTAGGTCTATCTATACTTTTAAGTATATCTACTACTTTACTACTACTATTCTCTTTTAATTACTTCTCTATCTTAGTATTTCTACTCTGCTCCTAACTATATAGTAGAATAGAGGCTATTTTTTTTCTAACTAGGCCTTCTCTTTTTTTATAATACTTAAAGCTACTACTACAGCTATTATACGTATAGCTACTATATTTATATGTTCTTATACTATATATTCCCCTTCTCTATAGCGTATACGTAACCCTTTATTATAATAGTACTTAAAAATGTTATCTAGTATCTAGTTTACCTACTATAGAATTCTAGACTTATCCTATTATAAGGCTTATACTCTAAGCGTTACTATTACTATATTTCTATTCTAGTCTAGTTTTAGTACTAGTGACTAGGCTACGTAGCCGCAAAGGTTATTCTCTAAGAAGGTTATTTTAATATCTACTATAATATTCTTATAGGCTGGAAGAGCTATAGAGTAGCTTATATAGAAGATACCTTAGTTTAGAGTAATATTATACATTCTTTTATTAAGAGTATAGCGTAGTTATCCTAGCTTCTATTTATTATCTTATACTATTTCTCTACTCTAGGCTAGCAGCGTCTTAAAGCGGATAAAGAAGTCTAAAAAGGACTTATTCTTCTATTATTAAATTAACTTAAGCTTAATCTAGGCCTATTTATTCGTATAAGCGTTACTATAATAAAATTCTATATACGTTAGAAACTTTACTAGTAGCTCTATATTAAGTACGCCTTATTAATAGTATAGTACTATCTTCTTTTATAAGTAACTGTGAAGGTTTCCCTAAATATAGATTAACTAGTTTTTATTATTCTTAATAAACTTAGCTTCTATGCGTAGTTTAAATTCTATAGTAATTCTCTAGGTAGGAAATAAGTCCTTATTACTATTAAAGAAAGGGCCTATAAGAAGCGGCTTATAGCGTTATATTATATTATAGGGCCTATATTAGGTTAGATTATAACTATTATAGAAGTAGTAGAAAAAACGTTTAGTAGATTAAGGGTATATTAGTTTATTTACTATAGAGAGAGTAGGTCTAGTATTCACGCGCGTATAGCCCCTAAGGTTATAGCTAGTCGCGTTTATCTAGTATTAGAATAGATTTAAGGTAACTATAGCCTAAGTAAATGTTAAGGTTATTTCGCGCGCGTCTAGGCGTTTAAGTATATATATAATAGTCTTATTTTAGACTTATATTATAGCTATTTTAACATACTAGCGCTAGCGATTCTTAGTTATATCTTACAGCTGTTAAAGTATCTATTCTATTTAGAAAGTTTTAGTTAGACTATTATTCTAATTGCTGCCTACTATCTCTAGCGCTTATATAGCCGCTGCGGGTTTAGAAGGTATATATATAATATTATAAACTAGCCTTAGAATAAAACTTTAATAAACGTTAATAATAATATATATATTTATAAAAGAGAAGAGGCTTAATTAATAGTGTTACTACTTATCTATATAAGCGAGTTTACCTCTATTCTACTAAAGCATAGGCGAAGTCTAGGCTTGTAATAGTAAATACTAGGCGGGACTTATTATATAATAAGATTATCTTGCCTTTAACTTCTTATATAAGACGAAGGTTAAAGATTTAGCCTGAGTACCTTACTAGATTATATACTATAATTCTAAAAGTACTATTAGTAATTTAAGCGTCTATTTTTATATAGTCTAACTTCTTAAATAGTTCTTTAGGTGTAGTAATTACGCTGCCTATACAGAGCTTAATAGATAGGGCCTCATTATCCTTCTTCTTTTAGATTAGAAATATCTAATCTAGACTTTATATAGGTTTTCTTTATCTTTTACTTCTTCTAGTATCTATATCTTTCTTTTATATGGGTACGGCGTTACTATTCTAAAAGACTTAATCTAAGATAGATTCAAGCTCTATCTATATAACATTCTTATAGAGTTATTCTCTCTTTCTCTTTAGTAGAGGATCTCTTTATATAGAGATTAGTTTATTAGAGTCTTCTACTATAGGTAGGTTATCTTTCTATTCTTTATAGTATTATTTAACTTACGTATAGAGAAGCTTTAGTAGACTATTCTTTAATTTAATAATAATATCTCTCTTCTTAATAGCCTTAATCTTATATAGGCTAGTTTAACCTTCCTTCTCTCTCTATGCTAGAATCTCTAAACTAAAAGGAAGGTTAAGAACTTTACACAATATAGGGCTATTATAGGTATTAATTATATAGTTAACGTTAGCTCTTACGCAGTTTTTATAAAGTATCTTTATTACCTTCTATATAGCGCTTACCTGTATAATAATATTAGATAATAGTAGAGAGTCTAGGTTAACTCTTAGATATACGCTAAAGAAAAGTAGTGTAGATACTAGACTATATAAACTAGTAGTATTATTTAGAGCCTTAACTACTATTTATAAAATAGACTTATTATCTATATAGTTACCTAATTTAGTCTAACGAATATTAAACAAGCGTTAGAGAGGTGCGTACGCGCGCTTAACATTTTTAATTACCTAATATACTTCTATAGGCATCTACCTATAGATAGCTGTAATAATCTTTATATAAGCTCTAAAATCCTTAGAGGTAAAGTTTGTACTAGAGTTATATAAAATATAATTAGAGGATCTTTAATAGATATTAATCTAGTACTTATATAGTATATTCTAAGTATCTTATAAAGATGTTAATTTTAGGAATATAGCAGCCTAAAATAATATATCTATATTAATAATATATAGAATATCTCTATTACTAATTTATATAATATTAATAATAAACTTAAAGTTAAAGTAGGTATTATTTTTATTAGTAAACTTAAATCTTTATAGTACCTAGTTATATTATTAGTTAAGGTAATAGAACTTCTTAATCTCTTTTTATATAGTAGTATTAACGTCGTAGCTAGCGCTAGTTAGTATCTTCTAGAGTCTTTCTAATAAAGGCAATAAATTTCTAACTTAGTAAAGAAGAATATAGATTTCTTTTTACTTTCGTTAAAGTAAGAATATTTCTATTTTTAGATAATAGGAATTGTAGTTTTATCCTTCTTATATATAATAATATTTAAAATATTATTAAAGTTTACTCTAAGCGAGTTAGCATTTATAAAGAATAGTAGAAATAGTATTAGAGTCTCTAGAATATAATAGATAACTAGACTAATTAGATTCTAGATTTATATAGTACTAATTAATTCTTTTAGTTTCTAGCCTTTAAATCTAATATCTACTTAGCTAGGTGTTATTAAGATTTAAGAATGTGGAATAAAGGGCGAAAAGGATAGAATAATAATAATAGAAGCGGGGCAGCATGCGACACTAGTAGCTAAGGTTATATAATAGCAATCATTCTGCTATAGATAACTATCCCGCTAAGGAAGGAATAGCGCGCTATTTCTAGATGCTATTACTATTCTTTAAGTTTAGGATAGCAGGGCAATAAAGAGATAGCATACGTATATATAGAAATCTAGGAACCCCTATAGTTTTGTTAAGATTTAAGAATGTAGAACAAAGGGCGGAAAGGATAGAACGACAGCGATGGTGCGAGGCGGCACCATATTACTGCAACTAAGATTATGTAATAACACTATCCCACTAAGCAATAATATCCTGCTAAGTAAGGAATAGTTAACTATTCCTAGATAGCTGCATCCTCCTGCGCTTTCTAGATAGCAACACCCTAAAGGAATAGCACTGTTATATATAGGAACCTAGGAACCCCTATAGTTCCTAGTGTTTAACTTATTTAATAATCTATTGTTTAGATTCTAGTAAGTATTATTAATTTAATAGTTTTATAACCTTAATACTAACTACTCTATTACTTACTTACGTAACTAATAACCTCTCTCTCTACTATTACTACTAGCTAAGAACTAACTTACCCCTTTAGGACTAGCTACTCTATAGAAACGTAATATATTAAACATCCTTAATATAAGTAACTTTAAAGGTATTACCGTAGTTACTAACTCTAAGAATAAAGCAGCTAAGCTGGACCTATACTATAGAGACTATAGTAAACTTAAAGGATAGATTCTTTAACTTAAACTCTACTTCTATATCTTAGAACTAGAAATAAAGGGTAAGAAAAAGGTTATTCTTATAGTATTATGCTTATAAGGCGAAGTAGCTACCTAGATCTAACTATACCTAGTAAGCTACCTAGCTAAGAAGAATCGCGAAGGTAACACTATTAACTAGATTATTAAAGACTATAAGAACTTTAAGAAAGAACTTAGATAACTATTTAGTATTACTAACTAAGTATCTCTTACTAAATAAGCTATATAGTAACTTTGCTAGACATACTCTATTACTAATTATACTATATACTTTAAGAAATACGCTGTGTAGCTTAACTAGAAGGAAGTATCCTTAATAGTTATATATAAGTAAGGCTTAAAACTAAAAATCTATAAAGGAACTACTATGCTCTAGAAACCTTATTACTTTCTTAAAGGATCTTTATAAAGAGTTTATTAGAATTAACACTAAATAGTATAAACTATACTAAGAACTACGCTAGTAAAGGTAAAAGCTATATTCTAGCTTTAGAAAGCTACCTAATAGCTACCTAATAAAGCCTTAAACCTTAGGTAGTTAACTGTAGCGCTACTAATATAATAACTATAGTGTTATAACTAGTAGGTTGAACAAGTAATAAGAATAATAATTAGTCGCGTACCTAGACGCTGACAAAAGGTACTAAGACATAAACACCAATCATCGCTATATTACGTAACCGATAGCCGCGCTAAGAACTAGCGATAGCTTTAGTAGGAACTATCGCAACTATTAATAGTCCCGCAACTAACTATTAACACTAGAGATATGTGTATATAGGAACAACAGAAACCCCTATAGTTCCTAGTGTTTAACTTAGTTAACAATCTATCGTTTAGGTTCTATTAAGTATTATTAATTTAACAGTTTTATAACTTTAATACTAACTACCTGTTATTTACTTACGTAATTAATAAGCCTCCTCTCTATCGTTGCTCCTGCCTAAGAATTAACTTACCCTTATAGGACTAGCTACCCTATAGGGACGTAATATATTAAACACCCTTAATATAAGCAACTTTAAAGGTATTACTATAGTTACTAACCCTAAGAATAAGGCTACTAAGCTAGACCTATACTATAGAGACCGTAACAAACTTAAAGGATAGATCCTTTAACTTAAACTCTACTTTTACGTCTTAGGACCTAAAATAGAGGGCAAGGAGAAAGTTATCCTTATAGTATTATACTTATAAGGCGAAGCAGCTACCTAGATCTAACTATACCTCTTAAGCTACCTAGCTAAGGAGAATCGTAAAGGCAACGCTATTAACTAGATTATTAAAGACTATAAGAACTTTAAGAAAGAACTTAGGCAGCTTTTTAGTATTACTAACTAAGTACCTCTTACTAAATAAGCTATATAGTAACTCTAATAGACGCATTCTATTACTAACTACGCTATGCACTTTAAGAAATACGCTATATAACTTAACTAGAAAGAAGTACCCTTAATAGTTATATATAAGTAAGGCTTAAAACTAAAAATCTGCAAAGAGCTACTACGCTCTAGAAACCTTATTACCTCTCTAAAGGACCTTTATAAAAAATCTATTAGAATTAACGCTAAATAGTATAAGTTATATTAAAAACTACGCTAGCGAGGATAGAAGCTACGCTCTAGCTTTAGAAAGCTACCTAATAGCTACCTAATAAAGTATTAAGCCTTAGGCAGTTAACCGTAACGCTACAAATATAATAATTATAGTTATTAGCTAATAGAAGGAATCTAGTATAATAATATAAAGAAAAGGGAGTTAGGAGAATTAGGCTTTTATAAGCCTTACTAGCGTAACTCTAGAGGACCTTTAATAGAACTATAAGTCTAAGGAGCAGAGACGCGTAAATGCTTTATATATAGTAAGCCTAGCCACCTTATAAGAAACTGCTATTCTAGGAATAAAGTTAAATAATAGCTAAATATTATAATAAAGGATAACTAGGAAACAGAGGAAGAAGAATAGGACGTAATTAACGTAATTAAAAGAATTAATCTAGGAATAATAGAACGCCTAGATACTCTAGATAAATAACTATATAAAGATCTAGAAGAACTTAATAGTAA
>MU005649.1:6179-33780 GCA_010405425.1 Lentithecium fluviatile CBS 122367 | reverse complement strand
TAATAGTAATTATTAGAATAAAACGAAAACTATTAACGGCCTATTATCTATAAACAGATAGATAAACTAAACAAACAAATAGAACTATAAAGACCTACCTAAAGATATATAGTAATAAACTATAAAATAATTAGGTATTACTACTACTAATAGCTTAATTAGCGTATAATAATAAAAAATTAGAAGTAATAGGACAAACACTATTCTATACAAACTATAAAAGACATCTATATCTCTTTAAAAGAACCTTACTAATAAAAGTATAAACTAAAACAGCGGTTAACAACGCTAAAGATATATATAAAGCGCATAAAGAAATAAAGAAAAACATATAAGAGGCATAATAAAAAAGCATTTAGTATAATAACTAAAAATAAAAAATAGCACCTTAGCTAAAGAAGAAGGATAGAGCATATCTGCTTATAAAAATCTTCGTATAACACGACTAAGCAAGGGACTAGACTACGTAAAAGTTAGACCGTTTTTAGTTCTTAAATAAATTAGCCTAGTAAATTATAAACTCTAACTCCTAAGTAATATAAAGGTTTACCTAGTATTCTACGTATCCGCCCTAGAACTAGTAGACCTTAAGACACTATTATAAACAACGTTCTACTATTAGAAGGATAAAGACGATAAGTATAAAGTTAAAGCACTACGTAGGTACTATAAGGTAGACTAATAAAACTTCTAGGATAGCAACTTCTACTAGAAATAGCTAGTAAAATAGAAAGGCTATCCTAAGTTAGAAAATATATAGGAACCTAAAGCTAACCTATAAAACTATTAGTAACTACTTAAAGAAGTAAGACTAAGGTTTAACGCCTACTACTATATAGGATAAACGCAGCTATAAAACTAGAATAAGAATAGATAAGAGTAACGTACTCTAGGAAGGTTCTAAGAATAAACTAGTATTTATAACGTTATAGCCTGCTACCGCGTTGTCTAGAGCTAATAAAGTAGACTATATTATTAGTAAAAACTTTATACTAATAGAAGTAGCTAGATAGTCTACCTTAGCGTTTACTACCTTACCCTTAGCCTTAAGCTCTAACGTAAGGTATATAGCCTTCTTCGCGGTACGCTCCTTAGCCTACGCTAGAA
This sequence comes from Lentithecium fluviatile CBS 122367, assembly GCA_010405425.1. Lineage (NCBI taxonomy): Eukaryota > Fungi > Ascomycota > Dothideomycetes > Pleosporales > Lentitheciaceae > Lentithecium > Lentithecium fluviatile. The sequence continues at coordinate 32,673 of MU005649.1, read as the reverse complement.
TCTTCTTATTCTATAATAACTAGAATATTACCTCTACTAACAGCTTCTTATCTATATCTACCTTTGCTTAATATTTCTCTCTAGTTTAATTAAGTAATAACTAAGACATATTAATGTATAGCTTTCCCGCGCGAACGCACTTAGCACACTTTAAATAAGAATTTAGTATAACGTAGTAACTTAAGTTTTTAAAAAAATACCTATTATAAGGAACGTTAGTAATAGTATTATTAGTAAGAATTTTATAGAAGAGATAAAGTTAATATTTATAAGAGTTAGAAGATATAATAACTGTAGAATACTTATAAGGCAGGTAGAGTAAACTACTTATAAACTAACCCTATAGAATATTAGGTAATTAAGGATAATTGCATAGAGGGGAGGGATAATATTACGACTAGTAGGTTAAATAAGTAACAAGAATAATAATTAGTCGCGTACCTAGACGCTAACGAAAGGTACTAAGATATAAACACTAATTATCGCTATATTACGTAACTAATAGCCGCGCTAAGAACTAGTAATAGCTTTAGTAGGAACTATCGTGACTATTAATAGTCCCGCAACTAACTATTAACACTAGAGCTATGTGTATATAGGAATAGCAGGAACCCTTATAGTTCCTAGTGTTTAACTTAGTTAATAATCTATTATTTAGGTTCTATTAAGCATTATTAATTTAATAGTTTTATAACTTTAATACTAACTACCTATTATTTACTTACGTAATTAACAAGCCTCCTTCCTGTTGTTACTCCTGCCTGAGAACTAACTTACCCTTATAGGACTAGCTACCCCGTAGGGACGTAACATATAGTTACTAGCTAATAAAAGGAATCTAGTATAATAACTTAGAGAAAGGAAAAGAGAGAGGACTAGGCTTTTATAAGCTAGTAGAATAGCTTAGCGCTATACTACTAGTTAACGTGCTTCTGTATTTACCTATAACTAGTACTTGCAAAGCTATAGATACTAGCGCTACTATTAATACTACTTTCATAGCATGCGAAGCTATTCTACGTAGATTCTAGCTTATTAATTAAACGCCTATATAGCTCTAATATGGGCATTTTAGCTAGTAGTAGAAGTAAAGCGTTCTTATATAAGGCGAGCTGCGCTCTCTACTTAGCCAAAGGCATATTATAGTATTACTTTATATGCTTAATAAGGCTGTAGATAGCGTAGCTATAATAGCGGCATAGTAGCACGCTATTAAGCCTAGGTAGCCGCGCAAATATGTGCGCTAGCTAAAGCGGGCGCGTGGTTAGGTAGGTAGAGTAGTTAGAACTAGGTGCGCGTTACGGGTAGGCCGTAGGGTTATCGCTTAAGTATGCCTCTAGTACGCTTAAGAATGCCCCCTGCTAAGACGGGTGCAGCTAACTAGCGTTATTTAAGAATGCCCCCTAGGGGCAAACTTAAGGCTGTTTATATGGATAGTCTTATACGCGTATTAGAAATCCCATGGACAATACCCACCCGTCCTGGGTGGATTGAAAGGGTGGATTCGCGGGCTAAATTCATCCTTGAAGAACGCTGGCTGAATTGGGATGACTGGTTCCGCAAACAGACTGCGCCGGACAGCTTCGAGCCAACCCTCAACATGCGTCTCAATTGGGCAATCTTTATATTCTTCAGAGCGACGTGCCCGTGGAAATATTTCGCACCCTCCACTCATGGCAAATGGCAAGCTGGGATTGGAACACTGACATTCTGGGGGCTTATCTGTCTTAGCATCGCGATCCTTGCGTTACGAAGGCTACCAGTCGTGCTGTGCCTGTACGGGGCTGGTCTCCTTACTCCGAACGTGCAAAGCTTAATAGAGGCGTTGTTTATGGGCTATTTCGGGCCAATCGGTGTCAGTGCTATTTTCTATCTGCATGTCGCGATGTGGTACTTAGAGAGGGGTATAAGACGCCCTGGCGGATCCGAAGGGGAACTCAGAGAGGACGTAGAGGCATTGTTCTACGTGATCAGCAGCGTGGTAAGCTCCCCTTGCCCACCCTTCCGCCTCTACTCCATTGTAGTCCCACGTGCTATGCATAAACATCTAATAAAGCCTCGCTTCGCAGATTGTCCACGGTCTCTCGATCTTCTCATGCCGAGCCTGGGTTTGGGTCATGTACCATAGCCGATTATGGCGCAATGCTGTCCAAGAAAAGCACGCCTTTCATGTGCGCCAGCTCTGGAGACATGAAGTAGCGGCCGTTAAGCATTTTCGGTGGAAATCTAAACTCGAAGGTGAGGACGAGGCGACGAGGAGGGCAATGTTAGAGGAACATCCTCCACCACGCACGCCGAACCCGACGTTCAGGAGAGTGGGGTTGGAAACGTAAAAACACAACAGGCAGATGGGGAATGAAAATGTATGAGAAGGAGGGCTGGAGTCGCGTACTTTGTGCTGTCCAGGTGTTACGTCTTATTCCTTTGCCATGGGTATCCAAAAAATCTGCTCCTAGCATCGCGCCATCGATTGAAGCCTTTTGGGCTACACGCTCATATTTTTTCGGATTGCATCTGCGGCTTAGCATTCGTCCGACCGTTATGGCAGCGCGCATTCGCTACTCGATGATTGGAAGACAACTTCGTCTAGAACGGACCAGAGTCAGAATAAATGCGAAAGAAGAGAAGGTGCTGCTATGTACGAGGCTGCTAGTCACGTGCCGTTAACATCTCCTAGTCCGGCCCAAAGCCCTTAGAAGCTTCAATCTGCCTACGTCTTGCCTAACACCCGCACCACCCACTACCGCATAAACTTAGACCTGAAGTAAGATAAGAATAAGTATTAGATAAGAAGAACTTAAGAGATGCGTAATTCAAACAAAATCCGAAGGGCCGGCCAGTCTATCGCATAACTGAAATACAAATGCCAATCAAAAACCGAATCCAGAAAATCCAAAACAAAACTAAAACTGGAAACCAAACTCCAAAAAAACCAAATACAATCGTGGGGCGCTTGCGGTGGGAGGTTGCGCTGATGATTAGGATCAGCGATTCGGTGAGGACGACGGTGATAATGGGCACTGAAAGGATCTCGCTGCTCCTTCTACAGTCCTCGAGAAGGTGCTTGATCAACCCTTTTTGATCAAGTAGATAGCCGCGATTGCTAGGTGCTGTTTGTACATAGAACCTAACATAAGAAGCAGGTACAAAACCTGCTGAGACCGGCCAATAACTGCCTAAAACTTTTGAGGCTGCCTCGAACAACCATCATATTTCTGTTCTTCAAGGTCTCTGCCTCCAGGCTTAGTAGTGAACCTGAATCTCTTCCCGGTTCCCGCAATTGACTTATAATCATAAAAGTCTGTTGGGTAGATTTTGATTTGATCATTGACGCTCCTGATCCCCGCTTCTGCATTCTTGTATTTTTCTTCGGTGTCAGCCTTGATTGTGACACCATTTGTATCTCTTCCCACATCGTTTACCATCGCTGCCGCCTGTTGGCTCTTTTCAAGCTCTTCACCAGAGAAGATGTGGAAGACGGAAGGGGTCCAGTTCGCGTCATAGAAGAAGAGGGCGGTGCAGCCGCTCAGGTCGGCGACAGACGCTGTCCCGCCTTTTCCGACGTGGTATGCCGTAATATACTCGTTCTCCAAGATGTTGTCTTTATCTTTAGCCTTGGTAAGTTGGCCCCTGCGCACGAGGCTACGGGGTTTCCAACGACGGCACGTGGCAGGTTTTTCTTGCTGCTGTCCAAGCCTTGGTGGCGGGGCATCGGGATTAGTGGCAGGTTCAGGTTTGTCTTGTCTAAGCCTTGCCGGCGGGGCATCGGGGGCATTGGGCGTGACCAGGGCCTCGGGCCTAGGTTTCGGAGGGATCAAAGCGCGCTTGTCTTTCCTCGGGACTTCGATATTAACTACGGAGACATTGCTCAAGTCGCGAGACCTAATGGCAAAGTCGTTGATGGCGCGGACCTTAGCAGCCGCGACGCTCCGCGTACTAGCTGGGAAGGGAGTTGCAGCAACCTCACTAAGTAGAGAGGTTGCAACTAAGAGTTTTTTAAAAGATACCATCTTGAAGGTGTTTTCAGGTCTTGAGATGAATATTATACGAGGTTAGAGAAGAGAACAAAAGTGTGAAAGTGACAATGACTGATAAAGAGTTGACAGTGAAGTAAAAACGAGTGACGAAAGGAAGGAAACTAGTTCCTGTGCGAAAGGACGTTTTCCTGTCGTCGGTTGAGTTGAATGCGATGAAGAGTCCGGGAACGAAGCAGATTATACGCCCTATATACTCGCAAATTCATTGTGTCTGAAGTCCTCTTCTCCGTAGCGGGATGGGAACTAAAACTAGTGGGTTGTTCATCTGACAGTCTCCGGTTCAACGGACAACATTGCAAGCGACCTTGACTGATGCTACCTGTATGGCTGGGTCAGTTTTACTGTTTTACTCTACCACACTCTAGCCTAAGTAACCGTCTCGACAGGGGTAGGGGCCAAACCTCGGATGTCCGTAATCGAGGACCAGGTCTCCACAGAGGGTGGGCCAAACTCGGATGTCCGTACGGCGTACATACTGTACAGTCGTGTGGCGTAGCAACTGAACAGTCGTGTGGCGTAGCAACCGTACTCTGGAATTCAATTAAATGAGTAAGGGGCGCAGCATCCGAAAAAATAAAAATAAAAATAAAAAAGAAAAAAGAAAAAAGAAGAAAACAATTCTGAAATTCCGAGCAGCACAGCAATCTACAAACAAACTCCTATGGGAACCCTAGTCTTGGAGAGGAAAACTCGACCAGTCATCCCGCCAATCCTTGCTACCTTCTTTGCAGGGCCAAATAGTATAAAATACTTGCCGAGTATTTACATGAACAGGATTAGGCTCTCTCCAGCTCCTCGCGTGTAAATCCCTGTTCCACAAATCGCGGGCCTCTCTTGCATCCTTCCCCAGCTCCTTAACAGTGATATCCTCTTGATCGTCTCGCGGAACGCGCTCAATTAGCCACGACCGACTCAGATTCTCGATGATCTCGTCAAAGCTCACGTACATTGACCCGCCATATTCACCACCTCCCGTAGTCCACAGTTTGAGACGCTCCAAATGTCTGCCCGTCTTGTTCTGACTAATGGTCTTCCAGATGGAGCGTGCCAGCGCCTCGTCCACTGCGCAATTGATAAAGGTTTCCTTCATAGTACCCCTCTTCAGGGGGTATTGATCGTGCACAGGCTTTTGGTCTTCCTTATTAAACTGGGGGTTGTAGGTGCTGTCTCGACAGACCCGCCAATTCGAACAATCTAGAGTAAGAAAGAGAAATCGCAAGCTTTTCATCTCGTTAAAGCATCTGTATATCTCTGCCTCAGATGCACTAGACTTGTTGCGCTTGACTGGAATGGCGAGCTCTTCTAGTACCGAACATTGAGCTTGAATCTGTAAAATACGATCCTTGGTGAACTCCATAGGGATATCTCGCGCAACGCGAAGATTAACGGCATCCCAACGTTCCTCAAATGGACGTAAATTGAGTTTCTTTAGCTTCTGTCCATAATGGGACAAAATAGTGTCCATGATATGTGAGTCAATCGGCCCATGGATGGATAGCTCCTCAAGGGATTCGAACGCCTGGAAAAAAGAGACTGCATTTTCACTGTAGTGCGGTCGTTCTTGATACTTGTCGTCGCGGGTAAGATGAACGATGAGTGTTGTCAGCCGGGGGAATGAATGGTTCTGGGAAACCCACTCCATTGCCTCGCCACTGAGTCCGCCTTTCCAGATGGCAAGGTGCCGCAGGCAAGCAAAGTCTGTATGTCTGGACCAGTTCTGTAACAGTGTCGGCAATTGATGGTGTCCAAATCCTTTGAGTGTCAGTGATGTCAAGGATCCCATTGCCCCGCCGGTAAAGCCTGGGAGACCTTTCCACGACTCTCGGGGGCGGTAGTAATGCCAGGAGCCTATTGGATGGAGATCCAAAACGATGACCTCCTTGAGATTGGGAGCAAGCCCAGCAACGAGCTCCATCATGGCCTCCAAGTTGAAATCGTCATCGCCATCTGTATCCCGCAAAGCGCAGGTAAGCTTCACTCTGTACAGAGATGGGAATGTGGCAAGCTCCATCTCGTAAGGATAAGGAACACCCCACAACAAGGTCCGGAATCGGAACGTGAGATGGTGAAGCCTGCATTGAGGATGCTGCTCGCGAAGGGTGCTGAGAAGACTTGGCGGAAATTGACTCCGGCAGTCATAGACCAGGTCTTTTAGGTGAGGTATCGCATGGAGCAGGCTCACAACGGGAGCCCATGCCAAGTCGTCCTCAGAAGACTTTTGAATGACGGGTTCGTCATAAACCACATATCGGCGCAAATATTCGGTTGCTTCCTCGTCAATCATAATTTCATTAAGGCTAGGCTGATGCGTAGCCTCCTCATCATCGTCCATCTTCTTGGCGTTGAGCCGTAGAGCCCCTCGGATGCTGATGCGTTGGACGTGACGAGCGGAATCCGTGCGGGAGAGAGCCTCAACAAGTCTGTCGACATCGCGCCGCAGTCCTTCGCGATGGTGGATTGTAATATTAATTTGCCAAAAGATGAGGAAGGCGGAGGCCCTGTGGCAAGCCTTGCTCGTCAAACTAAAGGCGCAAAGGCTAGGCCGATGCACGGTTTCGACACAAGCTGCTATCTGCTGCAGCAACTCGAGTGGCAGAGAAGGAAGAGTCATTCTGGTTGTGTTTATTGCCGCGGTCGATTGTAACAGGCTCCGTGGGGGCTAGCTGACGACAACGTGGACTGCTTGGCTATTCCTATGCTGTCAATGGTGTGGTGGAATGTACGAATAGCCTCATCTAATCGTTTTCGGTGAAGTTGCTGACGAGTGCTGCTAAGTATCTTAACTAGTTTGGTTGTACTTTTGTGGAGGACTGTAGAGTGAGAGAGCTTGTAGTCGATCAGGGTTTAAAGTCCTGCTTATGGCTTAGTCATCACCTCGCCACCCCACTAAAACGCGCAAATCGCTAATACACGCCAGTCTCTCCGCGCTTTAGCAAGGGCCTATAGTGTACTAAGATTAAGCCTACAGACACGCCTTTAAGATAACTCCTCTTAGAAGTTAGGTATATATATATATAGAAGAGCAGTCTCTTATAGAGTAAATTTTAAAGCTAATATAATAGAATTATTACTATTACTATTTTAATTATAGAAAATATTACTATAAGCTACTTATAGATAGTTCTACCTACTAGCTTATAGTAGCTAATAATTATCTATAATATCTTATATAGTACTTTCTTATAAGTTATTTTATATTTAGTACTCTAGAATAAAAATATTATAACTAATCTATAGTATAAAGCATTTCGCTCTAACTAAGCTTATTTTACTAAACTACTAAGCTTAGAGATTTCTTATATTTTTTTCTTTTATTAATATAATAATCCTCTATACGTAGCGTCGTTATTTAGCTAAAATAATTTAATAAATTAATATACTAATCTCTAGAAAGTGCCGCGTAGTAAGAATATAAAGGAATAGCTATATAGCTAGATAGATATTACTAACTAGTATAAGAAGCTTAAGCTAGTAGAGATATTAGAAATAAGATTATAGAAGAATTTTCTAGTTATCTATAAGATAATTAATCTAACGTAGATTAGCTAAAACTATTTAAAAGAGCAATATAAGATTAAGATTAAGAATTTATAGAATACACTATTAGTAGATTAAAAATATTATAAAGTTTATAATATATCTTAAGTAAATTAAACCTATATCTATAGATCTTATAACGTTAATAGCTAAGCTTAAAGAAAAAAAGCTAGTAGATATTATATAATAAGGCTGCTTATAAGATTATAAACCTAATTATATTTATAAAGAAGGTATAGAAGAAGGAGGAATTTCTTTAATCCTAGCTTCTTTCTATTAATAGTAGAGTCTAGAAACTACTATAAATAATAATTAAAAAGTAGAAGTAACTAATAAGAATATAGCAAAGAAGTAGTAAGGTAATATAGAATATTATATATAATATTACTATATTAAATTCTAGATAAAGAAGAAACTATCTAAGAGCAAAGCAAGAGCTTCTTATATACATCTTTTTATTATTCTAGATTCTTCTACTTACTAATATATAATTAATAATAAAAAACTCTAGAATATATTATATAATAATTAATTAGTATTAGAAATATAAGATTTCTAATACTTATTACGTATTAAGAAGGTAATAGAAAGTAGTAGAACTTTCTAGATATTCTAATTATAAATAATTGCCATCCTTAATATCTTTACTATTAGTAAAGCTTATATAATAAGCTATATAGCATTCTAAAGAGGAATAAGTATAGTATTTATTAGTAAGCATAGCTTACTAATAGAACTAAGCCTAATTAGAAAATAACCTTAAAATATTAGAAAGATCTTATGTCTTTACATAGCCTACTTAGGAACTACATTATATATAAGATTAATAATTATAGATAAGAGATTATAAAGCGTTATAGCAGCTCTAATTATAAGAAGCTATATCTCTTTATTAATAAGAGTAGGCTTATAATAAATAACTAGATAACTATTATAAAGTACGTATAGCTACTACTATCCTTTAAAGAAGTAATATCTTTCTTTAACGAGAGAGGCTAGTTAAGCACCTTTAAAGCTATATAGAAAGTTCTACTAACGTTTAACTAGCTAGTTAATATTATTAAGAATATAAAGAAGTAACTTACTAACGTTAATTTTAATAATCCTAACGCTTTTAAGAATTATATTCTAATTAATTACATAGCAAGCTCTATTAAAGCTAGTAATATATTACGCTAAACTTGCTAAGTTTCTAGTATATTATATTATAACCTTATTATACCTAGCTTATAAGAATTACATAGAAAGTAACTAGCTAGTCTCTAAGAACTATAATACTACCTTATATAGTAACTACCCTTACTAGGAATAGTTAGAGGAAGCTTACTATAGGTTCTAGCTACTCTAAAGAGCCTATAAAGACTCTATACGCGCTAATATTTAGAAACTAATATCTTATAAAGCTAGCTACGCTAATTTTATAAAGGCTACCTGCTGTGAGGGACTAGCTCTATACCACTAGGCCGCACATCCAAAAGATATGGCACGCAGTATCGGTTTCCGATACTGGGCGTGGTATAGAATAATATATATACTAATACGAAGGTATGTGTGGGCCTCGCCTTAGCGAGGGCACGTGCGAGGTAGTGGATACCAATGTAGGCGTGACACCTGCTAGTAGATAGTAGAGACTACGTAAAATAATAATAATAAGTTTAAATACTAGATTAAGAAGATGCCTCTTAATAAGACTAACTTATTAGCTAGAAATCTATTAAAGTACTAGATAACTAAGAGTAAGTAATACTCTACTTTATTAAGCTTTATACTTAATATACTAATTATTCTAGTAGCAGTAGCTAATTATAAAAGGAATTTCTCTAAGCTTAGAGACTTACTTAAGGTATAGAGACTATATATAAAGCCTAACTTGCTCTTAGCTTTATAGAGTCTTAAAAGTTAGAAGAGATTAAGCCTAAAGCCTTAAAGATTAACTTCTAGTAGGCCTATTATTACTCTAAGCTATCTACTAAGCTAGATAGTAACGTTATTTAATAGTAACTAATTACGTATAGGATTAATTTACTATTTATATATATTATTACTCTAATCTGTCTAATTAAGCCGCCTAGAGCCTATTAATCCGTCTAATTAAGCTGCAGGGCTTCAAGTTAACAATCAATTAAGCCACTATCTATGGATTGTACGGATTGATTGTTAACAACTATGCGTCAGATTCACCAAGTGTACGGCCCAGGGGTTCGAAGATGCAGGCGCTGAGCAAGTGTTGAGCTATTTTAAGACAAAACTGATTCACGTATGCCTTTAGAAATCGTAGCCTTTGAAGGATATTCTAACACTTAACCCTCTAAAATGATGTGGTAAGACCTCGTGGCATTGCAATGTCTTGCAAACGTTGTTCTCTCTGGTCATTTCCTGTTTCAGACCTTATCTTCTTCACTCATTGCCGCAATGGCACATATTTTTTCGAGATTACACATATTCTTCTTAAAGCGTTGCCGCAACAGCATAGGCAATGTCTCACATTACTCCTTGTCCTCCTTAGTTGTAGCCGCAACGGCGCATGCGTTGTTCAACAGTGCCCATTATCTTCTGTACTCGTTGCCGAAATGGCACACGCAATGCTTGAAATCCCTCATTGTCTTCCTTAAGCATTGCCGCAATGACATACGGAATACCCAACATTTCAAAACGGTCGGTGCAATCCCTTAGTTACTGAAACTACGTCAAAGCTCCTTGACAACTCCTACTAGGAGAAGAATATATTTCCAACGACCTGCACCTCTTACTGAACATCCAACAACTTCCTAGAAGCCTCATCGATTAGACCAAGCGCATCACCAAGCATAACAAACCCCACCGATACAACCAACTGCAATACCAAGCTCTCTCGTCAAGACGCCAGAGCCAACCACTTTCGTAACAACCAAAATCTTTCCAGATACATACCACCAGAGAACCCCTTCGAAGCCCAACAGTATCTCCTCGTTCTTTGTCCACCTCAACATCTACTCAAATCATTCACCAACTTTCACCCGCCTTTCGGATCCCCGCCTCCGATATGTGTTATTGGAATGATTTCTATTGGAAGGACTGCCCGCACATAGCACATTCCCAAGAGATACGGTGCGCCGACGTCAAGGAGTACCCCCCACGCCAGTGTCGAGTGCCGGGTGGAACCTGATACCAATACAAAAATTACTGGACACAGCTAGGATATTGGCAAGGCGAAGAGATAGAGGTCAGGAGGTGTGACACCTGTAACTACATAATTAGGTCTGAGGCTTCCCGATTCGGTGGTGGGGGATAGGCTAAAGCCCAATCCCCCTTCGAGGCAGATGAGGAAAAAGATTCGAATTTCTGAATTGGAGAGACCAGCTCCAGAGCGGGTCTGACACTGCGGCGGCTCGATTTCAAAGTCGAGATGGACTCGACAAGTCACTCATTTGGTGTTTTCCGTGTTTTCCTCCCTGCCTTTTGTTGTTTGGGTTGGGGAAGTCATTTGTTTGGCATTTCCTAGACTGAATGTCCTGTTTAAGTGTTAGTCGAGCGTCTGAGCTGGACTCCGCGAGTATTTCATTTGTCGCTTTCATTTTTCGTTTAGATAGTACTGCTTATAGACTTGGAATTATCGTACCTGTTTCATGATATTTGTTTCTCGATCTGGTGCCGCAGCTACACTTCCCAACATAGGAACTAGCAAAGGCCAAAAGAGGCCACCGCCTCGTCTCCCGCGCGAGGGCCAAAGCACTGCCATGTCGCAGGTGCGTGATAGTCCGTGGAAGCAGCACACAAACGATCCGAAGGCATTGGAGAGAGCCGCAATCGAGACCAGGATACGTGAACTTGCATGTTTGTGCAAGAGAGATGAGTGGGAAGATACGTGAGGTATCCTACTACAAACAAGAAGGAATTGGACAAGCCACAACAAGAGATTACCAAAACCCTAACCCCGGTGCATTCACAGACAACCTATCAGCATGCATCACGATTATGGATATTATATTTCAGCAACTCATCTTCCCTCCTGTAGAACTCTGTAGCCTCACATTAGCCAACATCTCTGCCTCATAATTGCCGCCAGTGGCCTCGTTGTTAGAGTTCTGAGACCAGAAGCGCAGCTCCTTTCAGGTTATTCTAAAGATAATCGCCATCGCGTCTGGCCTCAGCACCAACACAGCGAACTCGGTCAAGAACCCGATAAAAGGGCACATCCTGCTTCTGGGCACAGACACCATCCTCCTTTCCTAAGTCGTCTGAGGAGTCGGATTGGAGACATCCGAGGCACCGCGAGACTGTTGGGATTCGGGATCAGCGAGAGCTACCTGATCATGATGCTTCTTGTGAAGAATATTCCCCTTCATGGAGCTGCCGCTTGTTAGAAAAATGAGGCGAGCAAAATCGCAATGCGCTGGTGCAACTTACGTAGCTCTCCAGGTGTCGCGACCCTCACGGAGTTCAACAGAAATAAAAGCGCCCTGGTCCCGTCAGATCAGCAAAGCCGACTTCCAAAAGCTTCGAGCGGAACTCACGAGGACCGCGCTCAGTAACCAAGACATGGCGCCGATGAAAAGAAAAGCGAGAATTGTCCTCCAGGTTCTGTATCCTGCAGAATCAATGGTGGCTGGGGTGACTCGAGGAACAGTCCAAAATCTGCCCCAGTAGAGGCCCCAGTAGTTGTAGTACCAGGAGGAGTTTCAGGAGCCGTAGAGCTGTGTAGCGAGTTAGCTAGGCAATTTTAATCGTTACGCCAGTGCTCACATCCGCGAGGAGACCAAAGGCGACGATTGAGCAGATAAAGAGTGCAATGTCGAGAGGAAACGCGTAGAAGGAGTATTTGGCAGGAATGATAAGTAGTATGGAAAAGATAATCTCCAGAGCGGAGATTACTTCGGCGTAGACTAGGCAGCCATTCGTAGATCCGCCTCTAATGTTCAACAAGTAAAAGAAACGACCTAGAAGAGCTACAACGATAATGGCACTGCACAGTTCGCCAACACGAAGAAGAACAGAAACGGCTCTTGAACCGGCTCCCATATTGCATTCTTAGAGTGGTATATTATTGGATAATACTTGGGTGTAGTCAAGGATAACGTTATATCACAGAGGGAACAAACCCAGCTATCTATATACTAACATTGACACCGAAGACAAACCACGAGTGTTACAGTCTAGAAGAAGCAATAGAGCGCCTTCGGCGACGAAAGCGGAAAATACCCTGATATCACGTTATCTTCACATGACAGTCTGGATAAAAGACAAAGAACATGTCCCCCACGTGATTTGTTTACGTACTGAGCGGGAGCCACCGGAAGAGGCCCAAAGGCGTTACTGCGGGGTCGCATGAGCCTGGAATGCAACCGGTAAACTCTATTACCATGCCCAGTATTCCAGACTTCAGCCATGCTAGACTACCCACGTGCCACGTAGAAAACTCTGGCGTTAAACGAGACGAGCGACGAGAAGATTTCTGGAACCGGAAAAACAGTGGTCAAAGCAATTCTTTGTCTTCGTCTCAATTCCCGAAACGGGCTGGGCGTGTCTGCTCCGGGGCAAGCCGCAACGAGCACGTCTGATGTGTAGCACAGAAATCCCCTGGCTCCTGCAAGGAGAACCGTCGATATTCCAAGTGTTGTGAGCCTCTGAACAAGTTGTTCGATTTTGTACCATCAAATAGACGATTGAACACAAGCACGAACGGTGCTTTTATTATCTGATCCACTGGGCATTAATAGTGTGTTCAATCGGGGGTGTAGGTCCTTACTTACATACAATCATCTCTACGGTAGATAGTTCAACGCCCCTTGCATGTGATATGAATCGTAATCCTGAAATCTTGCCAGTGATAGCAAAATTTTGGTCCTAATGCGGAGAGATGACCAGCGCGCAAATACTACGGCGGTACCGGAGGGACGTTGGTTGGCGAGGATAGACGGCATTGTAGGGACAAAGTAACTCTCTGCATGCAGAACTGGAAGGCATGATGGACCTGGACTAGTTATACGCACCCATTATCATATTATTGCTACTCTGCCGGGAGCGGTAAATTTGTCGGTTTTCGGGGTTGCAGCGGGCTAATGTAGACACGCAGAAGGGATGCCGCCCGCGGATCCAGTGGCGCGGTATGGGGAAGTTGGCCGAAGGATGAGTTCAATTGCTGGTGCCAGCATGCCGGTGTTGACCCGCCCAGACCTCATCCTTTAGAAGAACATCGGGAAAGAAGATTACAGGCATCGTGCCTGCCTTCATAAGCCTCGCCTCGCTCTTCAAGATTTCGAAATAGAGATTCGCGAACTGATCTTAGAATAGAATGAGCGGCCTTCGGCACGCACACAATATATGTTTCATATTTCAGCATCCATCATGTTAGCGTTAGCTGATGCGAGCTGCATATTTTATGTTATTAAGGTTACCTCAACATCCAATGTGCACCGGAGAGTTGGTCGACATCTTGGCGTGGATATGATGGAGCGTGGCACACGGTTGAATTATTAAGCGAGACTTATAACGCCAAGAATGTTACGAAGTACACAATACTACTAAATTTACTAGTAAACTGCTATAATACAATATCGCTATGTCTATAACGCGTGCTTAATAATTTAAAAACCCCTAATTTAGCTATCTAGGCTGCAAGTATTATAATACCTCTATAAAGTCACGTATACTTAACGCCTGCGATTATCTTAATAAGAAAGGAATTAAGGGTAAAAAGGCCTCTGTTTTTAGGCAATACAGCATTAGTAAAGCTTAAGAATAGGCTGTACTATATAAAAGCTAGAATTAATAATAACTTAGCGTAGATATAGTATAGCTAGAGACTTAAGGAAGGCCTTCTCTTATTACGCCTAAAGACCTTCGCTAAATAGAATAAATAGTTAAGGATTATAATACTAAGGGACGCTCTATAAGCTAGAAAACTCTAGCCTATAAAGTAAAGCTTAGTGTCTATGCTTATATAATTTAAAAGGCTATAGGAACCCTTAATTATTAATAGTATATTACCTATTAAAAGGACTAGGTTAGTAAGGCAACTATAAAGAATTATATAGAGTACGTAGAGCTTATATATAAGCGCTATCTAAATTAAAAGAACTAGCATTACGTAACATCTACTAATTATTCGTAAATAGAAATTAGAGTGCGGAGCAAGTTAATTATAAAAGATATATTCTAAAATTTAGTAGAGAAAGAGTAAGGTATTAGTAGAAGCTATTAAATTCCTTAAGCTATCTGCAGAAACTATTCTCTAACCTAGAAGAGTAACCTAAACTAACTAAAGTATCTACTATTACTACTAAGACACCTAAATACTATACCCTTAGATCTACCTAATAGCTAGTTTATTTCCTTCTTCTTAGGCGGCTCTACCTTAAGCAGACCTAAGATAGAATTAGTAAACTTAACCTTATTATCTGCAAAGTTCTAAGCATACTTAGTAACTAGCTTAATCTAATATTTAAGAATAGTAGCTATGTTAAAGATAGTATAAAGATCCTTCTATATAATTATAGACCTCTTTCTATTATATACTACTATATTTATTACTAATATAACGTTAGCTTAATACTACAGCTAATACTAATATAATATATACCTAATATAATAGCTACTAGGTACTCCTTAGTTACCTTTTATAGAGAGTCTAGAGTAACTAGTAAGAAGTAAATATTTAGCTTATAATCTATAGTAATCTTGTAAACTAGTCTCTAGAATTTTATAAAGAAAAGAATAAAGCTATAGTACTTCCTATAGTAGAGAATCTTATTTATCGCGAAGTCTAAGAAATATGTTAGCCTAATACCTAGCCTAATACTATAGTAGAACTTATAGCCGCGATAATATAAAGGCTTATAGAATAAGATACCCTTATATATAGGCGCCCTCTTCTTATCTAGGCAGCTATATAGATACTAAACGTAATTCTTTTTCTTCTTCTTCTCTCTCTACTCCTTAGATATAGACGCCTATAGGTTTCTACCCTTAGTAACTTATATATAGGGGGTCTTAGTAGTAATAGCGCGGCCGCAGGTGCTATTACTAATCTTCTTACTAGTTAGAATACTACGCACTAAATAAAAGTTAGCATATTTCTAATACTAGGGCTAATACTATACCTTTTGCCGCCCTTATTAGGACGATTAGCAGGCTTTAGCTTTAGTTAGCCTAGAGCGTAGGTTCTAACTATAGTTATAAGATAGATAGATTAGACGTAACTAGTATAGTGTTAATGCTAAAAGTGTTAAACGTATAGAGGAAATATATAAAATATAAACTAATATATATATATAATTGCCTAGAATATATAACGTAATAGCCCTACTTACCGCTAGGCAGTAATAATTAGAAGTAAAGGTAGACTAAAGTTTAATTAGAGGACTAACTAAAAAAATAGTATATAGTATTAGATAAAGAAAAATAAAGATATTAGGCTAAGTATTACCCTGCCGAGACAGTTAGTGCGCCGCGATACTAACGCGCCACCCTAACACCAGCACCTTAGCTAGCAATATAAGGCTGTAGAGCTCTACACAAAAGCTTTTATCGTAAGATTTTCTAGAGTTAAGATCTTATAGAGCTATAGATAATTACTAGCTAGTTAAATTATAGATATTTGCTTAGTGTTCTAATTATTTAGCTACTGCGTAATACTAGCGTTAATAGCGCAGATGCTGCTATATTAACGCATATAGATGCTAGCGTAGGTTTCTTCCTCTTTATAACTATATAAGTAGCTTTTAAAGCTCTCTAGCTTCCCTTTTTAGTAATTTTAAGACGTTTTTAAAGTTATTATTAAGCCTTGTAAGCCTATTAACGCAGGCGTTACTTATTAGCCTAATAAGCCTTCTCCTTAGCGCGCGTATCTCTAGCTGCTGTACGCGTAATACGCTTCTTCTATAGTAGATAAGCTTTAAGCTGCCTATTTACTATCTAGACTTCTCTTTTCTTACTTTTTTAGAGTTATAATTATTATTTTTTAGCCTTATATTAGCTAAGAGAATCGCGCGCCCTCTATACGCGGGCAGGTAACTAGAAAATAGATTCTCTATGCTACTTATCTAGCTGCTTAAGAGGCAGAGTTCTACTTTTTATTTAACGCTGTTTTTAGTTTATAAGAGCTTTTTATAGCCCCTAATTCTTATGCTCTAGGAGCTACTTTTATATAGAGATTAAGTATATTATTTAGCTAAGCTTACGTGACTTCTTAGTCGTAATATTCCTAATAGTAGAGCGTAATAGTTACTCTATTTTGCGCTAATCTAACGCGCTAAGTACTAAGGTAGAGCTCTTACGTAATCTCTACTCTAGAGACTTATCTCTATTAAATTAACTAAGGATAGGCGTAGGATCTAGCGGCGAGATACCTATACACTTAAAAGCTCTAGTAATTAATTATAGCGTAACTAACGTTATTTAGGCCCTCTAGAATAGCGTAAAGAAGTCTCTTTTAGTAATTATTAATAGCCCCTAACTTCTATACAGGTATGCGGAGAGCTTATTAAAGTAGGCAGTAGAGAAAGACTTAAACACGCAGACGTCTAAAGGCTGCAGCGTATAGGTAGCGTAGGGAGGAAATATTATAAGAAGGATCTTATTCTAATTATAGTAGTTAATAAAATCTATAGTACCGTAAGATCTATGCCTATTAAGGACTAGGAGTTGCTACTAACGTTAAGCCTTCTTCTTTATATAGTAATTAAACACCTATTTTAGCTATTAAAGCCCTATCTTATTATTTAACTATCTAGAGGTTAATAAGGTAATAAAGACTTTATAAGAGCTAGGGTTAATTTCTTTAACCTAGCTTAATTATAGAGTCTTCGCGTTAGATTAATAGATTAGTAATAGATTAATAGTAGATCTATTAGCGCATATATATGTAATAAGTAAGATCTACTTATAGCTACTATTCTAGATAGATTGCCTTACTTTATAACTCTTATATAGAGGCCTATTAAAGATCCATTTTAACCTGCCTGTAATACTAAGTAGAAAGCCTTTTTTATCTATATTATACGTATGCTAGAGATCTACGCGGTACTTTGTAATCTTCTTATATAGAAGCTTAAAGTAGAGCCTATATCTTACCCCTAAATTAGCGTTGTAGTAATTGCTGTCTAGCCTAGTTAACTATTATAAGATTAAGAAGTTAGGGTAGCGCCTAATAAAGTAATTAATCTATTATATAGAGACGTTCTTTTTAGTAATAATTAATGTAAAGTTCTAGATTATCTAACGCGTAGGAGGTAGACCTCTCTAAGTAAGGCGCTGTATATACTGCAGGAGCTTAGATTCTTATTATCAGTTAAGATTTTAGCGAGTCTGTACTAGCTGTGTACGCGCCTACATAGCGTGTTTATACTAGCGCGTTAACGTTAACCGCATAATACTAAATTCTTCTATAATTTTTTAATATAAGAAAGTTTTTCTAGATTCTTATAAGTTAATAGCGATAATTACAGCCTTAATTAGATCTATATTAGTAGAGATTTAGCGCGTTAAAGTTAAAGTCCTACATCTATTAGGGTGGCGCGTTAGTGTCGCGGCGCACTAACTGTCTCGGCAGGGTAGGCCTAGGGTTTATTTTTAAAATAAGTTATAATTATTTAAAAAAAAATTAATGCGACCCTATTACTTATAGAGTAACTATAGGAAAAAAAAACCTTACTACTTAAAGTAGACTTAAATAGCTACTTACTTACCCTATTACTTATTTATTTACGTTTATATAGAATAGCTGCTATTATACCTACCTCTACTATTACACTTACCTTTACTACCGCCTTAAACTCTAAAGATAAAAGTAAAATATTTTTTCCTAGTAACGCAACTAAACTTACAGGAGATATAGTATTAGACTTAGTATTAGGTATAGCCTTAATTTTAAAATTAAGGCATGTAAAACAAATTACACCTGCGAGTTATAACCTTAGGCCTTAATATTAGTATAATTATATATTATTACGCTTTACCTAAGCGATTTTCTTTACAGCTTTACTGCCTCTCTTACTTAGGGTCTCCTAGGCAACAGCGTAGGCAAGTTATGATATAAAAGATAAGAAATATTAATAATAGTAACCCTACACCTGTAGTGTACACTACTACCCTTTCTATACCTAAACTACTATACTACTACCGCAAGCACCTTTATACTATTATTATAACTAATAGAGCTATCTAATACCTCGCCTAATACCTGCTAACCGCATTACCGCCTAATACCTCGCTAAATACCGCGTACTATAGCTAATTATAAGAAGAGGAAGCTAGAGACTAAGTACTTGCTAAATAAGAGCACTTAAAAGAATAATGCTACTAGGGCTAATATAAAGAGTAATAACTTTCTAGCTATTAAGAACTATATTACTACTAATACTATATACTTTAAATACTAGAAAAAGTTTTAAGGCTATACGCAGTATATTATTAATAGCGCCTAGGATAATATTAAGTGGAAGTTTCTAAAGGAATAGCTGCGTAAGCAGGTAAAGAATATTATAGTAGCTAAGAGGTATATAGGTATTAGCTATAGTATTAGCTATATTAATAATAAATAGACTAGAGAGTAGAAACTATTTCGTATAGTAAGTAGTAGCGCGCTAAAATAAACTAATACCTTTTATACTAGAGACGAAGTTCTTTAAGCCTTAGTAGGTTATTTTCTAGTTAGCTAATAACCTTATGCCGCCGTAGTATATTATTAATAGCAAAAAGAAGATTCGCCTATATAATATAGATAGGTTACTTAAGAAAAAGACAGTAATTAAGGTAACTAAGAGGCTAGAGAAAGTAGAATAGTATAACATTAAGAAGAATCCGCCTAATATCCTAAAGCTACCTAGTAAGAAGGAGATCTAGGCTAGACTGTCTTAGCTTAAGCACTTTAGAAATATTTAGTAATAGCATATAGTATAGAAGTTCTAGAAGGATATAACGCTAGCTATATATAATACCCTTACTATACTACAGCGCTAAGGAATAAGGGCTCTTCTTTTATATATAAGCTCTAGAATTCTAAAGGTATATAATAATCTACTATAGACTAATACTAGAGCTAATACTATATAGGCCTTTATAAATTTAATTTAACCTAGAGCTAGGGCACTTATAAATACTAGTAGCAGCTACTTTATATAACTAAGATAAGTAAGTATAGTATTAGCCCTAGTATTAGTCTATATAATCTAATAATATTATAAGTTTAAGAGATTAAAACTATATACACGAACTACATTAGTAACTGCCGCATAAATATAGATTTTGCATCTAGACTTTCTCTTTTAAAACTCTGTACTATCTTTAGTAAAGCCTAGTTAACTCTTATATCTATAATATTTATATGCTAGGGCTATAGCAAGTATTAGGATAGTAAAATTTACCTAGCTACTTAAGAGAAGGCGCTAGTAATACTAGGACTAATTTGCGATACGTTTATAAATACCTTTTATAAACTTAGGCTTAAGATACACAACCCTATATATACTAAGAAGATTCTAGATAGTATTTATAATAATAAAATGCTACCTAAGGATATATTGCCGTAGTATAAGCTGCTTAACCTAGTAGATATAAGTAATAGAGTAGGTAATAATAAAAATAGAATAGAGATTAATAGTAAAGAGATAGATAGCAACTACATAGCTATTACTAAGTCTAATACTAGTAAAGATAAGGGTAGTATAGTAAATATAGATAAGATAAGCGGGGAAGATAATAAAGATGTTTAGATAAATAAGGGTAGTAAGGATAAAGAGGGCTGTTAGAATAAGAAGAGTAAATAAGGGGATAAGAGTCTAATAGACCTAGATAAAGAAATAGGTATATAGTTTAGCGTTAGAGAGAGAAAGTAGGGCTAATACCTAGCGTAATACTAGGTATTTAGTATTCTTATATAGATATAGTAGATAGGGTAGCATAGCAGACGCTAGATATTAGTTAAGGTATTAGGACTAATGCAGGAGTATAGTAGCTAGCTAAAATATAGTATCTACTATAGAAACCTACTATTTAAGACGCTATACTAAATCTACCTCTCTTTTTATATATATCCTACTCTTTTTCTACTTTAGGCGCTAATAGGTAAAGAAATTCTTAAATATAAGACCCTCTAGAGTCTTTACGCGAGATAGAGTTACGTATATAAGCCCTAGAATATAATTACGCTTACTACTTATATAAATAACTACCTTTTCTAGACTTAGACCCTAAGACTTATAGACTATAATAGCCTAGGCTAATATAAGGGGGAATTATATTCTTATATATATCGCTTAATTTAGTATAAACTTCTAGGAAATAGTAAAGATAGGTATAATAACCTTACTATCTTCTAGTAAGTATAATCTAGGCCTATTATACGTATTAAATATAATAATAATAGCTAAAGGAGGGGTCTTTCTACACTTCTTAGTAGCCTATAGCTAAAGAATATTAACTACTATCCCTATAGTACTATTAACTAACCCTCTTTCTATTTATATGTTCTTAAGCAATATAACGCGACCGCTAATACATAAAGAAAGCTTACTATATAAGTATTCTCCCTTCTTAGAGGGAACACTAGCCGCCTTAGTATTATTATAGGTAGCTTTCGTAATAAAGACTAGCTAGCTAGAATTACGTATATAAATATAGTTAATACTACTAACCTCTTACCACTTTACATAAAAACGTATAGTAGTAGAGAAGAAATCTCTCTCTTCTTAAGAAAGGGTAATATAACACTACTTTATAAGTAAGTTCTAGTCGCTAATCTTTAGATCCTTAACGCGAATACGGGCTAAGATATTATAAAACTTAGTCTAAGTATTACCCTACTAACGCATAATTATATTAAGAATAATAGTACGCTTAAACTTAAGGTATAGCAACTAACCTTACGTATTAGTAAGAGAAGAAGTATAGGTATTATTAAATAAGGGTTGCTACGCAACTAGTAGAAGCTAGCAGAAATCTCTAGCTAAGATAATATTAACTCTAGTAAAGCTAAAATACTGCTTATCTAGCTAGATCTTACAGCATTGCACATAAATCTATGCTAGAATAGTAAGGCTAATTATTAACTTTTTATTAATAATAATGTACTGTATATCCTAAAACACAGCCTAGACCTATTAAAGAGCGCAAGGTAATATAGGAGGAAGTTCCCCCCTACGCAGTTAAATAGGGATTTAAAAAAAGAGAATTAACTATCTTACTAGAAATAAGAAAGGCGGCTATACTAGTAGGCGAGTATTAAATAATTAGCAAACTCTATTTATAGCGCTTAGTAGTAGAGAATAACGTAGCAGAAATAACCTTAATAGTATAAGTCTTCCCTATTCTACTAGCGCTATCTAGATTAATAAGTAGTTATAGTAGATATTATTCTTACTAATACGTAGTATTATAGTTAATAATAAGGTTATAGAGTAGCCGCTGCTTTAGCTAGAGGGTATTAGGCAAGGTATTAGTCTAGACTACCTAGTTTATTAGATATAGGCGCTTTATTTCCTTCTAGTAATAACTAGGATAGAGATTATACATATCCTTATATATAGAGTTATTCTAATTCTTCTCTCTATTAATTAGATAATTGCTAAGGTCGTTATTATTAATGATAACACTCTAAGACCTAGGACGTTAGGCAGCTAACTTATTAAAGGAGGAGTTATCTAGCAGATTAACATTTTCCTATTTAGAATCTTCTTCTGCTAGTAGGGCTAGGGAACTATAGCTATCTAGTAGATGCGTATATATAGCCTAGCACTTAAGGTAGGCCTCTGTATAAGTGTTAAACACCTTTCTATTAATTATTTTAACGTCCTCTATAGTGTAGAAAGGATAGTAAAGCATAAGCTTTACCTAAGTAAAGTCCTCTACCTAAAGAGCTAGAGAGTACTAGGAATATAGCTTTAATACTCGCTGCTTTACCTAAGGTTATTTTTATATAGAAGTAGTATAAGAATACTTAAGTAAGAACTCTAGGTAGGAAAGGGTTTCTAGAGGTGCTAGGCGCTCCTTATATTTTAAAAAGATAGAATAACCTTGCTAGAAGGGTAGAGGCTCTAGTTCGTCTACATCTATAGTATTACTCTATTTAGAATCTAGCTAATAGAACTAAAAGGTAATAGGGTGCTCTACCTCTAGGTAGTAATTAATATTAAGAATAATCTAAGTATAGTAAACTAAAGGGAGGCCTAATAGAAGATAGTAAATCTTCTAAGCGCTATAGTCTCGCTAGCCTACTAATTAATTTATAAGCTTTACAGCTAAAGAGAAAAGTAAGTTCTTATTATTTAAAAATAGAAGAATATAAGTAGCTATATCTTTATAACTCTCTATTTACTTCTTACCCTTAGCTGTGTAAATACCTATATACTAAACCACTCTAGTAGTACTAGTATAGGCCTAAATATTAGTATTAGCCTGCTAGGCAAGGGCTAGAGTTTAATTATACGCGTTTAGATAGGAGTAATTCTAATAAGCTCTTAGTTATATATATAATTTGCCTAGTAGCTTCTTCTAAAAAGAACTGTTATTTATTTTCTATAGTGCGTTAAACTAACAGACCTTCTAGCTAGTAGTTTTATTCTTCTTCTTATAATATAACGTTTAGTAGGCATAAAGGTAGCAGCGAGTAAGAATTAACCTAAGCTCTATAAAATTAAAGGTTATTTAATTAAATAGCAGAGAGAGTAGAGAGCCCTCCTATAGAACCTCCTAGCGCACTAGATTAGAATAAATAGCGCTAATATAATAGCCCTAATACTAGGCGAGACGCATTCTACTAAACTTAGAGCTAGTATTACTAAGCTTTATATTTAGATTTAGTGCGTTACTATAGTAGTATAGTCTATAGTTATAAGTACTCCCTCTGCCCTACTATTCGTATTAATTCTATAAATTAATAACGTTAAACTTTAGCCTAATAACTAGCTTTTTAAATAGTTTAAATCGCTTATAGAACTAATAGGCAATAATGTATAGGTAATTGCGAATAAAGTTTATTATTAGTTATGCGCGTTATACTGCAGTAGCTATCTTCTACTCCTTAAACTATAGTATAAAACGCATTAGATTATACTAATAATAATTAGTAGCTAAATATGTAATAAACAGGTAGGGCGATAATAACTACTAAATCTATAAGCTTATTAGTATTAGTCCTAGTATTAGTCCTAGTATTAGACTTACTAGTGCCTCTAGGCTCTTCCTCTCTATAGACTAATACGTATAAGAGCCGCGAATAGAGGTAGAGTACTAAATAATAGAGTCTATTAACTGCCTTCTACTATTAGGACTATTAAACGCGGCCCTAATATAGTCTACTATAATTAGCTCTAAATCTATAGTTTAATTTATAAAGAACCTAGCCTTTACTGCTGTTTATTAATAAAGAATAGTATTAAAAGTTATAAATTAAAAGTAAGAATATTAAGTAAATCGGCTGTTCTTATAGTATATTATATATTAAACGTAGGTAAGGTATGTTACGTCCCTACGGGGTAGCTAATCCTATAAGGGTAAGTTAGTTCTTAGGCAGGAGCGACGACAGGAAGGAGGCTTATTAATCACGTAAGTAAGTAACGGGATAGTTAGTATTAAAGTTATAAAACTATTAAATTAATAATGCTTAATAGAATCTAAATAATAGATTATTAACTAAGTTAAACACTAGGAACTATAGGGGTTCCTGCTATTCCTATATACATATAGCTCTAGTGTTAATAGTTAGTTGCGGGACTATTAATAGTTGCGATAGTTCCTACTAAAGCTATCGCTAGTCCTTAGCGCGGCTATTAATTACGTAATACGTTAATAATTAGTGTTTATATCTTAGTACCTTCTATTAGCGTCTAGGTACGCGACTAATTATTATTCCTATTACTTATTTAACTTACTAGTCGTAATATTATCCCTCCCCTTTATATAATTATCCTTAATTACCTAACATTCTGCGGGGTTAGTTTATAAGTAGTTTGCTCTACCTACCTTATAAGTATTCTGTAGTTATTATATCTTCTAATTCTTATAAACGTTAACTCTATCTCTTTTACAAAATCCTTACTGCTAACACTATTACTAACGTTCCTTATAATAGGTGTTTTTCTAAAAACTTAAGTTACTATATTATGCTAAATTCTTATTTAAAGTATACTAAGTGCGTTTACGCGGGAAAGCTATACGTTAACATATCTTAGTTATTACTTAATTAAACTAAAGAAGAATATTAAGCGAAGGTAGATATAGATAAGAAGCTATTAGTAGAGGTAATATCCTTATTATTATAGAATAAGAAGATTCTAGCGCAGGCTAAGGAGCGTGCTGCAAAGAAGGCTGTATATCTTATATTAGAGCTTAAGGCTAAGGGTAAGGTAGTAAACGTTAAGGCAGACTATCTAGCTGCTTTTATTAGTATAGAGTTTTTACTAATAATATAGTCTACTCTATTAGCTCTAGATAACGCGGTAGCGGGCTATAACGTTATAGATGCTAGTTTATCCTTAGAACTCTTCTAGGGTGCGTTACTTTTATCTATTTTTATTTTAGCTTTATAGTTACGTTTATCCTATATAGTAGTAGGCGTTAAACCTTAGTCTTACTTCTTTAAGTAGTTACTAATAGTTTTACAGGTTAGCTTTAGGTTCCTATATATTTTCTAACTTAGGATAACCCTTTTATTTTACTAGCTATTTCTAGTAGAAGTTACTGTCTTAGAAGTCTTATTAGTTTACTTTGCGGTACCCACGTAGTGCTTTAACTTTATATTTATTATCTTTATCCTTCTAATAGTAGAACGTTGTTTATAATAGTGTCCTAGGGTCTGCTAGTTCTAGGGCGGATACGTAGAATACTAGGTAAACCTTTATATTACTTAAGAGTTAAAGTTTATAATTTACTAGGCTAATTTATTTAAGAACTAAAAACGGTCTAACTTTTACGTAGTCTAGTTCCTTACTTAGTTATGTTATGCGAAGATTTTTTATAAGTAGATATGCTCTATCCCCCTTCTTTAGCTAAGGTGCCGTTTTTTATTTTTAGTTATTATATTAAATGCTTTTTTATTATACCTTCTATATATTTTTCTTTATTTCCTTATATACTTCGTATATATCCTTAGCGTTATTAACCGCTGTTTTAGTTTATACTTTTATTAATAAGGTTCTTTTAAAGAGATGTAGATGTCTTCTATAGTTCGCATAGAACAGTGTTCGTCCTATTACTTCTAATTTTTTATTATTATATACTAATTAAGCTATTAGTAGTAGTAATACCTAATTATTTTATAGTTTATTACTATATATCTTTAGGTAGGTTTTTATAGTTCTGTTTATCTGTTTAGTTTATCTATCTGTTTATAAATAATAGGCTATTAATAGTTTTTATTTTATTCTAATAATTACTATTAATATTATCTAATAGTTAGATGTAAATAGCTTATCTTAATTGCTAATAATTATTCTTAGTATTCTGTAGTGCCTAACTAGTTAGTCTAGGATTATAAATCTAAGTTGTCTTACCGTGTACGTATTATAGAATAGAATTATTTCTGCGTACTTCGTAAATTAATTAACAATTACTAGTATTGTATTATATAATATGTTAGTTACTAGGTCCTTAAAACTTAGTAGTCTAGTAATAAAGTCTATAGAGATATTAGTCTAGAGTTCTTCTAGAATCTAGATAGCTTATATTTCTCTGTATAGTGCGTAGGTGCTGTATTTATTCTTTTAGCAGTCTGCGCATTTTTAAATATAGTTTATAACCTTTTATTTTATTCCTTTAAACTAGTAGTTACGCTAGATAAGTTTTATAGTTCTTATAATGCTAGGGTATCTATATATTAGGTCGTTATAATGTTATCTAATAACTTATTCTTATTATTCTTTAGGTACTTCTTGTCCTATTACGAGGAGCGCATTAAGTTCTTATAATAGGCTAAGTAATTTATCTTTATTTTATACTAGGATAGCAGC
>MU005648.1:94520-119320 GCA_010405425.1 Lentithecium fluviatile CBS 122367 | reverse complement strand
CCTAAGTATTTCTGCTTCGCACCTATTTCGCTATTTCTGTTCT
Source organism: Lentithecium fluviatile CBS 122367 (assembly GCA_010405425.1). Classification (NCBI taxonomy): domain Eukaryota; kingdom Fungi; phylum Ascomycota; class Dothideomycetes; order Pleosporales; family Lentitheciaceae; genus Lentithecium; species Lentithecium fluviatile. Next base: position 119,277 of record MU005648.1, on the reverse strand, counting down.
ATACACGACGTCTTGTATTTACCTAAATATTGCACGTAGTAATTAATTAGTCTTTGCCGTAAGAACTAAAGGCCTACTCGTTGCGTCCTCGTAACATATATTAACTAAGTAATTCTCTATAATATAAGCTTTATAGTAGTAATATTAGTAGATAGTAGAGGCTTAATACTATAGAGTTAAACTAACCTACTACGTAGGCTACTAAATAGCTATAATATACTTTCTAGAGCTTATTTACTTATAAAAAATCTCCGTATAATATAACTAAGTAAGAGACTAGACTATATAAAAGTTAAACTATTTTTAGTTCTTAAATAAACTAGCCTAGTGTTATGGTATCCTCCCTAGATCCCCTAACACTGCTAAGTTCTATTTATACTGTTAATAGTACGCCTAGAACTATTCTCTAAACTTTATCCTATCTACTAGCTAGTTCGCGCACCTAAGCATAGACCACCTTCTAAGTATTTCTGCTTCGCACCTATTCGTATTTCTGTTCTATACATGACGTCTTGTATCTACCTAGACATTACACGTAGTAATTAATTAGTCTTCGTTGTAAGAACTAAAGGCCTACTCGTTGCGTCCTCGTAACACCTAGTAAACTACTAACTCTAACTTTTAAATAATATAAAGGTATACCTAGTATTCTATATATTACTACTAGAACTAGCAGATTTATAGATACCTTTATAGAAAATATTTTATTACTAAGTTAATAAAAATAATAAATTTAAAGTATTAAAGATATAGGACTACTAAGAACCTGCTAGAAAAAAACGTAAATATCTAACCTCTTAGAAAGACTATCTACTATTAGAAAGTACTTAGAAACTAGAAACTAATCTTATTAACTACTAACTACTACTAGACTAGTACTAGATAAAAGTAATTAAATATAACTTTAATAATAATCTAAATAGAAAACTATTTATAAAACTTAGAGAGTAATATTACACTCTATAGAATTAAAAAGACTTAGACTACTAAAAAAGAACTCTAAAGGAACTAAGAATAGAAAGTTATTAAGAAGCTAATTTAATAAAGAATTAGAAGAAAGAAGACTATTAACCTATAACTAGCCTAAGTTAGTAGAGGCTATATCTATAAAAGATAAAGGTATTATACTTAACTTACCTAACTACTTTTAAACTTATAGTAAGATAAGATTCTAATAGGCTATATTCTACTTATAACTCTTTAGCTCTACTAACTTACGCTACGTATAAGTAAGAAGTTCCTCTATATAAAGAAGTGCTAATTTTTTCTTACGCTTCTCTTACTTTACCTTCTTCTACTCCTTCTTAGAAATAAATAAACTATATTTAGCCTTTACTATAATACATCTAGTATAATAACTAGATATTATATTTTTAATATGTTATAAATCCTTCTCTTTATAATAACTATACTAGAAGGATATCTCTTACATAGCTACTTAGAACTAACGCTCTAAGATTAAAGTCTCTTTATAGAGCGCGCGTATTTTATAGAAAGATTATTTCTTAGATATAGTTAGAGAGGTCTAAGAAATATAAATAACGCGTAGGAAATATATAGACTTTATATCTATAACAAATATAGCATAGGATAATAAATAAGGGTATTAGGACAATTATCTAGAAAGAGGGGAGGTAATATTAAGAACTAAGAGTATAGAATGTAAGATAAAAAGAATAGAATAATAATAATAAAGTAGAATAGTACTATGCTACTTATAACTAAGATTACGTAATAAGTACTATTCTACTAAGGTAAACTATCTAGAATAGCCTAACTATCTAGGTTAGTCTAGCTATTATAAATAGCGTAGTATAGAGGAATAGTTTATTTATATATAGAAACTCTAGGAATCCCTATAGTTCCTAGTATTTAATCTATTTAATAATATATTATTTAGATTCTATTAGGCCTTATTAATTTAGCTATCTTATAACTTTAATACTAATAACTCTACTAATTACTTACGTGCTTAGTACCTCTAACTTCCCTTTATTACTTCTACCTAAGAACTAACTCTATACCTTAGGACTAGCTACTCTTAGAATCGTAATATTAATTTACTAGGTAACTTATACTATTAGTAAATAGAGCTTAGTTAAATAAGATTTCTAATACTTTATAAAATAGTAACAGATTACCTTTCTATGCTAGTAACGTTCTATAACTATAAGTAGTATTTCTTATCTACTAAACGTATAGTTACGTGTAATTATAATTTACTATCTCTAGCTACTATTAAAGCTTATTAACTATAAAAGAACTAGCTAAGAAGAGATATTATACTAAGTTATCTTAAGAAACTAACTTTGTATATAAATTATAAGAAGAAAGAACCTCTAGTAGATAATAATAATAATAATAATAATAATAATAGCGTTTCTAGAAATCTAACTCTAGTCCTCCTTTCTATTTAGGAAATTTATATGTTATTTTCTAGCCGTAATTACTCTGTTAAAGGCTTAAATTAATTACTATAGCTTACTTCTAGTACTGTACAGACCTCTTAGCCGTAATGTCTGTACGGTAATTGCTAACAAACGTAACGTAACCGTAGTAGGCTCAAACCGTCCGTAATACCGACTGTTGCACGCGCTGCACATGCCCCCGTCGTCTCTTTCCCGTCGCAGGTATAAGCCAAGTCTGTACAATCTCCCATTTATGCACGATACATACGTCGAACGATGCACCGAACAGCCAGCCGTACACGCTCCATAGATGACAAGGGGGGCTTAGCAGCAAATATCTAGCTAGGGGGGTCTAGTAGGTTCGTTGAAGGTCGGGGGACTGTTGACTGGCTGGGACCAAACACCCAACATGTTGCGTATTAACATTGGTAACTAACAGATCCTAACATGAGAAACCATCTCTCAGGTATATTTCCACCTCTTCTCAACCGCCCACCTCCTACCAGATATCCGGCATCGCGTAACAAACCTAACAAGCGACACCACTAACCCCTCCTCACCGGCTGATTCCCCTCCAACTCCCTCGGCTCCTCACTCCCCGGCATCTCGACAGGTGCTGGCAACGAAACAAGCGCCTCGTGCGCATACTTCTGCACCGGCGCATAAGCCCCGAGGTACTCGTTACCATCCAACTCATTCTTCACGCCCTCGTTCGCAGCCCGTCGTCTGCGGAAGAGGTAAAACAGTCCCGCACCGATAACCGCGAGACCGACGACCACGCCGGCAACTGTACCCCCGATGGCGCCACCGGACATTCCCCCGCCACTTTCCTGCGTTGGCGCACTGGAGCCGGTCGATGAAGTCGTGAGCGAGCCCGAGGGAGTCGAGCCCGGCGATGAGGTGGTGGAGCTTGTGGTTGTGGGCGTGGGCGTGCTACTCGCAGTGATGGCTTTGATGTCGACGGTGAGGTATGTGGCGGATGGACTGGCGGAGCTCAGCGAGGTAAAGGCTGCATCCAGCTTGGCTTCGAAGTTGGCAACTGGGTTCTCCGATGTCATCCAGCAAATGTTGATTTGGCCGCTATGTTGCGTGCACTTCTCGCTGCCATGAGCATTAGCGGATTCCAAGGGGCGAACTACAACCGAATCACCCACCTATCCGCCAGGCAACAGTAGGCATTTACTCCGGACGCGCACTCCAACATGCCCCCGCCGCAATCCGAAGACCCGCTCCAGCAGACCGCGTCTTCAGCGTAGCTATCACAGCAAACAGTCTTCTTCAGGAGGTTGTCGTGCGCGCATACGCTGCCCGGCTCACATTTGATGCTCATGTCGGGACACATGAATCCGGTATCGTTGGTGGTAAAGAAGAACTTGTCATACGCAGCATGAGCTGCACTAAACAGCAGCGCCGTCAAAAGGAAACCATGTCGTGCCATAACGGTCGAGTGTCGTTCACAGCTACGCCGGCGCGACAATGAGGTGCTGAGAAGCAGAAAGGGCGACGAGAGGGCCAACGCTAGACTTAAGCATACGACACCCGGACTAATTTCCAATCGTCTTAAGATGGCAAGGTATTGGCATGCATTAGGGAGTAGCTTCGACGGCCCCAGAGCTTAAAATAAGACGCACTGCCCCGACCTACGCTGGCTTCTTCTAGTCTCCACCCGCGATTTGCATGCTACTGGTCGATTTTGAGGCGGGCAGGGCGCCTAGTCTGACACAACGCGAATCCTACCGCGACCTTCTCGTACGAGAAACCTGAGCAGACTCGGGAGTAGCAGAGCCGTCCAAGTTGGGGTGAGATGAGACGTTAGGGATCACCGTCTGATTGACCGTTGTTCGAATTCTCAATTCTTAGACTGTCAACCGCGTGTCAAGGTGCTGAGGATATGTAAATCTCAGAAAGGAAGTGCGAACGGCTACATGTCCTAGCGATATCTTGGAAAAAATTCGACGATACCGGCATCCAGGATCCAGGCCAAGAATCCCACGTCCCCGGAGCGCTCCGCTTCCGTTGTGGTCTGTTATCTTGTAGGTATTCTGTACCAGTCCAACTCTTTTTCTCCCGCAATCCTCGCTGGATACCCTAGGAGCTGTGCTGGGCGGGGCGAAGTTGTTATTTAACTCGGCCCCAGCCAAGCCTCGCGACACTCGTGTTTGAGCGTGCGCCTTGCGTTATGCATAAGAGCTAGACATCATTAGTCAGCGCCAGCCTGAGTGTTTCCGGCGCTAGAAGAGGGAATGAATGCACAACGTTGTGATAAGTTGAAAGGGCTGTGAACATGTCGTGGGTGAAAGAGTGATTGAGGAAGGCTGTCGGCTAGAAAGGAATATCGACGACTGCACAAGCTTGGCAATCGACATCCTGCAGATGCGGTAGGTACAACCCGGGACACGTCATCGGTGTGTATTCATATTTATCCTTCATTGTTATCAAAACACTACACAAAAATCTCCAAAGAGACAGACTGCCACAGACTCTAGCCACCCATAATGCAAAGAATGATACAACACACTGCCCAAAGCCCCCAAACTCCTTGCTCCTTATGTTCAAATGATGGATGGCAGTGCCCACCAGATAGCCGAACGAAAATGGTATGCGTGAGCACTTTTTATCTAGTTTACTGTTGTCCCAAAACTCCAAATGGCGTTGCATGACGATGCGGGTATTTAGGCGATCAACCGACTGATCAAAGGTGCGATATATACATGCCCAACGGGCGTTTGACGGTCGCGAAGTTACCAGGTTTCCTGAGTTCAAATTAGTGAAGTGATCATAACTGCTACAAGAGGGATCAACTTACTGCAATGTACTGGCCATCCTCCTTCTTCTTGGCCCAAAATTCCCTGGCCTCTGTCTCGCCAATGCCACCCTTTTGCATGGCGACGCTGACCAGAGCATCTTCAACGCCCTCGCCCATACCCTTGCTACTACCGCAAACAAAGATGCGACCATCTAGGGCGTTGATGACGAACCAGACAATGTCGGCCTGTAGGCGGACCTCGTCCTGAACGTACTTGGCTTCGCTTTGGCCACCACGGACCTTGCGGCTTTGCACGACCTTCTTGATTTCCTGTTCGTGGTCGCCGAGCTCGCCAGAGTAGATCTCGTCGAGCATGGAGTCGCGAACGCCCTGGATGAGCCAGATCTTGTTTGCGCAGTTGGCGTTCTTCAGTCTGTTGAGGATGAAGCCGCGGAAAGGAGCCATGCCAACACCGGCACCAATGAGCACCATGGGTCCGTCACCGCCGAATTGGCGAGACAACGGATTCGACATGAGGCCGCGGAACATTGGGACGCGGAGGTCGAGGATGCCACGAGGGTCGATGCCTTCGTTCTCTGCATTGACGAATGCCTGTGCCATGCGCTCCATGTAGCCGCTGCCAACGCCGGTCCGGACAGCTCGACCTACGTGCCAGTCCGGCGTCTCGTGGATGCTGACAGCCATCTCGATCAGGCGGCGGTTTCCGGGTAGACCGGGGCGGGCCGAGGAGATGTGGGGGTCGTTGGACAGCGAATAGAAGCGCGGCATTAGTTGGTTGAGAACCGAGAGCAGTGCCGGTAGCGGCGGCTTTGCGGATGGGAACGCATGGAGGAGCTGGGCGACTGTGAGGTGCGAGGTGGTGCGGAGGTCGCAAAAGGCAGCCTGTCCTTGCGCAGAGCACAGGTACATGAGAATCTTCTTCTCATTCGGCGCGTCTGCGTACTCGGCCATGACGCGGAGGAGGTTCTTCGTAGGCGGGAACGACTGCACGTCAACACACCAGGTCAGTAGCTCGCGACGGGTCGTGAGGAGCTCGCGTGGCTGGTCGTCTCCCCAGATGGTCGGCCAGCGGCCGCTGTTGGTCTTGAGCGTGACGGGCTTGTCGCGGACGAACTTGGGAATGCAGAGGACATCGAAAATCTCGTTGACGGTTTCTTGTGAGTTGGGGGGGCAGATGCCAATGGCCCCCCCAACTTTGAAATCAACACCCCCCTCGTCTGGGTAGTCGGTCACGTCCAGATCGAAATGGAATGTCCTCTTTTCGGCTCCGGGCTTCGTCAGCTCGCGCGCGTGGTAGACGGGCGCGGAGTAGACGTCGTATGGCGGATGCGGTGTCACGAACTTGGGTGGCTCCTTGTGGACTCTTGACAGGTGCTTCGGCTCGGTCGAGGGCACAGACTCAAAGGACATGTTGACAGGTGGCAGCGGCGTCGTATCGGTGAGCTCGCTGTCGAGAGCAAGAGGCCCCAGGCGTAGGCTCAGTGTCCTGAATGCATGGTTGTCTGGGATGACGACGGGCACGAAACTCGGCGACGAAGTGTCAGGTTCCAATGTCTTGAGCAAGCAGCATCCACCGCCGCAGCACTGGCTGATCAGCTTGGTGGCCGCTTCGCCATCGCCCAGCAGCTTGCGGATGTCGGAGGGGCTGTCCGAGATGAGCGTGGTGGAGGCGCGTCGGGGACGCGTCTGCTCTGTGAAATTGACAGTGGCGGTGGGCAGATCCTGCAGCTTGTCTACTATCTCGTCCATCTGCCTGTCGGGCTCTGTGTTTGGTGTTAGAGGTGCTTCAGAGTCCTCGCTGCCGCTCGTGTTGCTCCATAGCATCGACTCGCCCGAAGACCTCGGAGAACTCTGGTCGAGATGGTGTGGCTGCGGGGACGACGGCTTCAGGGTGAGCTCGGGGACGTTATGCGGTTCGGAGGGTATAGGGTCGTCGGGATGTGAGGTGGACGTGGTGGGAATGCGGGCGTCCATGGCGGGCGATGCGGGCGATGCGGAGGCCATGGGGCGGTGAGGGTGGCGGAGGAGCGGCGCTTTTGAAGGCGCGACAAAGACGGGCGCTGTCCATGACCATGGTTAGCCGCGGTGGACTGCATCGCGATGCACATGTGCATCAATTGATTGCGCGGAAGGGTTGACTTTGATTTCGCGATGCTTGTGTAAGCCCTCGGGCAGCGGAGGTGCGCACACGGTGGCAGCGAAATCTTATCAGATCGTGGGGGTGCAACCATCACCACTCACCTCTCAGCAGCGTCGGTGGCAAGCGGGCAGAAAGGAGCGACAGTCGCCGGCACGCTCGCAACGTCGACACGGTGAAAAATTGGCCTCGCGGAGGCGTCGCCACAAAGAATGTCGTAGGAGGTAGTAGGGGAGGTGGGGAGAAATGGAGATGTGATGACGAGGGCCTTTTCGCTTTTGAGAGACCGAAAGAGGCTGAGATGGGCACGCTCTGCCCTCGCGCCAATTTGGCCGTGCCGACGTCCAAGCCGCGGAACAGCTGCCGCAAACCAGCGCCTGAACCATCTTCCCACTTTTTCCCGCTGCATCGCCTGACCTCAACATGCGCGGCTCCGGCCATGCCCGGCCTCACTGAGGCCTTCAGCTCGGCAATGCCCTACTCATTCTCACAATGGCAGCCGACGAGCCGTCTAAGCGATCCGGGTGTGCTATCCCATCGCAGCCTGCCCATCCACGGTCGCAATATCTGCAGCTCTCGCGCGTGCACTGTGTTTGTCTACTACTCGTTCATCGCAAGAGGTGCGCCACCCTCTTGCGTCAACCACCCGCCGAGCATCGGTCGCAATTTCCTGTTCAGGATCACGCCTGTTCGATCCCCTAACATACCACGGTGACACTTTCGTTTCGAAACGCCATCCACCGTTCATTCATGCAAAACGTCTATTTCGAAAGCACTTACGACTGCAGCCGCGCGTAGACGGTGCTGCTCTCCCGAAAGATTTGGCGCTAGAATAGCGCCGACAGCTGGGAGTCTGCACCTCGCCTGCATTGATGGGAGAATCGGCCATTATTCCATTCGCTTGCAATCCACACGACATCATGCAGTTCTGCATGCACTTCCTTCCTTTTTCGTGTTCTTCGTTCAAGTTGCATCATTGCCATGATATTCTACTTCGCGTCGCCGAAATTGGAAGCGATGTCGGAGCCGGGACCATATTATCAATCAGAACCTCGGTTGCTACTAGCACATCCTTATCAGATCTTGAATGACACCTCCAAGAACTCACCTACATTAGCGTCGCTTGTATCGCCGCAGTATTACGGTTTTACCGCCCTAACATCATTCCATTCCGCATCCTTGATTAAGCCATGACAGCATCTCCTCCGGGCAGGTGCCCCACAGATTCGTCTAGCTGCCGTGGACGTTTCGGCAAAGCGCCTGCGGTGGTACCCAACGTCCAACGGTTCCAGAAGCAGTCCCCGGTTCCTTCTCCACCCCGCATACCGATGGAGGGGTTTATCAGATGCCGCGTCCATCTGGGCATCTAGGCATCTAAGCATCTAGGCATGTGGGCATGTGGGCATCTGATAACTCGATTCGGAAATAATGACTGCAGTGCACTATGCCCGCGGAGTCCTTACTCTGTATGATGGGCTATGGAGAAGGGGCGGGGTAACACATGCAAAGACGAGTGGTATTGTTCCGGAAAGTTTACAGCGAAGGGTAAAGGGATCATGCGCGATCTCATAACGGTGCAACGTTCCAAAAAGCCATCCATTCCGCAAAGCTGCTCGCCACTTTCCGCTCCGCGAATCAATCCGGCAGTCTTGCACTTGCATCCGATGCCATCACACATCCCACCCCGCCAGTATTCAAAACGCCTCGGCGCCAATAACCAAACCCCACCCTTATTCATACTTCCCACTCTCCTTCACTAACCCCAAATCTTCGTTCTCCGTCGTCTTCCTCCGACTCCACTCAGGCGCCTCATCCTTCCCCGCATCCTCCAGCTCATCACCCTCCTCCTTCGTCTTATGCAAAGTCTCAGGATCATGCTCAGCAGGCGAATAAACAGTGATGAGCTCCAACGGCTGATCCCCCTTGGTAACAAACTGATGCTGCGTTCCCGCAGGCACAACGACGACGTCACCGGCAGAAACTTCCTGGTCCTTGCCCGCGACGGTCGCGAGACCTTTTCCGGATGTAAAAAGCAGGATTTGGTCGACGGTGTGGACCTGCAATCGCCTCGTTAGCACTACATGCACTTCGTTTCGGCGACCCATATTGCAAGGGTTTGGATTAAACTCACCTCATCCCCAATCTCCCCGCCCACAGGAACCTCCATCGCCACAATCTGGCTATAAAGCCCCGTATGCAAGACCGTCCTAAAATCGCCAAACGCCCGCTTCGCACTCATCAACCCTTTGAACACAACCATTTCGTGTTTCGGTACTCCATTCGCCCTGTTCCCGGCTTTCTTGTACTCTTCCACCTTCTTGTTTTCCATTTTGCCCGAGGAGCTGTGGAAGGGCGCGTGTGGAGCGGTGGGTAGGCTGACGGTGCGCGATAGGTTCAGTGCTACCGGGCGGAAGTGCGAGGGCGAGCGGTGTGTTAGGTGGTAGGATGTGTAGGAGGCGGTTTTGAGCATTGGGGAGTGATCGCAGTGGGGTGCGGTGGTGGACTGCGGGCCGGGATAGGAGTGGGTGGGAGGCGAAGGGTCGTGATGGGGTGGGGTAGAAGGTGAGGGGTCGTGGAAGGTGTGAGCGGGGTCGACGTGCAGCATTGCGATGATTCGGTGGCCTTTTTAAAGCTGGTGGTTATTACGCGGGTGGTGCTTCGATGACGTCAGTATGCTGTTGTTTCTGATGGGCTCTAGGTCCGGCGATGCGACGACTTCTGGTCATCATTGGTAATGGGGCGTGTGCTTCGATGGGCTGGCACGCTGGGTGGATGGTGGAGGAATCGCGTACCTGTATGGATTGGATGATGTGATGCTTTGTCGAGAATGCAATGGGTGAGTAAGCTCTCAATACCGCAAACGCGAAGTCGATTCACGGTGCGAATATGGGAATAACGCGGAAGCACCAGCAACCAGCTTCAGGCAAACCCTTATATACTCTATCAATGGGTTATCACATCACCCATCTATCAAAACAGAGAGGAGACTAATATACAACACGGGGGGCTCCACAGTGGCCAGCAAAGCCAGCAAACTCTTCCTTGCCACAATGCCACCGTGATATGCTTGCCATCACCACTGCAATCCAATCCGCCCAAACGCCGTGCTGAAAGTAGAGAAGATACCCACCTATCCTGATCGTCGGGAGTGGGTAGGTGATGCGAGGCTCGAAAGATGGTGTGACTCTCACACTTCGCAGTAAGCAAATCTTGCACCAAAGCCCAGCACACATGGGTATGGCGGGTATGGCGCCACCAAACGCGTCGCGAATCTCATGGCAGCCACCGTGTCGCGCTAGCGAAGAGCCGCGCCATGGAACGATACCTCGGCGCAACTCGGAGGAGAGGAAGGAGGCTGAGAAGCATGTTGCGGTGAAGCATTTATGACTAAGCCGCGGACCCGGAATCAGCCGACGGCGCCAGGATCATCCTCCCTTGCGATGACTCCCTTCTCCTGAACAGGGACACGTGGGAGGGTGCTATCCCCGGCGCTACCTCTTGCGCTCGACAGAAACCTTCTCCTCCTCGTCATCTTCCTCCGCCTCTTCCAGCTCGCGCTCAATCTCCTCCACCTCGGTGGGATGCGGATCGCGCACCTCGACCTTCATCTCGCCCCCACTCTGCTGCCACTCCATCAGCTTGTTGAAAGCGCCGTTGGGGTTCGCGGAAAGCTCCTCGTATGTGCCCTCTTCGGCAACCTCGCCGTCTGCGCTGATGCAAATGATGCGGTCCGATCGCTTAATGGTCGAGAGACGATGCGCGATGCTGATTGTAGTGTTTCTCTCTTGTAGCAACTTGCTCAAGGCTTGGTTGACCAATGTCTCTGATTCAGCGTCGAGCGCGCTGGTTGCTTCGTCTAGAATGAGAATGTCGGGCTTCTTGATGAGGGCGCGTGCAATCGCAATACGCTGCTTTTGTCCGCCGGAGAGTTGGGTTCCCCGTGCGCCAACGTGCGTCTCGAGGCCGTCGGGCTAGAGGAGATTAGTAGACGCAAGGGCCCGATAGATCCAGAGAACTTACAAAGTCACTGATGAACTCGCAATTGGCTTTGCGAGCAGCAGCGATTATCTCAGCACGGGTCGCATGAGGAACGCCGTACGAGATGTTCTCCGCAATCGTGCCCGAGAACAGCACAGGTTCTTGCCCGACGTAGCCGATCTTTCTCCGCAGCTGCTTCGCATTCAGCTTTGTAATGTCGCGCCCGTGGATGGTAATGGTGCCCTCGGTGGGAATGTAGAACCGCAGCAGCAAGCTCGCCACGGTCGATTTTCCTGCTCCGCTGGGTGCTACAATGGCGACATTTGTGCCCTGCTCGATCTTGAAGTTCAGGTCTTTGAAGATGTTGACTTTGGGGCGAGTAGGGTAGCTGAAAGTGACGTTCTTGAACTCGATCGGACCGCGTGCGGACCTGACAGGCTCGCCCTTGGTGGGTGAAAGCGTGGGATTTCGGTCCTGGAGTTCGAAGAGCCGGCTGGCAGCACCGACGCCCTTCATCATCTCGCCCCAGAAGCCAGACAGGCCAACCATGCTCGATCCTGCATATGCCGTGTACATCAGAAAGGACGAGAGCTCGCCAATGGTGATGGCGCCCGACTTGACCATGCTGCCTCCGACATACAGCACGGCGATGACAGTGAGGTTGCCCATGAGTCCAGTGACTCCGTAGAAGCTAGCCGCCACGAAAGCCTCCCTCTTCCCGAGCGCGAATATCCTTTTGATCTGGCGGTTGTAGCGCCCTGCCTCTGAAACTTCACCCGCGAATGCCTGTGCAGTCCTTACGTTCCCCAACCGCTCTTCGGCGACCTTGGTCAAGGTGCCCAGGTTCTTCTGGATCTTCCGACTGATGTTACGCAGCTGGCGACCTGCAATGAAGGCACAGATGGCAACAGGCGGACCGATGACGGCGAGGATGCCCGTGAGCTTGATGCTGACCCAGGCCATCATGGCGAAACCGGCGGCACCGCTGACCATGGAGCGGAGCCCGTCAGACAGATTTTGCGTGATGCTCTTGCCGACGATGATTGTGTCCGAACCGAGACGGGAGATGAGGTCACCAACCCTGTTCGCGTCGAAGAATTCGGCGTTCTGAATAAACGTCCTGCGGTAGAGCTGAGACCGCAGACGAGCAACAATGCGCTCGCCAACAATGCGTAGGATGATGATGCGTCCGAAGTTGCACGCTGCGCCCGTCGCAAGCACGCCCGCAAGGGCAATGTAGAAAGTCGTAATGTCCATGCCAAACAGTAGCTCCTTGGAGCCCTCCGGCTGGGTCGCGATGTCCAGAATCTTGCCAATGGAGAAGGGCACCGACATGCTCACGGCCGACGACATGAGCAGAAACACAAAGGCCACCGACAGCGTCTTCGCCTCGGGCCGGGCGATCTTGATCAGCCGCCACATCTCCTTCATGCTGCCGGGGCTGTTGGCCGAGTGCCCGTCCTTGCTCAGCTTCGCGCTCAGATTGACCTCCGCTGCCGCTGTGGCCTTCTCCGACTTCGCAAAGCCCACCTCTTCGTGGTCACCGTCATGCTGCTCCTCGCTGTCCATGATACCCTTGAGTCTCATCTCCTCTCTGTACGATCTGCGCTTCTTCGCCGGCCGCTTCTCGTGCGTCTCGTCATGCTTCACTACGTGCTTCGTCTCATGCTTGGTTCGCAATAGGACGCTCGATTGGCAGAATATTCGCACGGGGTGCTGCAGGCCATTGTGACGCGTGGTGGCCGTGGGCGCATATTCCAGCGACGGTCGGAGCAGTGTTCGGCATTGCCTCGTGTTCTGTACACGAGCGAGAGCGGAGGATTGCAACGAGGACGATAGCGGCCGGGAGAGCGTGGGCGACGAGGCGTGGACTCGCGGTTGTATCTGGGCGAAGAGAGCTCCGTTTCCAGGACCGTGCCAGGCTCGCGCGGAGAGGTTCAATGTGCCGCGCATGGCGAACGAACGGGGTAGATGCGGTCGTCTACCGGTGGTTGTGTATTGTTCGGCAGCTTACAGAGGCACTCGACATGGCGACAATAACGGCGGCAGGTTGCGGGGAGAGATGTGACAGCTGGGGGGGGGAGAAGCTCTCGCTCGGGCAAATGTTGTTCGGCGGTTCGGTAAAAAGATGACGGAATCGATTGCACTCCAAACGGCCGGGATCGGGCGAACACGTGCGCCGCTTGTCGCGATGAAGCGACTATGAGCGTGTCTCTTCACCTCTTCGTTCGGCGAAAAACGACAGTTTATCACGGTGAGACTGGTGCCGTCTGGCGTCCTATCAGGCAGATGTGCTGTTTGCTTTTAGCTGCAGTGACGCCATGCAGGAAGGATGCAGATGCTTCTGCCTCAAACCCCCGTCACCATGCACATCGCTTGAGCATCACTGGAACCTTGAGCATGCACAGCTCACCAGTGCAATTCTACAGCCAGAGCGTGTTTGCTGCACGTCCGCAATTGTTAGGCAAAGCGCGATGCAGGTGGTCTCGGGCTCAGCCACCACTACGATGACTCTTCAGACGGAGTGCTCAATTCGACTCATCAGTCACTAACACCCAGTCTCACACTCCCCTTAAATTTCCGTCGCGCCTCTATATCTGCCGGCGAACTACGAGAACTGGAAACTAAATTAAATCGTACTGCAACAACCCGCACGATAACGGCCTACCATGTCCACCCCCATCCACCTCGAAGGCACCACCCTCGAAGGCGGCGGCCAACTCCTCCGCCTCGCAACCTGTCTCTCCGCCCTAACCCACACCCCCATCCACATAACCGCCATTCGGGGCAACCGCTCGGGCGGCGGTGGCCTTAAAGCGCAGCACCTCACCTCTGTCCAATGGCTGGGCCAAGCAAGTCACGCCCGCATCAGCGGCATGGGATTGAAGAGTCCAGAGATTACTTTCATGCCTTCACCTACCACCACAAACGGGGGGGTTGGGGAAGACGTGGTGATTAAACAGAGTACACCCGGAGCCGTAAATCTGGTATTCCAAGCTATTCTCCCGTACGTGCTATTCAGAGGCGGAGACGAGAAGGTCAGAGTGAGAATCACAGGCGGCACAAACGTATCCAACTCCCCTAGCTACGACTACATCGAGCAAGTCCTGCTCCCCATGCTCACCCTCATCGGAATCCCTCCCATCGACGCCGCCCTCCATTCCCGCGGCTGGTCGCAAGGCGGAGCCAAAATCGGAAGCGTCACATACACCATCACACCCCTAAACACCAAACTCCCAGCCTTTCTGCTTACGCACCGCGGCGGGGTGAAAAGTATCCGCGCAACCGTTATCGCGCCCAAGCAGTACGAATGCCAGATCGCCGAGGAACTGGACGTCATGTTCGAAAAGCGGGAGTCCCGCTTCTTCGGTACAAGAGATGCTGATATCGGGATTACATTTGAGGACTCGCAGCACGAGAAGCGGTTTTATCTCCTCTTGGTGGCGACCACCACCGCGGGTGTCAAACTCGGCCGCGATTGGCTGTACGACCAGGGCGTGCGCGCGGGCAAAGTCGATACTGTGATTGCGAGCTTGGTAAGGCAGGTTTCGAATGATTTATTGTCGGAGATTGAACATGGGGGGTGCGTGGATGAGCATTTGAGGGATCAGTTGGTTGTTTTTCAGACGCTGGCGGAAGGAAGGAGTAGGGTGTACGGTGGGGAGAGGAAGGGAGTAAGATTGGAGCCGAGTCTGCACGCGAGGACAGCACACTGGGTAGCCGAGGAGGTCGTCGGAGTTGAGTTCGATGAAGACGGTGGTTGCGAGGGGATTGGGCTTGCAGTGGAGGCGGAGGAAGAAGAGAAGGGAGAAGGACGAGCGGATGAAGAACTCGTCGAAGGATTGAAGAAGTTGGACGTTTCCGCTTAGCCATGCCGATTGCATAGCACGATACCCCACCAACCACACTCCCCACACTCACAACGCATACCTAAAATGATTCGCCTCCCCATCCGTCTGATCCTTGAACCCATCCACAACAGCCTGTTCATCCTCGCCCGCCCCGTACAATCTATCCCTCCTCTTATTCTCCCACCCCATCCACACCCTTAAAAACAAACTCACCCCCACCATCCCGCAATAACAAGTAATCAACCCCGTCAGCGCCGAAAAGTACCGCGGCTTCTCCCTCGCAAAGAATATATTCGCCCCGGCTATATTCCCCGCGGCGTAGAAAAGAAACCATAGTCCGTTGGCGGTAGAGCGCTTCGTGTGCCCCGCAATATTCGTCGTAAGCAGATTCCACGACAGAATCACCGGCGCGCCCACCAGATACTGTAACCATGTGCATCCGACAAGCGTCCAACGATGCTCAAGCCCCGTGAGCCGGATACCCAGGAGCCCCCCGAGCGGCGGCAGACAGATGAGCGCCAGGATAATGCACCGCGTGTTCTTGAAATACCCCGCGGCCAGGCCGCACAGGGGGACGAGGAAGAATTCGAAGGCGCCCGTGGGGAGTTGGAGGAGCGTTGCGGAGAGGCCGGAGAAGCCGTACCCTTTTATGAGCGAGGAGGCGAAATTCGACACGCCGCCGTTTATTACGCCGCAGGCTAGTGCGATGAGTACCAGACATTGAACTTTTACGTCGAGCAGGGCTTCGCGGATTTGGTAGGGGCGGAAATGCAGCGTTTTGACGCCGATCATGTTGCCCGCGATCCGATCAATCGCCACGATGCGCTGCTTGTGCGACAGAAACTTCGCGCTCGAAGGCGAGTCCGGCATCATCCACAGGAACACCCACGACCACACGAAATTCAGCACGCCGATGACGAGGAAGATAAGCTGCCATGTTTTGAGCGCTGAGGAGGCGTGACCGAGTCCGTACCCCAACAGCGCCCCCACCATCGTCGCCATACCGTTGAACGCGAGGAAGATGCACATGCGCAGCGGCTGTTCATCGCGCATGTAAAACATACTCACGATGTTCATGATCGCGGGACTTATGCTCGCTTCGAACATGCCCAAGAGGAACCGCAGCACTAGCATGCCTGCGTAGTTCTTCGCCGCTACATGGCAGCAGAGTAGGATGGACCAGGTTAGGATCATGACGCCGGTGTACTTGGATACCGGGAGGCGCTGGATCAGGTAGTTGGCCGGCAAAGCCCAGAAGAGGTAGCCGAAGTTGAAGATAGCGGCGACCCAGCTGTAGCGTTGGCCTTCGAGGCTCAGGTCGGGGATCAGGGTGTAGGCTGAGGCGTAGTTTAGGGAGAGTTTGTCGAGGAATTGGATAGTGTAGGTTATGCAGATCTAGATAGTGTTAGCATGCATCTATGCGTACTTAGGTATGTATGTGGATGTTTTAGGGAACGTACCATGGGCATGATGACCCAGTCGATCTTCCGGAGAACAATCTTCCTTTCTGCATCCAGCTCTTCGCGAGAATACTGCTGCACTTCGAGATACAGGTCTGCCCCGATATCGCGCATTTGCTTCTCCGTGGCTGATTGTCCCTCGTCAACACTCGGTGCCGGTGCTATCTCAGGTTGCTTCTCTTTCTCCATCGTGACTGTCCTTCAATATCCCGTCGATGTCGAGAATACCCTTGCAGACAGTGGGAAGTAGCGGGACAGCCTCGACCCCAACGACACTAGTCTTAAATATTCCAAACCTGTGGCAATGGTCGACCAAACTCTTTCTCACCCAACGAACGAAAGACAACCGAAATGTAACAGCAGACAAGCCGCCCTTTTTACCTCCGCCCAACACTCCCACCCTTGGCAGGGCATGACGATACCGCAGTCTTATCGAGGATGAACGCATGATGCCTATCGTCATCCCTACTAGCGGTGCGTTGCAATGCATGCCCGTTGATCCCACGGTATGCCCAATCGGGGAATTCTCGGGTCTGGATACTTCGTTCGGGTAGCTCGCCGGGAATAGCACGGGGGTCGATACGACGCTGGTGACGTTAGCGGCGGCTTTTATAAGCGGCGAGGGGGTGGAAACGAGATCAGTCATCGAGTGGCTGCTGTTAGAAGGCGCGTTAGAAGGCGCGTTGTGGGTGTCAACGGGAAGTAGAAGACGGGAAGTAGAAGACGGGAAGTAGAAGACGGGAAGTAGAAGACGGGAAGTAGAAGACGGGAAGTAGAAGACGGAAATACGAGGGAAACATTGTTGACTGCGGGGCCCGAGATACTGCAATGGGTCCCGCTGATATGAATTCGTTATCGTCGCATCTAGCTTGAAGAAGCTGGGAAGAGAGCCTGCTGAGTCGTAACGCTCGTCGACCCAAAACCCTACCTCCATAGCCCGTAAGCCCCATTAGTAAACTTCCAAAGCTTCACAGTACCGTCCTCACTACCCGTAGCATACAGCTTGCCATCCGGAGAGAAGCTCGCCGACCAGATGGGACCATGATGACCCTTGTTTGTCTCAAGCTCCGTCTCCTCGTCAAAGTCCCAGACCCTGACCCAAGTGTCGTTCTGGTTGCTACCACCAGTGACAAACTTGCGCTGTCCGTTGTGCAGAGCCACGCTCGCAATCTCGTACGGCGTCTTGATGCTCTTGATCAAGGAGCCCGGGGACAAGCTGTTGAAGAAGTAGACGCTCTTCCCAGCAGCAACGCTCAGCACGCCATCCGAGGAGGTGTTATCCAACTCGCACGTGCCCACGACGCCGTCCAGGGCGTATTCGCCAATGGTGTTCTGCTGGCGCAGGTCCCACCACCGCACCTTCTTGTCTTCTGCCGCTGTGATGAGGATGTTGGGGTCTGATGCCCACACGATGGATTTGATAGTACCGCCGTGTACACCAGCTCCGATCTCATAGCTTGGAGGCGTCGTAGGAGCAGGGGACGATGCATTTTCGCTTCGGGAAAGATCGAAGATGCGCAACTTCTTCTCCATGCCACCGGTAGCCAGGATCTGCGGGTGGGGCTGGTTCGGGAAAGCGACGGCGCGGACGATGTGGTTGTGTGTGAGGGTGTGAAGGGCCTCGCCGGTATGCGTGTCCCATACTTTACTAGACGCTGTTAGTCGTGAACCAAGTCTCCGGAGCGAATCACGTACGCAGAGAAGTCGGCGGAGCCCGTCGCGGCCAGCGTCGCATCCGAGGACAGTCTGGCCTGCCACACAGCGCCCTTGTGCCCCAGGAACGTACCAATCCAGTCACCGGTTATACCGTCGCGAAGCATGGGGTTTCCATCTTTGCACGCCGATATTATGTAGTACTGCTCCTCATCCAGCAGAGCGGAGAAGTGTATGTGGGGGACGGGGCGCGAGTGGCCGTGGCAGGTGAGGGGCACCACTTTCGTTGTTTCGGGCATCGTGTGGCGAGTATACTGGTTATGTTGGAGGTATAGAGTATATGTGCAGAAATACGGCAAAGCGGTCAAGAATGCGTAAGGGGTCCGGATGCGGAGATGGAGCGTCTGGACGGTCGCGTGCGGGTATCTCGTGGGGCAAGCGGAAAACCGAAACTGTAATTGGTCTAAGTACAGAGGAGGATGCAACAGACAGTGAACAGGCAGGAGAGTCGTTATGGGTCGTAAAGTCGTAAAAGCTGGGTTGCTTGTACGAGTCCATGGCCCCTCGCCGATGCGGTGAAGCTGAGCTAGGGCCGGAGAATTGAAACTCCGCCCCGAGAACAGTTTCAAAGCAAGCGTTACATGTCGGTGTCCCTCGAAACACCATGCAATCACGATGATCGAGCGATGGGACGAGTTCGTTCACTATGTCTACTCCGATGGCCGGGCTTGGGCTGCGGGTTTTCTCTCACAGTCGTTCAGCGGTTTTGTTGGGACAGCGACAAGCGGAGCCGTGGTCCACACGGCTTGTCAACCCACCCTGCTGTTCTGACGACGAGTTCAAGTTCTTCATTGCATCCAGCTCGCGCCGGTCATTATGTGGTCGAATGTTTGAGTGCGCAGAATAATCACAGTCTCGTACGATTCATCGATTCCACTGCCGCGAACAAAGGGCACGGATGGGAGCCCACTCCACAAGAAACCTTCGGTCAGATGTCTTTGTTCAGTATCCTAAAATTGGCGCGTGAGCCTCCTGCGCCACGGGCCCATACACATCTCTTTGTATCCTTGATTGGCTTTCACATTTGCTTTTTGTTGATATCCATAACCAAGTATCGTTGATCGATGTCATTAACAATCCGGGCATATATCATGTTGCTCTCTCGAACTTTTAATTTTCTCTAAAACCAACCAAACCCAACTTCGAGACAACATTATCATAGCGCTCAAGAGATGTCCTCGCCGCACGGTAACGACCCCCCGATCCGAAAACTCCCATACGAACTCATCAAGAATGTCGCTTGGTTCCTCGCCGAGGACACCGTAACACGCCCGTTAAGCGACTTTGCACTGAGGCATCCACAAGACTCCCGAACAGTCAAGAGCATCTATCGCGATGTGCGACATCTTGCGCTCTCCTCGAAAGCATTCACGCCGGCAGCACAGGACATTCTCTTCGACACCATCTTTTTTGGCCTTCAAACCGACCGCAACAACTCTGTGGAACGATGCGAGGGTTTTATGCTTCTCCGCACATTGGTGAAGCGACCGGATCTAATTTCAAAGATCAACAGACTACGTCTACAGATTATCTCCAATTGTCAACGTGGCCATGAAAATTTCACACATCATCCCGGCGCGCCCGCAAGCGGGGATCCCTTCTGGGGGGTTGTGAAGGAGAGGGTGAACCGTTTTGCCATACCCACGGATTCCCACGAGATGTGGCTGAACAACCTCAGAAATCCTGAGTGCCGCTGCCACCATAACGCCATGTACGGTGCATTGCTAGCTCTCGCTCCAGCGATCAAGGAGCTCTCTATTCATGTCCGCACCCCGATGCCAACCCGGCAAGATGTCCTGACGGATCAGCTCTTCCCTGCTGTCCCAGAGAAATATCTTGCTCGAATGCTGAACTTCCAGCGACTAAATCGCCTGCGCTTGTGTGGTGACACTCTTCCTCGCCGCTTTCTCCAGACCGCTTTATTCCCGGCTCTGAACAGCCTTGAGATGCTATTGAACCTCACCTCTTCGGCAGAACCCTTGACATCCCGGGAGCTCCTCAAAGTAGAGACCTTGGCAATCAATTGCTCCAGGGTCGCAATCGCGCCGGCAGACATGGACACGTGGGGATCGGCCGTGGTCAAGTATCTTCCAATCAACCGCCTTTTAGTGAGAGAACTAGTATTCCCCGATTTGGCGGCATTCGGTGTCGACGAGCTTGGTCGCCGGGAGTTTGAACGATGGCGAGAATGGGACGTCACCGAGAAATACTTGGACCTCGGCCGACTCTATACTAATCTGCCAACATTGCTGCCGCATATC
Source organism: Lentithecium fluviatile CBS 122367 (assembly GCA_010405425.1). Lineage (NCBI taxonomy): Eukaryota > Fungi > Ascomycota > Dothideomycetes > Pleosporales > Lentitheciaceae > Lentithecium > Lentithecium fluviatile. The sequence continues at coordinate 98,702 of MU005648.1, read as the reverse complement.
CAGTCTTTGACCCTACCCTACTTCGTCTTCGTCAATTTCGGAGAGGATCCCAACCTTGCTGGCTTCCAGGACCTCCGTAAGCTTCGCCTCCCCGCCCCCACTCTTAGATCGTTGAGGACGCGAAAGAATAAGACAAACATCTCCTTGACAGCACTCCTGCCTCCAAGGCTAGAGCATCTGGAGATCACCTTTCTGAGGAACATTCCCCTCTGCACCGAATGGATAAGGGAGCTCCTCACGAATAGGGACTACTTCGCCGCACTGTCTTCGATCAAACTTTGTGGCCCGGTACCACCGAAGCCCAGGTACGATAGCTATTCTTGCGACCCAGATGCAGTGCCAAGGGATATCGTCCTCTCTGACGAGGTTCTAAAGAATGCGAGGGACGCAGAAGTCGTTATTGAAATTGAAAACGGCAATTGGGCGAAGTTTCGGGAAGAGTATACGCAGACACGCCTCTGGAGCGGACCGAAATATACGTGTGGAACACTGGAGTCTGAGGTGCCATATTATAAGTGATTGGGTGCGGATTCATATACCTACATCTCTGGTAACTTACCTACAACTCTTGAATGTAGCAAGTTGTTTGCGCTATTGCGTGTTGTCATTCTATACTCATTTCAAGTATTCAATCGGCCATCGGTGGCGCATGCCAGTCGATTTTCCACAGTGGCGCTGTTGAAGACGTGTGGAGAGTAATAGTTTAACGTTGACGCGACTGCGTCCCAGACTTGAATGTTGGGTTCCCCGCACGGGCTGTGCATTGTGACCTAACGTCCGTCCACCCGTAACGGGACAACCGCCGTAACGGAACAAATTATAAATACTTCTATTTTAAAGCCACAAAACTTCTCCACCCGTCTTAAATTTTACTATATCTATCTTAGGTTACATACTTAGACTATTCTTAAAGCGCTATAATCCTACTTAAATAAAAATTACGCTTGCGTGCACATCTTGCTACATAATTCGCGAAGAGTGTCATTTTAAACAAAAACGAGCCCTGTACGCCAGAAGGCCGCCACTACGCTTACATTACTGTCGCAACCCCTTAGGCGTCACTATCAAAGCTAGAAAATCTAATAGCACTACTAAGAAGTAATGATTAGCTGTAGGGCTGCGAGTGGCGCTTAAATAGTTAGGGATCGCCACCTTAGTCGGTACCTCGGATCGGATCGATTACTAATTCTAGCTAGCACAGAATTGCTACATAATCGTAACGTAATCTGACGGCGCAGGGTTGTGGCTATCAAGCCTGTGGCTGTGCAAATTCTAGCAAGCGGGCCGACTTACGCCCCGCAGCCTTGCGATCACAGTCTGCCTCCCCATCAACCAGCTCACCTCTTGTAAATTTGCCACCTCGCAAGCCTATGGAAGGTGCGGTTCGACCATCCTCCCTGCTAGCAGTGGCAATTTAAAGTACCATCTCACAGAGGCTGCACCTTCAAATGACTTCTAAGCGAACTGTGGTGTTTTGACTACGCTGTTTTTGTGCTACGTCCGGCCTGCCGCTTTACAGACAATTTGCTTACCACATCTATCTTTTGCTAGGTATTACGATCGCCGAGTATACGTTGCGACGACGGCGTCCTAAGGCTGTGCACGGAGGGCACTCGGCGGGCTCAGCCCTGTCCGGCTGACTTGCTCAGGCGAGCGCTCCCAGTTCTCAGTTGTGGCTGGAGGTTGCGGACCTGAAGCGCCCAGCAGGACGGGCTCGCCTCTTATCGATTTCATTCCACCCACCCGCTAGGATGCTTAGCCTGCAAGGCTTATTTATTGAATTGCTTGCGCATGTTTGCAGGCGAATACGATACCAGAGCGCTCGCCTGAGCAAGTCAGCTGGGCGGGGCTGAGCCCGTCGAGCGTCCCCCGTGCACAGCCTGGGGAGACCGTCCTCGTAACCATACTGCGGCGATCATAATCCATCGACCGCGCTTTCTCCCACGATCCATATCCACCCGTCTTAGCCAGTTCCTAACAGCGCCTTGCCCTAGGTTGTCTGTGTTTTCTACTTCCTCGACCAAGAAACGACGTGGTAACGATGCGGCTTCTTCACTTCAATCATTCCAAGAGACTCGTCTGGACCGACTTCAGCGGGAAGACCATTCCACCCTATGCTATCCTTTCACATAGATGGGGAGATTCCGAGGTTCTCTTTGAAGATCTTGGAGGCAACACCTACAAGGAGAAGGAGGGTTATCGAAAGATCGAGTTCTGCGCGGAACGGGCGGCCCAGGACCAGCTGCAGCACTTCTGGATTGACACGTGTTGCATTGATAAATGGAACCTACGTGAGCTCTCAAAAGCAATTAACTCGATGTTTTGTTGGTATAAAGATGCAACAAGATGCTATGTATTCCTACCAGATGTTTCAGCGTCCACTACAACCGACATACTCCAAGAAGATGCCTGGGAGGCATCCTTTCGGGCGAGCGAATGGTTCACTAGGGGCTGGACACTTCAGGAGCTTATTGCTCCAGCATCAGTCGAATTCTTTTCTTCCGATGGACGGCGGATCGGCGACAAAAGATCCCTTGAGCACCTAATACACGAAATTACTCGTATTCCAGTCCAGGCATTGCAGAACTGCCTATTAGACAAATTCACTATACCTGAGCGAATGGAATGGGCCGCAAATCGCCGGACAACTGAAGAAGAAGACGAGGTATACTGTCTTTTTGGAATTCTTAATATCGTTATGCCTACCTCCTATGGCGAGGGAAAGGAGCAGGCGTGGAGAAGACTTAAAACTGAGGTGGAAGCAGCCGATGCCGCTCCATCCATCATCCCATTTTCCCAGAACGACCATTTTGTTGGCCGGGAGTTACAGCTTGCTGAACTGGAAGCAAGTCTCTTCACAGGCAAGCAAACTACAATAATGGCAATAACCGGACCAGGAGGGACTGGCAAGTCACAGCTGGCGCTCGAGCTTGCGTACCAGACAAGACGAAAGAACAAGAACTGCTCGGTTTTCTGGATTGATGCAAGCGACGCAGACAGTCTATATCGGTCATATGCGAGTCTTGCGCAAAAGCTGGACATTCCAGGCTGGACAGATGAGAAGGCAGATATCAGGCAGCTGGTGCAACTTCATCTAGGTAGAACGGCTTCGCGGCAGTGTTTGCTCATTTTCGACAACGTGGATCGCGTGGACCTAGGTTCCACCAATATGCCCAAAGCACAGGCCGCCAACTTGATCGATTACCTGCCACAGTCCAAACTATGTTCTATCATCTTCACGACTACCAAGAGCGACATAACGAAGAGTCTAGAACTACAGAAGATTGTAAAGCTCAGAGAAATGACACCCAATATAGCGAGAAGGATGTTACAGAATTACTTAAAGACTGTAGTTTTAGAAAGTGAGCAACAGGAGGCGAGACTTTTGCTGCAAGAGTTATCATATCTTCCCCTAGCCATTGTCCAAGCAGCAGCGTACATTAACACCAGAAACACTACGCTAGGACACTACCGATTGCAGTTGCTTAGGCAAAAGGAGGGAGCTCACGAGCATAGCTGTGTACCTTTGGAGGACGGGCTACAAGAATGTGACACAACAGGCCCTGTAGCCACCACACTTCTTATCTCACTGGACCAGATCCGCCGCAGTGATCCTCTAGCAGCAGAATGCATGTTTCTTGCGGCCTCGGTAGACCGAAAAGACATCCCGCTGGATGTCCTAGAAGCGCCCTTACCTCGTGAAAGGGAAGCTGCGATAAGAATTCTCAACAGCTACGGGCTTGTTACAAGGCGACCTGCCGAATCTGCGCTCGACGTCCACCAACTAGTACATAGTGCTCTGCGAGGGTGGCTCCAAAGGCAAGAGAGACTAGATCAGTGGACTCAACATGCTATTGCACGGCTACTTAGGGCATTCCCAGACAATAATCACGGAAATCGGAGCAAATGGAGACGATTGCTTCCCCATGCTAGGTATGCTCTATCTCATGAGGTCCCTAAAGAAGATAAGGGAGATAGCATAGTTCTAGCATGTAAATGTGCTATAGCATTGTTTAGCGACGGACGGTATGACGAAGCCGAAGAGCTGTTTGTGCAAGTGGTAGAGACGTATTCGAGGGTGCTTGGGGAGGAGCATCCTTACACGCTGGCCTGCATGACCAACCTGGCGTCGACATACAGGAATCAAGGCCGGTGGAAGGAGGCCGAAGAGCTGGACGTGCA
>MU005648.1:35025-67609 GCA_010405425.1 Lentithecium fluviatile CBS 122367 | reverse complement strand
GGGTGTTTAATATATTACGTCCCTATAGAGTAGCTAGTTCTATAAGGGTAAGTTAGTTCTTAGGTAGAAGTAATAATAGGGGAGAAGGTTATTAATTACGTAAGTAAATAATAGGGTAGTTAGTATTAAAGTTATAAAACTATTAAATTAATAATGCTTATAAGAATCTAAATAATAGATTATTAAATAAGTTAAATACTAGGAACTATAGGGTTCCTGTTATTCCTATATATAGTAATGCTATCTCTTTAAAGCACTACTATTCTAAAAGCACAAGATAGTTAGCTATCTAGGGATAGTTAACTATCCCTCGCTTAGCGGGATATCGTGGCTTAGCGGGATAGTGTTATTACCTAATCTTAGTTATAGTGTTACGGCGTTGCCCCGCATCATCGCTGTTATCCTATTCTTTCCGCCCTTTGTTCTACATTCTTGAATCTTAACAGCTCCCTAACCTACTACTATTTATAGGAAAGAAAATAGACCTACTACTTTTTCTAACTAAGCTCTAATATAAGCTTAAAAGAAACACTAACTAATTCTCTAATAAAGAAGCGTAATTAATCTATACTTACTTCTAACTTAAACGTAATCCTACTACTTTTATTAACTTATTAATAAAAAAGAATATTTATACTATAGAATAACTTATTAGGTTTCTTTAGGCTACTTATAGTAATCTAAACTATAAACTAACTACCTAAAGTAAATAAAATAACTTAAAGTAAGAAAATAAGAGTTTTTTTTTCTACTTTACTAACTTCTACCGCCTAATTACTAATATAAACCTAAATAAGGGCGCCTAGATTAACTAGCTCTACTATTTCCTATTAGATAACCTTTACTAAGCAATAGTTAGTATTCTAAATCTCTTATCTCTAAATAATTATGCTAATCTAATCGCCCTATATAATAATAATTTAAGGTACCTTTTAGCCTACTACTTTACTCTAACTACCTCTTAACGCTCCTTACTCCCTTATAAGAACTCTAATATAATAGAAATAGACTTAAGCTATATATCTGCTAGATTAAAGAAGCGTAAGTACTATAAAGAGAAGAGACTATATTTTAAGTATCGTTCTCACTCCCTCCATCCTAAAACTAAAGACACGGCAAAGCTGAACAGAAGCCGCTCGCCGCACTCTTGCGCCACCGCGCGATCGGATGCGATTCTTCGGTATAGCCCAGCACCCTATCTCTCTTTATGCTAGCTGACCTCATGGCCTAGGACTGACATGCTCATCGGGGTGAGGTGCCGTCTTGTCTCTGCGGCTAGGCTGCCGCGTTTGATCCCGACCGAGATCCGTTCCTCCCGCTTGTCCCTATCCGGATCTATGCGAAGAAATGCGTCTTTTGCACCGTAGCGATACTGGCGAGTTCCGTCTTACTCGGTTCCCCAACGAGGCCATCCCTCCCTATGCGATACTTTCGCATATGTGGGGAGCAGATGCCGAGGAGGTCACGTTCGATGACCTAACGAATGGCACTGGCAAGGATAAGCCTGGCTATAAGAAGATCTGGTTCTGCGGAGAACAGGCTGGACAAGACGGCCTAGAATACTTTTAGATTAACACCTGTTGCATTAACAAGGCGAACAAGGCTAAACTATCGCAGGCTATTAACTCTATGTTTTACTAGTACCGCAACGCAACTTAGTGTTACGTCTATCTGTCAGATGTTTCAGCGGATAAGCGGAAAGCTAGCAACGGACCCTCCAAATTTACTTAGGAGCCGGCTTTTCGAGTTAGCAGATAGTTTACTTAGGGCTGGACACTCTAAGAGCTTCTCGCCCCGTATTTAGTTAAATTCTTCTCCCAGGAACGCAGGCGACTTAGTGACAAAAATTCCCTAAGGCGCTAAATTTGCGAGATAACGATTATCCCTAAGTCAGCGCTTTAAGGGGCCCCTTTGTCTGCGTTCCCTGTTAATGAGCAATTCTTATAGATGCAACCCCGTAAGACCAAGCGCGAAGAAGATAGAGCGTACTCATTGCTTGGCATTTTTAGTGTCTATGTACCGCCTGTCTACGGCGAAGGGACGGCAAGCGCGTTCAAACAGCTACGGGAGGAAATCGCTAAGCTAGAATAATGTATGCAAGACTTACACTTTACTAATCCCTAGGACGACAAGAAGCGCATTAAGGACACGAAGGGTGGCTTGCTAAAGGACTTATACCGCTGGATCCTTAGAAACGCCAACTTTCAGCGATGGCGTGACGACCAGCAAAGCCGCCTGCTATAAATTAAGGGCGATCTAGGCAAGGGCAAGACGATGCTGCTCTGCGGAATTGCAAACGAACTAACAAGCTTAATGGCTAATATAGCTCTTCTATCCTACTTCTTCTGCCAGGCCACAGACTCGCGGATTAACAGCGCCATTGCCGTGCTGCGAGGTCTGCTGTACATGCTCGTCTATCAACAGCCATCGCTTATCTCGCATATCCAGAAGAAGCACGACCATGCAGGCAAAGCACTCTTCAAGGACGCGAATGCCTAGGTGGCATTATCCAAGATCTTCGCAGACGTCCTACGAGACCTGAGCTTAAAGGACACATACTTAATCGTTAACGCGCTCAACGAATGTGCCACTAAACGGCCTAAACTGCTAGACTTCATCGTGCAATCGTCGTGCGTGTCTGCTCGTGTTAAGTGGATCGTGCCTAGTCGCAACTGGCCTAATATCAAGGAGCGTCTTAAGAGAGCAGGACAAAAGGTAAAACTTAGCCTTAAGCTAAATGCGGCCTCTGTGTCCACTGCTGTTCAGGTCTACATTTAGCATAGAGTAGCCCAGCTAACGCTAAACAAGAGTTATAAAGAGAAAGAAAAGAATGCCGTGCTAGCTTATCTAACCTCAAATGCGAATGACACGTTCCTCTGGGCAGCCTTAGTCTGTCAAGACCTCAGCGACATACCACGATGGAAGGTGCTCGCGAAGCTAGAGGCATTTCCGCCTGGACTTGACGCTCTTTACAATCGGATAATGCAGCACATAAGCAGTTCGGACGATGCTAGCCTGTGCAAGCGCACACTGGCCTTAATCGCCATTGTATATCGACCCGTTACGCTTAACGAGCTAACATATCTTTGCGAACCGCTTAAGGATATAGCCAATGACCTTGACTCCGTTCGACGGATCGTTGGCCTATGCGGTTCGTTCCTTACGATTCAAAGTGGTACGGTCTCGTTCGTGCATCAATCCGCAAAAGACTTCCTATGCACAAAGACCGTTAGTGACGTCTTTCCAAGCGGAAAGAAGGAGGTCCACCGTGCTGTCTTCTTAAGATCGCTCCAAGTCATGTCGAAGACGCTCCAACAAGACATGTACAGCTTAGGTGCGTTAGGATATCCCGCGGACCAGGTAAAAGAGCCGGACCCAGACCCATTAGCGGCATCGCGGTATTCGTGCATCTACTGGATCGATCACCTCTCCGACTGGAATCACGGTTGTTCTGCACATGATAGGGTCCCGCTACAGGATCAAGGCCCTGTTAACAACTTCCTAAGAACGAAATATCTTTACTGGCTTGAGGCCCTAAGCCTATGCAAAAGCATGCCAAAAGGTGTAATCGCTATGGCGAAACTAAAGACATTAATGAAGGTAATACGTACATCATGAAGCTTCTCATGTATTTTACATGCTGACACAGCCTAGGGACGAGCCAATGCAACTAAATTATCGGAACTGGTTCGAGATACGCATCGATTCATCATGGCTCATTAGGGGGCAATAGGGAATAGTCCTCTGCAGACATACTCGTCTGCACTCGTGTTTAGTCCAGCTAGCAGCCTAGTAAGGCGTCTTTTTAAAGAAGAAGAACCACAGCGGATCACGATAAAGCCGGCTATAGAAGATAAATGGAGTGCCTGCCTCCAGACGCTTGAGGGGCATAGCGATTCGGTCACGTCCGTAGCCTTCTCCCACGACTCTACCCGGCTCGCGTCGGCGTCATACGACAACACAGTCAAGATCTGGGATGCGAGCAGCGGCGAGTGCCTATCGACGCTGCAGGGGCATAGCAATGCGGTCACGTCCGTAGCCTTCTCCCACGACTCTACCCGGCTCGCGTCGGCGTCATACGACAACACAGTCAAGATCTGGGATGCGAGAAGCGGCGAGTGCCTATCGACACTGCAGGGGCATAGCGATTGGGTCACGTCCGTAGCCTTCTCCCACGACTCTACCCGGCTCGCGTCAGCGTCATACGACAACACAGTCAAGATCTGGGATGCGAGCAGCGGCAAGTGCCTCCAGACGTTCAGCATCGGCAAGCCGCTTCACCACATCGCATTTGATGTTACCGGCTTATATCTTCACACTAACATTGGCACTATCAACATTCGTGCTCTATCAGGTTCACCGTCACTTCCAACTATATCGGAGCCTCGCATTCCTCAATATCAAGGCCTCTCTCTGAGTGCGGATAGTGTATGGATAACACATAACTCAGAGAAGCTATTATAGCTACCTTCTGAGTATCGGCCATCAAGTTCAGCAGTGTCAAGGAGTACAATTGGCATTGGGGCTGGAACTGGAAGGGTATGGGTATGCAAAGTTATGTAGGAATATATTGTCACGGATAGTGGAAGCTTAAGGAACTGCATTGATTGCCAAAGAAGGTGTCTAGCTGTCTACATATACGTTCCTACTGTCCGGGTTGACACAGGCAGCAGTAGGCAGCCATAGACGCCTAGCACCATGTGGAAGCCGTTACATATATCCTGAAACCTTTGAACTTTCATATAGGTATATTATAGTATTATATATTTGTTTATTCTCTCTATTTCATAGAGGGCCGGGGATCAAGAAAAATATATTTCTTGCTAATTTGCCACCGCGAACCTTCGAGCACGTTCTGGAATCAGGTATTGAAAATTTGCCACTTTACGCCTTGTCAAAGGCAGATGAACGCCTCCGACGAAGCTAGCAGGGAGGATGGCCGGCCCGCTCCTGCCATAACCTTGTGAGGTGGCGGGTTCTGTAGGTTTTTCGCGTTAAGTAGGTTAACTGGAGCCGAGGTCTTAGTTAGATGTAAGACTGCAGGGCTGGAGTCAGCCTGCTAACTCTCTACACAGCTACAGGCCCAACCGCCAATAGAGTAAATTACACCCTCGTGATTACGTGAGATGGCAACGCTGTTGTGCGCTAGCCTAATGTAGGAGCTGCTTCAATCAGAAGTACCGACCAGGGTGGCAATTATGCATGTTTATCCGCGCTATAATTGCCATAAGGCTAATAACGACTTTCCACCATCGTAATGCCACTTAGAAGCCTAAATAAAGTTTATTTTATAAACTTAAGAGGCTAGCAGGATCGAAGGTGGTGTTGTACGGCGTAGGTCTAGATTAGTGCTTAAGAAGAAGGCTCTATACGATTAGGCGCGAAGGCACTAACACCACGTATTTTTTAGATTCATCAGGATAAGAGCTTGCTATTATAGGCTTAGAAATGTATTACTAGCAGGCTCTAGGAAAATTTAATGCGCTTAGAATATAAGAGTCGCTTAACCTCGAAGTACCTATACTTTGTCTCGCGACGGGATGCGTCTCGCTACTCAGGGACGGACATTAGTTAGCCTATTTCCTCACTCAACCAACATTTTTGTACTCAACCCTTGCATTTTCAGTGTCAAGGCTTCCTTCAACTATTTTCTCAACAATGCCAAGCCCCACCGATCGATCACCGATTTGCAGATTATCAAATGAACTGATACTTCGGATCGCATTCAGCCTTGGCGAGCCACTAATCTCGCGAGATCTTGATCATATAGGCAGTCCCTATTCTGGCAGCTCAATCAAGGGGACTTACACAAGCCTCACCAACCTAGCACTTACATCGCATCTGTTTACCTCCTGGGCATAGGAGGCTCTTTTGCACACTGTAAACGTCGATATCGAATGGCAACTCCCTGGCTGCCGTCCGTTCAACCTGCTCAGGACGCTGATAGAACGACCAGATCTAGTACCGAAGGTTCGACGGTTGATGGTGTGTTTCAGCCATGACATAGGACTCTTATATCCGGCTTACGACGGCGAGAACCGTCTAGTAAAAGAAGCATCTCCAATAATTGAAGGCCTCGACATTTGTTCTCTTGCCAAGAAGAATTGGATTGGAAAATTATTCGGATCAAATCGCGCCGTTCATTGCAGTCTACTGCTCGCGATCACGAGCAACTTGGATGAGCTTTCCATTCGAGTTGCCCTCGGGGAAGAGTACGACTTTCTGAAAAATGCTTTTGGCGGCATGTCGATTGAGCATCTGGGAAAAATACCGGGGCTATCGAAGCTGCGGTATCTGCGCCTCTCAACCGCGTGGCCAGCGTATGACATTGTGCATCTTCCTCGGCTCAGAACGCTCAGCTTAGAACATACATGGCTATATGACCACCACAGCGGTCATCCGTAGCAAGTAGTCGAGGCCTCGATTGCCGACATCACCGAGTTGCGGATTTCTTTCCTTCAGCTCACCCTCGGCGATCTTCTGAACGGGAAACAGCCCCTGTTAAAGACGCTTGCCAAGCTTCCGATCCGTAGACGGGCGCTAAAAGCGCTCGTCTACTCCGAGGACTGGCGATTGATGATGTCGAAACGCTACACACGAGAACATCACTACTGGGACATGGCAATGTTTCTGCGGAAATTGAATTGACGTTTTCCCAAATTGGAAAACTCCACGTTTCTAACCCCTCATTTGGATTACAAAGAGCCTTGGGGCGAGACTCGGTTGCCCGCAAGCTTGCAACAGTTTCAGCATCTTCGCTGGCTTCACGCATCCACCATTCTAATGCGGGACATCTTAACATGGAAAGGGTCACCAGTATTCACGATGAAGGATTCCCTCCCGCGGTCGCTGGAGAACCTGGAGATTGTCGTTCTCGAGGACCACATGGAGGAAGAGCTCAAGGCGTGGATTGGAACGATCTTGGATGCTAGAGAGCGGTTGGTGAATCTGCGCGTGGTACTTGTCACGACCTATGTGGCTACGGAGGGTTCTAATCGAAAAGAGAAATCGCAACGTGTTCAAGCGGCCCCACATTGATTTTGGGCTCGAGGAGGAGCTAGCCGAGAGAGCGGAGGAGATGGACGTGACGGTTATTGTAGACTTTCCGCATTCCTGATAGTAGGGATGGAATTAGAGACTTCACACTATCTAAAGAAGGCTGAGAACATGGGGCAAGGGGCATATTTTGGTGATGTATCTAATACAGCTCCCAGGATAAAGTAGCTCGACTTCCGACATTCTAAATTACATATTGTTGAGGATGCGAGACCAGCTTCTGCAATATCTAATCAAATCACTGTGCACCTCTACTCCAATGGATAAAACCCCATAAAGCAAACCGAACAGAATATGGAGGCTAGCCCCTCCACTGAGTCCGGCAAAGGATTAGGTTGAACCATAACCATAGGCTCAGAGTTAGCTCGCATCTGATGACTCACTATCGTTTCGCGGGACATCGATCCAGAAACACTGACGCCAGCTCCAGGTACATCTTTATACGGAGGCGGCTGTTCGCGGACGACCTCTGGCATATTAGCATAACGAATTTCCGGGTAGACTTCTACACGCAGCGCGGAGCGGCCACGTCGCTGGGCCAGTCCAGCTTGCCCAAGCTTCATGGCTTGTCTAACACCGCTATTTACCTTGGCCGCCACCTTCCACGGCTTCACACCCGCCTAGGCAGGACGCTGCGCAAGATCTGCCTCCGCGGCCTCCACAGAAGTCTTCAGGGTTTCATACACCTCGTCGTCATCGTGAGCATACACAATGCCCGATCTAACATCGGTAGCTCCCCTGCATTTCGGACAATCGCCATCGTGCTTGTAGGCATAGAGAATAATGTTTGGATCGTTGACGTCTGATGGGTGTGGGAAGCAATTTGCGGGCGGTCCGTCGCGACCTTGTTTCAGCCAGAAGTTGTAGGCTAGGGCGCATAGGAAGGTGCCTGAGGGCGTGATGGAGAGGCCGCGGTGGGCGCAGGCGTAGTTTATCTGGAGGAATTGACACATTTTGGTGGTTGAGATGTTGAGGAGGTTGTTGGGCGGACTTGGTGTGATTACCGTTATGGGTCAATGTTTGCATTATGTTTGTTCTCGATACTTGCATGTTCGCGATGTTCGCGTTGTTCGCGTTGTTCGCGTTGTGGGTGCACAATCAAACAGGATATCGGAACGGAGCCGACAGTAAGGATATTGAGAGGGTTCCATTAGGTGTGAGATATGGGATGGACATATGGCCGTGAATATATACTACTGGCCCAGTCACAAATGATTAATGTATATAGTGGGGCACATGGTTCAGTGGGATGACGTTGGCTTCTCTTAGCATATCATGTCGCTGTGCGGCACATACGGCACCCGCTGTGCATAATGTGGCACACACGACGGTTCCTTCATTACTTCCGTATCGCTCATTCCTTCCTTCTACAGCTTTTTTACTTCGCTACCTAGCAGCATAGTTTGCGAAATGAGCTTCCAACTTATCGTTTTCGTTGCGATTGTCATTTCTCTGATTTTGATTTCTGTTAGGAGCCGCCGCTCTCGCGATGCTGTTGCCCGTCAACATCAATGCTCACCCATTACGAAGCACTGGTCCAAGGACATTTTCTTCAGTATGGATTTCGTCATTGGGACCGCCAACGTGGATTGGATGAACCGATATCATGTGCGCTACGGATCGACCTTCCAGCTCGACTCGCTCTTTGGAAAAACCCGCGTCATGACCATTGCACCAGAAAACTTACAAGCTGTTTACGCAAATGGCAAGAACTTTGGAATCCAGCCCCACAGGCTCCACGCCATGGAATACTTCTGCGGCCAAGGCTTCCTCACGACTGACGGACATACCTGGCAGAATTCCCGACGCATGTTGAAGCCTTCATTTGCTAAGGGAAATATCTCGGATTTCACATTCCTGTCCCGAGAGGTTGAATCGCTCATGAACAAGATCCCTAGAGATGGCTCTACGGTGGATCTACAGCCACTGCTCTTTTTAATGGCAGGTCCTTACAAGAACACTGATGGTAATCAGTTGCTTACCGTCGCCAGTTCTTAAACACGTCCTTGCACTTTCTACTTGGAGTAGATCGATCTCCCGAGTCTGAAAGTGCGCCTTGCACAGCAGAGAGTTTTGTGGGCGCATTTCATGAGGCAATCAAGGGAACCGGCATCCGAATCATGCTAGGTCGGTTTAAAGGCCTTGCACCAAAGAAACAGTATTATACAGCATGTCACCTGGCCCATGAATACCTCGACTACTATGTCCAGCAAGCATTCGAACATAAAAGCTACTCATATGCCTCCCCATCGTCAACCGGTGCGCTGAAAACTCGGAATATGATTCAAGGTCTGGCCTCGCAGACTGACGACGTCAAATACATCCGCAGTCAGATTCTCCAGGGTATGATAGCTTCGGAGGAGACGACCGCTGTGCTCATCTCAAATACGATATTTCTTCTTTCAAGACATCCCCAATATTGGCAGCAACTACGCGATCAGGTCCGTGAGCAAGGGGAGGAGCTATTCAACTTCGAACAGCTTAGCAAGTTTGTCCTGCTTCAAAACATCCTAAGCGAATGTAAGTCTCCGTTATCATTTGGCACGAGGTACTGATCGATACAGCTCTGCGACTCTATCCTGTCTTTTCCCACATGAGTCGGACATGCCTTAACGACACCACACTACCCATCGGAGGCGGCGCAGACCAAAAGCAACCCATTCTCATCACGCAAGGCGCAAACGTATTTACTAGCTTCTACACACTTCATCGCGACAAGTCGGTGTTCGGCCCTGATGCAGAGTCCTTTGCGCCCGAGCGGTGGGAAAGAATCCACCCGGCGCAATGGGAATACCTCCCGTTTGGCGGGGGGCAACGTGCGTGTCTGGGCAAGGAAAAGGTTTTGGCGGAAGCTGCGTTCGTCGTTGCTCGGTTGGCGCAGAGGTTTGAGAAGCTCGAGAGTGAGGATGCACGGCCGTGGAAGGGGAAAATGCGGTTGAGCGCGAAGAACTTGAATGGCTGCAAGGTGTGTCTACTATGACTGGGTGCGCGATGAGACTGGGATTTAGGGTTTATAGGAGGGTGCTTTCGGCGAAAAGCGTCTGGAGGTCGTCATTCATTCTATGGATGCAACCAAGCGTTTTGAAATTCATCAACTTATCGCTAGGGGCAGAATCAGTCTCGAATAGCCTAGGAAAGAGTTGCTGCTCAAGTTGCGTCTTAGTGCGTAGGTCGTGATTTTAATTTCACGCAATGTGTATGCCAATGTGGTTGGTTGACGGCTGATCATCGATGTGGATCTTGTTCACGAATACGATGGGTTAATATACATGCGGTTCTGCTCGCATTCAACGTATGGTTTTCCCTACAGATTTTTAATCACGATATAGCGAGTCATTTAAGCGTACAGGCCACCTGGCGCCCTATTTTAGTCCTCTTCTACAGAATCAGGACTGTTGATCACTAATACACTTGCACCGACAACTGATAACCTGCCTTGCTCGCCATGTTGGTATTGGCTCTTGCACTTACAGCGCTTTCTCTGTCGAGAACTTCACTCGCTCATGGAGGCATCTGGAACTATTCCATAACCGGCGAATGGCAACCCGGGTGCGTACCTTAATCCCCAACTTCTAGGGCGATGTCTGCACCGGTACGCTCCAGCTAATCCCACCCCCAGATTCTTTCCCTACTATCCCGCCGAAGGCCAATCCTCCATCCAGCGTCATTGGGCCGATTTCCGCCCCATCAAGAATCTCACCTCCCTGTATCTAGTCTGTAACGACCCCGGCACCAACGCGGAAAAGTACGCCACAATCCCTGCCGGTGGCGAAGTCAAAGCGTACTACCCGGGATGGCCGCACGACATTGGGCCTGTCATCGTGTGGATGGCGTATTGTGGACCCGATCCTACCTCCTGCTCCGCTTTCGACGGCATAGGAAAACATTGGTTCAAAATACAAGAAGTCAGCTTGCAGAGCGGAACCATCAGGTCCGGACATTGGGCGCTGAAGGACCTGGTGAACGGAAACTATACGTGGACGACGAAAGTGCCGGAAAGGTTGGCAGGTGGCGCATATTTGATGAGGCATGAGATTATCGCCCTGCACGTACCCTTCGAACCAGAGTTCTACCCTGAATGCGCGCATTTGTGGGTAACGGGAACTGGGAGCGAGACACCCTCGGAGCAGTATTTGGCCAGTATTCCGGGGGTGTATGCGCAGGACGGTATGTGTAAACTCGGCGAGACTTTAGAGGTTGCTTACGGGTATGGCAGATCCAGAGCTTCACCTGACGATTTACGAAGAGCCCACGGCTAGTCGAACGCAGTGGAACATACCCGGCCCACCTGTGTGGTCGGATAGCGCTTAGTTTGGTCGATGAAATATGATTGAATCGATAACCACGTTATACACGGAGCTGAATTTCAGCTGCACGAAGAACTTGATAGATGGGTAGAATTGATCGCGAGTCGAGGCGGCGGCTCCCTGTGTATCGTTCGGTAGTACACTTTGGACTTTTCGGGCGTTCTGACGGACTTCGATGACAATGGACAGTGCTCAAATCCCTCAATCACCTCTTGCTTAAATACACCTCATTTCACCTTCATTAGATGCGGATCATCCTCATCGCTTCGTGGATGGCATAGGACCATACTGGTTGAGATACGTTAGGTACCCGTTCGGGTTCGGGTAAGCTGACATCATCTCGGAGCTCTGCCGTTGTAGTCAACGTCCGCTTCGGCGGTATAATTGGCAAAGCAATCGTAGTCAAAATCGTTCTCGCTGCTGCGTTTCTGGAGCACCGAGACGACTTTTTCGAAAGAGCAGAGCCCGCTTGGATCAGCTGGGCATCCTGGATAAGACTTGTCGATTGGTATGACAGCGTCGTTCCTAGGAGTACAAAGTCAGCTCGACCAAAACGAAAGCTGCGGTGCCACGCGGGAAGCGGGACGGAAGAAACGTACAATATGAACCGAATCTGTTTGGAAGGCGAGTAGGCAGGACAAGAGAGCACCTGCGTTGTGAAATGCGTGGCGAATGGCACAACTTTGCTAGCCACGAAGCTGTTTTGCCAACGGTTCCCAGCCACACTCAAAGGGGGACCATCGAATAGGGCCGTCAAATTGAAAGCCATAAGTGCGTCGAGCACAACTACCTCGTGGGTAGCATCGGCGTAGATGGACTGGTCGAGAGGGAAGTAGGTCGAAGTGTTGTCGAACGTTTCATTGAGTGCCGACTGCGGAGCGGGATACTTGCCGGTGAAGCGGGCGATGTATTTGTCAAGGTACCCTTTGCCTTGCGCAGCAGAAACCGGAGATCCTGGGCCGTTGTTGTAGTAAAAAGAGAGGTCGTAAAGGTACTCGAAGTTCAGGAAATCCTCTTCGCTGAACAGATCGCAGAAGGCTGAATAGCCGAGGGCATTGGTCTCGTAGGCGCAGAGCTGTAGCATGTTGACAATGTCGGTAACGTTGAACTCGATGCCAGAGGCTTGCGACTGCAGCCGTGCGATGGTGGAGTTGAAAGCCCCAACGGCGAATTTGGAGGCTGCGCTTGTTCCAATACTTCCCCTAGCAGGGTAGCGTCCCGGCTTCGGTGAAGTTGTTCAGAAGATGGCCATACAGCTGCCGATATGCGGCACCCAAGAGGAAGTTCTGGCTGCGTCCGAAGGGCGTGAGAAGCTCAGCGCCGAGTTTGTAAGTCCAATTTCCGAGGAAGGCGAGATCGCCGGATACAGATAACCCGTTCTTAGTGGCATTGGCTAGCTTTGTAGCAAACGAACTCGGTCCCTGGCCACTAGTAGGATATCTGGCGCCGTGGCGATAGAGGAGGTGCATTTGAGTGATATCGCATCCCTCAGGTGCAAGGGGGCTGGCATCAGGCAAGCCATAGTCGGCCGAGTGCACGGAATACCAGGGCGACAGATTTCCCCAGTACTTGCTGATGTCGAAGGCGGATCCGGCCGAACTTCCATGGGGTTGCAGATTGACGAGGGGGAAATGACTGGTAGCTTTGTCGTTGTATGGATACACAGGAGCCGTCTGGATCGCTGCTGGCTCCGCCCCGGTCGGCGTTGGGCCGGCTTCTCCGACTTCGGCTTCGGGCGGAAAGAGCTCAGAGTCTACCACAGCTGTCCATCACCAGTGTCAGCGATATACATGCGCAAAATCAGCGCGATTTACTACCGGAGGGTGGGAAAAGGTCGGAGGTGGTCGAACCAGTGTTAGGCGCTTCATCGACGGATGTGGCGGGTGCAGCCCCACAGCCCGTCAACAGCGCCAAAAGAGCAGCCAGGCAAGCAACAGGAACTATCTGCGACTTCATTTTCAAGACACTATCACCCCAAAATCCGGCAAATAGAGACAAGCAACACCAAGCTTTCGCCCAGAGACTTGGGCATTCAACTCATCTTTTATACCTGCCCGCGCAGCTCACACCCGTTAGGATTTGGCCAAAAGACCGAGCCTAGGATGAGCTTTGAGAAGAACTCCACATCTCCCGCCGAATTGGCCTATCAGGTAGCCTGTCGATCCCATGTGCGGGGGGTGATATGACGCCATTGATCAATACAAAGCCGCGGGATCGACCTGCTGTCAACAATATTCTGGACAGGAACTTGTTCGACAGACGTTGACAGACGTACCAGCTCACGTGCATGGAGCTTGCAATTTCTCGCGGCCTCCTACCGATTCGGGGCGACATCGCTAAACCAGGATGCTGATGCTACGCGACAATTTCCACCCGAGCTCCTGTCTTCTCTTAAGATCAAGATGGCGTAGGCGTGGAGCTCTTCGACGGCATCGTGTGCTTTCCCGAATGTTCAGCGTTTACAGGCACGAGCAAGGACACGTCTCGATATGGATGCGGGGTAGCCGCCAAGTACTGGGCTTAGGCTCCAGCGACATCAGAAAACCGACAATATCTGCCTCTCACAGCCACTCAAACTCCCAGATGTTGCTCATCTAGCACTAGCGACGCGATATTGCGCCTATCCCGCGAATTGTAATGGCATTATCTTTCCCCACGTTCGCCACAGCCTCGCCGGAATTACAACCATTATACCGTTCGCTGAGCAACCAAAATGAAGAGATCAGACTGCTCACGATCCAGCCAGCGGTTTTTCACAGTTATTCTGCCGATATCCGTTGTCTCTTGGGGACCTATTCGCTTAAGGATATAACCGTCGCATACCAAACGTTTCTCTCCAACAACAACTTCACATCTCTTCATGCTCCTGCCGCTCTCGAGAAATGGACTGCGAGCCAAATTTCCCCAGCACTAGCCAACCTCGAACCGTTGAAGCGAATGAACAGCACCAAACCCTCCTCACGACTACATCGATTCATGTGGGGCGACTTTGCAGCCCTATCCTACGTGTGGGGTGACATGAACGCAACGGCAAGGATCTATGTAAATGGCCATCCAATGTATGTTACCGCCAATCTCGAAAGAGTTCTGCGCGAGTTCCGCAATGCGGGAGAATTCTCCGGTCGATTTAGACTTTGGGTGGATGCTCTTTGTATCAACCAGCGCGACTTGGATGAGCGGGCCAACCAAGTCCAGAGGATGCCCGAGATCTACAGAGCTGCGTGGACGGTAGTTGTATGGTTAGGAGATTCGACCCCAAGAAGTACTTTGGCGCTTCAGTTCGTCCGTGATTTGGTCACATTCAAAGACGCATCTTGCGAGCGTGAGCTTGAGCATAGCTTGCGAGAGGACCCCCATTTCCTTGGATCATTGCAATGGCTCGGTCTACATGAGCTTATGGAACGACCGTACTGGTACCGGCTGTGGATTATCCAGGAGGTAGTTATGGGAGGTGCTCGCGCTCAGATTAGGTGCGGGAACTTCGCGTTGGATTGGGCAACATTCTGCTGTGGAATCTCGGTTCTCCAGGAGCATTTATGGCTTGTTAAAGACGAGTGCCTGCAAGAAGATATCAGGTCTACGTCCGCGCAACCTATTTCTGCCTGGATCACGACGAGCCTGCATCTAGTATACAGGGAACTATCACGTCTGAGCTGCAGTGGCTCCCGAAAAGATGCCGAGAACCCCAGCTTTGGGAGACTATTGGATCTGGCATGTGGCGCTCAATGTTTGGACCCAAGGGATAAGGTGTACGCCCTCATTGGTCTGATGCCAAC
Source organism: Lentithecium fluviatile CBS 122367 (assembly GCA_010405425.1). Classification (NCBI taxonomy): domain Eukaryota; kingdom Fungi; phylum Ascomycota; class Dothideomycetes; order Pleosporales; family Lentitheciaceae; genus Lentithecium; species Lentithecium fluviatile. The sequence continues at coordinate 52,470 of MU005648.1, read as the reverse complement.
GTCGGTGGCTTGCTTGCTGCGACCCGATTACACGCTGCCACTATCCCAAGTGTACACAAGTGCGGCCAAGGCATTCATTCAAGGACTAGACAACTTAGACCCTCTTCAAGAAGCAAATCCATGGGGGCCCTCAGATTGTCCTTCTTGGGTTGCGGACTGGCAAAAACGCTTAGATCATATACGGCGAAGCGATTCCCCGATATGGGGTCCCACATATCTTTTTCCACGGGAGCCAGACAACTTAAAGCATGTGCCCTATACAGCAAGCGGCGACACTAAACACAGCGCGGTATTCCTTGATGACGGACGCCTTCAATGTCAAGGTTTTGTTGTTGATGCAATTTCCGGCCTTTCAGCATGTGGATTGGGATACTTCAGCTGGGATCCGAATAGCATCGTCTCACCAGACGTGTTCAATAGCGTCTATGGGGATCTCGAGGCGACTACTGAGGCTGTCTACCGTACGCTCATCGCAGACCGGGATGTATATGGGCAGCGGGCGAGCGAGAGACATTCCGTGATCCGTCACCTTCCTTCCGTGTTTCAACATGCTAGGATGCAATTCTCCGAACGAGGTTGGACCTGGCTCGCTGATTTAGCAGGCTACTACTACCGATGGGAGCGCTTCCGTGAAGCCAACATGGACTTCCGACTGGGGGAAACCTGCTTCGATGACCTCTTCGAAGAAGAGATTCCCCAAGATACCTCGGAATACGACCTTACGGAGGTCTACTCATGCTTCGATCGCAGTTCGCAGAGAAGGAGACTGATGACTACTTCAAGCGGCTACGTCGGCTGGGCACCCGACAATATAAATGGAGAAGCGGGCGAGCAAACACAAATCGGAGACCTCATTGCGATTGTCTTCGGTTGCAGTACACCACTTGCCATTCGAATGCTGCCTGACCGAACACATTATCAAGTCTTGGGTGAGGCATACGTGCAGGGGTTGATGGACGGAGAGGCAATGAAAGGATTGGAGACTAAAAAGTACCAACTTCGCACATTCACGTTTTGCTAGACGAAGCGTTGGATTGGCTTGAATGACTTGACGAATTAAAGATCTAAGGACGGAATGAAGTTCTGATCCGATCGTGAAAGAACTGCACTGGCAAACCTGCTCAAGTGCGATGGCCACGATGCCTCTTGCTAGAAGTATTACTTCTCCAGCTTGGTCACCTTTGATCCTTCCTCAAGATTCTCACTGGTCTTCTTGGATCCTCCGCCCTTGAGCCACTGCTTGATGACATTGTTGTCATCAGACACCGTGACCTTGTCCGTCCGAGGAGGAAGCACTCGTGTGCACTCGGTCAAGCTGTTGATGTTGTTCACACCCAACAGCGACAATCGAACGTACTCCTTGGCATAGTCCTAACCACATCAGTATCGCATGCGCTAGTCGACTGAGGACTGATATACCTCATTCCAATGCGACTGGCCTGAAGCAAATTCATTCCACTCTGAAGAAGCGAAAGAGTCGCGAGAGAGTTTGACGTCGCTCGGGAACTTGAACACGCGGGCTGGTGCGGAGTTTGACGTCGTCTCGGAGTAGAACTCAACGTCCCAGATACCCGGCGTGCTGTCTTGAGGGTCACCTGCGCGGTTCACATCGACGAAGTGCTGTTGACTTGTTGTATGCGCGCCGACCAGGGCCACCAGACCGTGCACGCGAATCGTTTTGTTCTCGAATAGGTCGATAAGGACGGGCGCTTCGGCGTGAACATCAGGAAGTAAACTGTTGACGGCGGGGCGATCGCTATCGATGCGTCCAACGAAGGTGCGTACTCGCGGGCCGAGCGGACATACGACTGTTGCAACGTTCGCCGCCATTTGAATCAGATCGGCCATGCCCACACCGTAGGGCTTGTATTTGTTGTACCAGTCGGTCACGATCCGGGAGATGTCTTGCAGGCCATTGTTCTCCCCTCTCTTCAACTCGTCCTCGTTTCCAGCCAGACCGCTCAGGATAATACTGCCGTCTGCGCCGCCATAGTCCTCGGTGAACTTGCTCCAGGTCCCGGCGTCGTGGAAACCAAGGCGGACCGCCGCGCGGGCGGCTGCGTTACACCGCCCACTCTGCCCACGGAACCTCTTTTCCATGGCGAGAGCAGCATGGCGCCAGACGCAGCATGTATCGGCCTTGCACTTCGCAGATCCGATGTTCGGGAGACCGCCCTGCCATGTCTCGGCACCCTGGGGATTTGCTGAGCTGGTGATAATGCCCCAGACCGCCCAGCCAACCTCCGTCTTGGGTCCACCCTTTCCCCCGTTGAATTCCCACCTCAGGTCACCGATCATCTCCATGGAATCGGTTTCCAAGTCGATGCGCTTGTTGAGCTCCTTCTTGAAACCGTCGACTGTTGATTTCATGCCGGGCCATGCGTGTGAGGCCCATGCTAGGCAGGAGCCGATGACAAGATTCGAAAATTTCATGGTAACGAGCGGGTAGAAAATGAAGGAATTAAAGGAACAGCGGCAATGCAGGTTGGAAGACTGAACTTGCTTCGAATGAAGGTCGCTAACGACGTAGGGGCGGAAGGTCGGGGAACTCCTGAGAGAAGCACCACGCTCTAGGCCTCTCCCACAAATCCGGACTGTGATGATGCTCAAGCCATCGGAACAATCTGACAGTCAATATTTGGCGTTAGCGAAAGATGGGCGGCATACAGCTTTAGGTAGTTCTGGGTCCAGGCCCACGGTCATGGCTTTTCACACTTCCTCATCCGGCTGAGAAGCGTATTGCTCGGAATGTACCGAAAGGGATCGTTATAGATCTCCTATCAAGCCTGGCAATTTTGGGTTGGCGGCCTCTTCTTGTGACTGCACAGCGCCTTTCGGGGCTGAATAAACACAATATTCGGTCAGCATGCCTAGTGGACAACTGGAAGCGAAATGACGCCATGCAATGAACATGCGATGGCGCGCGGTACGTGAGTAGCTGCGCGAGGTGAGAATGACAAGGATAAATGGCGGAGAAGTGGCGCTTGCTTGCATGTGCTTGCAAATAATTGTCCCGCTCCACGTGGCTTGCACTCTCGCTTGTGGTGTCTAGTGAGCGATCACTTTGAAGATCTAGATTACTTATTCAAAGATCTCGGGCAGCCAATTAAAATAATGACATTACAAATTAGTAGTGGCCGTTACGTACTCTACGTTGCTATCCAAGTGCCCCCAGCCCGCGTTCTCGTGGAATTCAAAGCTAAGATGGTTTTGACCCGCTGCCAGGTGCTCCGCTAAAGCCTCTCGCCCTCGCGTGGCAAAGCAAGCGGGATCCTGACCACAGCCCAACAAGATTAGCAACCCTTACTTCCCTTGCCCTTGCATGTGCTCGTCGCAGCAGTCGTGCTTGTCTTCGCAGTGGTCGTCGCCGAAGTCGCGCTTGTGATCAGTGTCGTCGCGCTAGCGGTTGAAGATGGCACCGCCACTGTGCTCGTCTTAGCCAAGGTGGTGCGACCCCAGTACTCCTCAAGCGCGAGCTCAACCTTGTCGATGTCCTTGTAGGCTTCAAGACCAAAGAACCAGTTCGTCTTGTCAGTGATGCCCTGCAAAGAGAACTCGCCATTGCCCCAAGTGTTGACGTCTTTGTACTCTCCAGGCTTGCAAGGCTTCGCGCGGTACTGCTGCTCCATTGGATCAATGAAGTATGTCGTCTCTGGGTAGCCGAAATCCTCAAGGAAGGTGACGTTGAACATGGCAAGCATCTCGTGGTCCTATGTGTGCTTAGTTGAGGATTCCTGGCCGCCTTGGGCGTTCGCTTACCTCGTGGATCAGGTTGTGGCAATGGAACATGTAGACACCATCCCAGGGCGAGTACCTTGCGATGACGAGGACTCGCTCGTTTGGTCCCACCCACACGACGTCCTTCAAGGCCACTGCCTCGTAAGGCATGACACCGCGGTCGCCACCGGTTCGTTGGATGACTTGGAAATCGATCAAGTGGATGTGGATCGGGTGAGTCCAGCCTCCACTCTTGTTAATCAATTCCCAAACCTCGATGGAACCCCGCTTAGGTTTTGCGAGAACACGAGCATCGACGCCGTCGGACCAGACGTGGCCATTGATATTCCACATGCCGCCGTCATGCTGGAAAACCATCTGGTGATCGATTCCAGCCTTGTTTGGTGGGTATGGAACGGAGCGGAGTGCAGCTGGAATCGCGCCGTTCCCGGCGGTGCTGGTGACGGAGTTCTTCTGACCGACCCGGAATTCTAGCACGCGCGTTAGCGGACTGATACTGGAAAGCATGCTGGGCTAACTCACGCATAACGCGATCGGTTCCGTCAAAGTCTGAATCGGCACCGACACCTTTGGTGTTCCTCAAAGTCAGCTTCTTGCCGGCGTAGTTGCTGAAGTCGATGATAACTTCCCACCTCTCTGCGACGGACATGTAGAGATCGCTGGTGGGCACCGACTTCTCAAGCAAGCCGCAATCAGAGCCAATGACGGTGAAGCCTATCTTGGTCCCCACCTTCGTGTCCTCCTCCAGGTAGAGCTTGTACGTTCGGCTGATACCGGAGTTCAGCAACCGAAAGCGATACTTCCTGGGTTCAACATCGAAATACGGCCACGGTGCTCCATTGACTTGAATGACATCACCATAGACGCTGGTCGTCTCTCCATTGGCTTCGGGATCCCACAAAGTACCGTCCTTGTTGTAGTACTTGCCCGTCAGAATAAGTGGGACATCGTACTTTCCGTCAGGAAGTCCGAGATTCCTCTCGAAATCGTCGCGCAGGATATACATGCCGGCTTGACCGTAGTACGCGTTCTCGGCTGTATGGTCGACGGCGTGATCCTGCGAAGTTTTCAGTAAGCAAAGTCATTTGCATAGAAATGGTGTTGGGAAGTGAGCTTACATGGTACCAGAGGGTTCGGCCATTCTGTCCGTTTGGGTAGTCTGGATCGCACACAGTCAGCGCACTCGTCAACTGGCATTTGTACCTTTGCGTTGCGTACAGTAGTCCTTGTACCCATCGACGCCAGTAACGTCATCGGCATATCCATCGAACGGAGCGCGCGTGTACGAGCCGTGCAAATGGATTGAACTGTTCCGGTCGCCGTGATTGATGAATCGAACGATAGCTTCCTCGCCTTTGTTCTGAATGAAGGTCGGACCGGGAATGCTGCCGTCGTAGCCCACGAAGCGGGCCTTTTTCATCGGCGGAGGGTAGATCTGGATCTCGACAGGCTTGATTTCGATCTCATAGTAGTTTACAAGGCGGCCGGTGCTCGGGTTGGTGAACTGTTTCTTGGGCGTTTTGACCGGGGCGATAGGCAAAGGAACACTGAAGAAATTCTTGTACACGGGGCTGAACCAGCCGGCCGATACCGACTGAGCGGCGAGCCCCAGAATGGTCGTCACTTGCAAGAGTTTCATGACTACGTAGTAGAATCAGAAGCCGGCCTGAAGTCAAAAGAAAGGCCAAGAGGCTCCAAAATATAGGAGGACACCGCGCTCGAGCATCTGCAAAAAGCCACATCGGAGTAGGCCATCGTCGAACAACACCGAGTTGCAAGTTCGATAGCGCTTTGAGACATGATGTAGTAGCGGTATCCCGTTCTTCCCTAAACGATGGAAGTAGCCGAACGATTGTCCATTCGACGCTGTGGCTGAAAGCACAGACAAAGAACACGAGCGGCTGCCGAACCACAGGGTTCCACGCACAAAGGCGACCATGAAAATATTGCGCGATGTTGGATCCCTGGCGATGCATTATGCAGGTATTCGACATCGTATAGTCGCGCGGCGCGGGGGTTCAGCTCGTGAGCCTAAGCCTTCCGTCGAAGCTTACACTGGCACAAGCGTTCCGGTTGAAGTTAACGCGCGCCCTAACGAGGCGCCGCCAGAGTAATCACCTCCAGTGTGAGTGGTCACCCCTGGAAGCTTCTCGTCAAGACAAGCTCAATCCATCCTGTAGCTAAGGAGCTTAACCGAGTCAAGCCACGCTTTGCGAGGCTAGATCCCGCCACGATGCGACTAATCGTATCGACAAAAAGTAAGTCAGCTAATTAAGTGCCAGCCCTGAACGTTGGCATCCCTCGGAGACATTTCCGCGCTCGCTACACATTGATACATCGCCGAAATAGGTAATACGGTTGATTCGAGGACCAAAAATAGGGATGAAGGACTACCGTCTGTCAAAAACCAAAACGCCACCAATATTCGAGGCTCTCCAAGATACGAAATCCCAAGCCACGGTGTGAGAAACAAAGTGTCAAAGTAGTCCCGTGCTCGACTGTTGGCGCTAACAGAAGACGTGGTCGCTCCGATCGTACCACCAAGAGCAGCGAGGCATATTCGAGGCGTCTGGAACTTTGTTTTGCTCGCTTCAACGGCGATCTCTATGTAGAACGGCGACTTCGAACCCTCAGCTTGCCAGAGCCTGTGTAGTTAAGAAGGAATCGTCCGCGTGAAGGATCGTCTCACGAGACATCTGACTCAGCACCCTCTGTGATTTTCTGCATCCTGCCTCTTCACGATGCATTTTTTCACTCTGCTTGGAGGTGTCTTATTGGCTGTGACTCAAGCCTTCGCTCAGAGCATCCCCTTTGTCATCGATGGGCCTCTTGAGAGGTACGCCGGTTCAACTGCTTCATTCGTTCAGCGGCTGACCAGAGTAGTGTTTCGGCCAAGGATGCAAGCTTCAACACTGGAGGGTCCGTCACCGTCGCAGGGATGGCCATCACGATCCCCGCGAACCTTCTCGTTCAATTTCCAGCTGCATTCGTTCCCTATAAGGCGTTTGCTGCGGACTACGCGGCGAATGCAGGCAGCTATGCAGGCTGGGAAGTGAGCGTCGAGGGCAACTATGTAAGGCGTCGACGAACGAATGTATGAAACGTCATTCTGAGCAAAATCTAGGTCAACGGTGTCCCCATCGCCGGTACTTTCTTCATCTCCCAGTTGATTGGAGGTGCTGGTGCTGGTGTCGTCGAGTCCGTGAACATTGATGGTACGATGAAGATTGCGAACGGTGGCCCAACTCTGCGCATTGTAAGTAGACACGAGCGGCGAATCCAACTCTGGAATGCTATCCGAGTAGTTTTTCAGACGCGGTGCGACCGAGACGCGACCTCAAGCTACAAGCCTGATGCATTGAACAATGCTGATTCTGTGCCCAGAACACACCTGGCGGAGTGTACGCGAAAGCATACACCAACAGGCCATTCCTCACCGTCGATGAGGAAAACCCCAGCATTGCCTCTTTTTCGGGCTTCCCTATGTGCATTCCTCGTAGCGCGAACGATCCGGATTGCCCCAGTACCAATCGCGCTGCCAATGGCGACCGTGTCTAGTAAGTACCCTCAGTGGTTTCACTCTATAACTTCGCTAATCAATCGGGTCAGCACTCCTAAGGACACTTCCGTCATGGCGCCCTTCATCCCGGGGGATTACGTGACGTGGGCTGGCATCAAGAATGGACCTGAGATCCTTGTTTACGGTATTGTTGCCGAGAATGTCCAACCGCTCACCACTGCCGACAACGGTGATCCGGTTTACGTCCGTGTGGAAGATGTATGAAAACCCAACCTCCAACCCAACTTGCAGCCGAACTGACCTCGCACTAGGTAATCATCGCCATCAATGATGCAACGACCAACACCGAATTCGGCACCACACGATTTACTGGCTATCTCTCGGACTCCACCGCCTCAATTTCAGTCTATCGTCTCGATGTGGACCCTTGCACCGGAGAGGAGACCGAAGTCCAGATTGCTGCAGGGACTCTGAAGGCAGGTGATGTTCGGAACAAATTTGACATCCGCTTCCGCGACCTCACCACCAAGACCCTTGGGGCTCGCGAGTACCGCATCAAAGCGAGCAAGGGTCAGAAGACCGTCGCCAAGGGTATCGAGGCCGGCCAATATGTCGCACCCATCAGCGAAGTGATCTGGCCTGAAGTCAACGTTCCCGGCTCCGTATGGCCAGAGAATGCATTCCAACTCTTTGGCCACCTCAAGGATGGGTTCGTTTTTGACAACAAGCAGTGGGGCCAGCTCAACCCATGGCCTGGACTAAACGCGCCCACACCGGCGAAGATCTGCACGGGTGACGAGCTCAACAATGTCCCTGCGCCAGGTCCAAACGGCGCTCTTCCGGTTGCTGATGCAGGCACCAATATCCTTGCCCAACAATTCGGCTCCATCACCACCCTCACCGGCGCGAACACTAATGCCGCCCTTACCGACGCCCAGGTCACATTTGCGTGGACCGGTCCGGTTGGCATCACCATCACCGGTGCCGATAAAGCGCAGGCGAGCTTCCTGAATCCCTGGGGTACCACAGCCGTCACTCGCACCTTCACGCTCAAGATCTGCCTGGTATCCGACGCCACCAAGTGCAGCACCGACACTGTCGATGTCGTGACGGACAAGACTCAGGAGACCATCAAGATTACCAGCTACCAGTTTGTCAACAAGAACGGCGGCACCATTACCGTCACAGCCGAGTCAAACAACGTGCTCCCCGCGAACCCGAACGGCGCCAATCTCCAACTCACATTCGGCACGACGACTGCCGCAATGGTGCAAGCTGGGCCCAATAGCGGAGTTTACACCTTCTCTCGATCTGGCGTTGGAAAGCAACCAGCCAGCATTTCTGTCAAGTCGCGCCACAACCCGACTGCCGTGACAGCCACTGCGTTGCTTAGAAGAGGCCTTCGCAGCATACGATTCATGCGCAATTAGGCTGGGAGTTAGACTAGAAGGGGGTCCGCATCGTCGCAACGCCGTTTGTGTTAAGGGAAAAGCCGGCAGAACGAAGAGGCTGGCATAATGGATAATGGCGGGGTGGGGACGCAGGTTGAGCTGGCAAGCAGAATGCAGGGCTAGCAAGAAGGCGAAGATCCTAATGCCGCGATGAATATATATACATAATACTAATCATATTAATGTCCTGCTACTTAAGCATTTTATCTTTCTATCTTTCTATTCCCTTTCTTGAATAAAGAATAATATACTATTGTACCGTCAATTACTTAGCGAGGCACGTGCGCATGCACGTAATATTACTCTGCGCAAATATATTCGGCATAGTATTTTATAAGATAAGAGAAATTTAATCTATTAACGTTATAATAAGATACTCTTCTTTCTTCCTCTCTTCTTATATAGCTAATGCTAAGTGCTAAACTTGGCTCTTCCTTAGTATGTTACATGGATCGTCGCGCTCTGCCAAGTGCCACTTCCGCCATTCATACTCCTTCTCAACTGGCTTCATACCGCCCGCCTGCATCTCCTTCGCCCGCTGTTCAACCTCTTCCCACACGCGCAGAATGTTCTCGCCCGCAAACATGCGAATCTGCTCATCCGTGGCACCCCGCTCCATCAGTGCCTGCACGAGATGCGGAAACTTGGACACATCTTCAAGCCCAATCGGCATGTGAGGCCCTCCGCTAAAGTCGCTGCCCGCTCCCACACACTCCCATCCACATATATGGGCAATGTGCAGAATATGGTCGACCACGTCATGGATTGTCGACGCACCCGGGTTCGCCATGTTCAGGAACATGCCCTCGAAGACGGCCATGACCACTCCGCCGTTCTTCTTGACCGACCGCAGTACATCATCTGGCACGTTGCGATTGTGCTTCGTAACGCTGTAAGCCCCCGAGTGCGAGAAAATCACAGGCGCTTGAGTCACAGAGAGCACGTCTCGCATCATCTGATGCGATACATGCGACAGGTCGACCAACATCCCAAGCCGATTCATCTCTTTGACAGCTTCGTAGCCAAGGGGAAAGAGACCCTCGTCAGCTCCACCAGCTCTCACGGTCGAGGCTGCGGTGCCGAAGGCATTGTCGCAATTGTGCGTCAGGGTAATGTAGCGCGCGCCAAGTTCGTACATTTGCCGGATGCTTGCAATGCTGCCGCCGACTTGGTGGCCTCCCTCGATGCCAATCATGCTGGCGATGCGGCCGGACTTGAAGGCTGCGCGGATGCAGGCTGGAGTCTCGCAGAATTGCAGAAGAGCTGGGTGCTCTTGGATGAAACGTTTGGTGACATCGATTTGATCAAGGGTGTCTCGAATAATCCACTGAAGATGTACAGGTCAAAAAATTGGTCAATGTGCCTATGACAACTTACTCACAGACGGATCCTCGAAGTGTTGCTGGTTGACATCGCAGTCAACATACACGCTCCAGAACTGCCCGCCGACTTGACCTTGGCGCATCCTCGTAAGGTCGGTGTGGCCGAGCAGGCGCGTGGTTGCATCGAATCCGTTATCGTAGATGCGGTTGTGCAGCTCGACGCGCAGCTGCCACGGGAGGTCGTTGTGCCCGTCGATCAAAGGCGTGATCTTCAAGACCCTGCGTGTACGCTCGGTATAATCGGTCGGGTTAATGGGCGCTTCTCCCGGCCAAAGGAATGTCAAGGGACTCAGCAAGGCAGCTAGCCCGGCGGCGATGAAGGAGCGTCGCCATCGAGCAAAGAAGCCGGAGGTTTGGGAATTAGGATGAAGAATCAATGCTGACTCCCGCGCTGGTGTCAAATCCGGGGAGGCAACCGGGGTATCCGTGAATGACGCATTGCCTTGTTCTTTGAGGCGATTGCTTGGTGACTTGAGAGACTGACTGCTGGACATCGTGGCGGGTGATGGGGGTTCTCCGTGAGCTTTTAGAGGAAGAAGGGAATTGTAGAGGCTTTCGCAAGCTGAATTCTGTCAAGGCTGAGCTCCACAGATCTGGGAGCTTTACTTATAGACACTTTAGTTCTATCGGCCGCGCTTAGGAACTGCAGCATGTAAAGTAGTCCCGCACATTATGGAATGGAGGACTAAGATGTGGTCGCACGAGGCTGATGCTTCCGGTAAGGCCTACAGCCTTGTCTGCTAGAATGTTACCCTGCGCCCAACTCGCGGGCGGAGCGGGACTAAGCTTGACCAATCATGCTAAAGTGTATATAATATAATAGCGCCCTTACACAGCCTTAGGGTTGGGTTTCAACATGGGCGGTATGAGAATCGCAACGGCGATTGGCCGCTTCACTCGCTCTTGTGGTGAAGCGAGAATTCTCTTATCTTTCGGGCGTATGTTAGAAGGCTGGTCGTCCTGCTTTCCGGCGATTCCTGCAAGAGATCGCCAAAGTGCATTCAAATGCCGATGTCGATGCATTGGAGAATGGCCAACTCTGAGGGCGATGTACGATGGTCGACGTTGGGCGAGGGCTGAGATTCATCGCGAAGCGCATTGAGCATCACCGTTGATTTGCACCTAGCGGCGTAGCGCTTTGGGATTATTCTTGCATCAGAAACCATGTCAATTGATGACTATGAGTCGTGCGGGAAGTGTATGCGAGCAGAAAATACGTGCCTTTCATTGTTCCTAAAGACTTAAACGGTAATGCCGGCCTTAGCAGCGTTATCCATCCCACCAAGAAGGATGCTGTTCGTAGCCTGCTTCTCATGCGAATCTGCAAACGTCTTGTACTTGTTGTCATGCCACTGCTTTGCCGAGATGGCGTGTCCCTCTGGATCTTCATACTGAATGCCGTTTTCCGGGCGCAAGAAATAAGCAATCGAGTAGCGATGCTCAGTCGGAGTCTCACTTGTCGGAACAACGCGATGCACGCATGATGCCAACTTCTTGCCCGACAAAAAGCGCAGCGAATCACCCACATTTATAATGGCTTGACCTGGGCGCGGTGCAACCCACTCCCACTTTTGTGTCTCGGGACTCAGAATCTGCAAGCCCCACTGCTTGCTGAAGAGGAGCGTGAGAGAGCCAATGTCTGTGTGCTGATTGTGGCCAACGCATGAGGAGGAGATGTCCTTGGGATAACGGAGGAGAACGAGCGTAGTGTTTGAGTCGGCATCGTCGCGGTGATGTTGCTCAAGCCGATTGGCAGGGTCAGCGTGGAGAGCATTGGACAAAGAGTGCATGATAGTCATTGTGACCAGGTGCGCCTTGGAGATGAAGTCGTCAAAGAGTCGCGGGTGCTGCTTAACAGAAGAAGGCAGAAGGGGGGACTTTGCGCCTATCTCGTCACGAGCAACCTATGTTGAATGAGCTGGCAAAACACTCGTCGTAGCTGTCCCCAACCGACCTTCAGAGTCTCGTAGTTGTCTCTGCTGTTCGTCTCGACCCCCGCGAAGACGCCTGGAGGTTTGTAGCTGTATTTTTGGTAAGCATAGACCTCTTTTTGCAGAAAAGATGACCTACCCATGCTTGTGGCTTCCACGATCCTCCTTCATCTTCACATCGAGCGGCTGGTCAAAGAACTCGCTCATAGTCTTATACATGCTATCCTCATCCTCGAGCAAGCCTCGGCCGCTCTGTCCCTGGAGATCGACGTAGAAGAATCCAGCCGTGGTGCATGCAGTCATCAGCTTGGAGACTTCGGCTTCCTCGTGGGCAAGTAGCTTGGCAAAGTCGATGGTTTCGAGGTGAGCAACCTTGAGGCTGCTCTGCTCTTGAAGATTTGATTGAGACATGATGATGATCGATGAATTTGCAGAGCGAATTACCCTTGAGATTGGACTGAGCTGCTGGTTTGTTGGAGCACTCAAACTGCTGGCGCGGGTCGTATTTATACTTGAATACGGATGATCCTGCTTCACCTCATCGCTCGGGCTGACCATTTCCTATGACAGCAGTTTTCCCCAAATCCCGTACTCTTGCACCGTATTCCTTCGTGATTTCGAGCATTCGATCGTCATCGATGCGCAGTACCATGGCGGGAATCCAATCCACGGCCGAGCTGAGCGAGGTGCGCCTGGTCCTCCATTTTCCAGGTGTGGCAAGGATGCGACGGCGAGTTTCAGGCGTTGCAGAGCGGGCTTAGGATTGGTGCTACTATTGAGAGGTTCGCACCGATCCCCGGCCGTAACCCGAGGATGCCAGTCCAGGCAGAACGGTGCGTACCTTGAGTTGGCGGTGAAAGTCAAGGGTTTCTACACAATGCCTGCGGCCTTCCAAGGTTGCCAGCAAGGAATCCTCCCCTAGCTGAGCGGTTTGATACCTCATTGCGTGATATGCGGCTGATGGCTGATGGAACATCGTATTAGCAATATGTACGAGCGATGAATGGATAGAGCGGACTCCGGTCCGGCCGGACCCACGGGAAGCCGGTATAAGACAAAGCCGTACAGGTTGAGCGAGACGAAATGTAGCCAAAATGCGCTATCAGTACGAGATGGTCGGTGGTTTAATGGGAGTACTAAGACGCACATCGGCCCGTGCCGTCCACTAAGCCAGCTAAGCGTTCACGCCAAGACGACGTCATCGCTGGTAATGCCCCGAGTGGCGCAACGTTTGAACACGAAGCACCACGCAAACAACAAGCACGCCATATTGCGGGGTTGGACGCCCCCAGCACGCCACAGGACGGTTTCAGGGGCCTGCAGTCATCCTTCTATCCTTCTTTTCTTTTCGGCGTTGCTGATCCCGTTAATTTATCCTTGTTCTTCATCTGGAGCATGCACCTTCTCCATTGGGACATATTGCTTACCATATTCCCGGAGTAGCTGAAAGGATGGCGGCAATACCGTACTTCTGCCGTCATCCATTAATTGAAACACGAGGCGGACATCACGTGGCACAGATTGCTAGGTATGTTGGCTCAAGTTCCAACACACGTACCACCAAATGATTTTACCTTCCTTCGCTTCCTCTCTGTCTCTTCCGTCAACTTCGCACACCTCGCACCATGGAGAAACACCAGCAATGCAAGGGTTCCGCCAAACCCGACCCGGAACGTGCAACGGGCGGCATCATTGGCGACCGAGTCGAATTTGATGGTCCCAATGATGCATATAATCCGCAAAACTGGTCCTTCTCGAGGAAGACGTTGAATACTTTCTTATACGGATTAACGACTCTCGGCTCAACATGGGCGAGTGCGGCCTACTCGCCAGCAAACGAAATTGTTGCGCACGACTTCCAAGTCTCCAACGAGGTCGCCGTACTGGGAACGAGTGTCTTACTTCTTGGGTGAGTCAAGGCACAGCCGTGGTTTGTTTCTCTGCTCACAAAATCTCAGCTTTGGTTTCGGGCCTCTGGTCTGGGCCCCTCTTTCCGAGGTCTACGGCAGGAAGTGGCCGACCGTTGTTCCCTGCTTCATTTCTGCTCTTTTCTCGTTTGCCACTGGAGCGTCCAAGGACATTCAGTCCATCATCATCACCCGCTTCTTCTGCGGATTTTTTGGAGCTGCACCCATCACTTGCACTGGCGGTGTTTTTGCAGACATTTGGGATTCTTCACAGCGTGGGAATGCCATTGTTGGATATGCATTGGCTGTAGCTGCCGGTCCCGTAAGCGAAGGATATCCGATGGTATCACAGGTGGAATGACTAATGGTCCAGGTACTTGCGCCAATCGTCGGAGGCGGGATCGTCGTGTCCGGAGTCTCATGGAGGTGGACTGAATACGTCAGTGATTCGATTCCCTTACAATTGCACGAATGTTGACGCACCAAAGATCACGGGCATAATCCAGCTGCTCACTGTCGTGCTCGACGCACTATTCGTCTCCGAATCGTACCCCCCTCAGCTACTCGTATCCAAAGCCCGGCGTCTGCGCATCCAGACCGGGAATTGGGCATTCCATGCTGAATACGAGGAGCTGAATGTCACCTTCTCTGCTCTTCTCAACAAGTTCGGTGTTAGACCCTGGCAGATGCTCTTCACCCCAATTTGCGGGCTCATCGCCCTTTATGCCTCGTTCATCTACGGCGTGTTCTACGCTTCTCTCGCTTCCTTTCCGATCACCTTCCAGCATGATCGTGGCTGGAACCCACTGGTTGGTTCCTTGCCCTTCCTAGCCCTCTTGCTCGGAATCGTATTTGGATCGGCACTCAACGTGCTGAATCAGGTATACTTCTACAATCGCAAGCTAGCTACTCAAGGCGACCACAATGCCATTCCAGAGGCTCGTCTTCCCCCGATGATGCTCGGTTCCATTCTGTTTGCAGGCGGCCTGTTCTTACTTGGCTGGACGTCGCATCCACACTTCCACTGGCTCATTCCAGCCACAGGAGCGTTCCTCGTCGGCTTTGGTTACTACACAATATTTCAATCAGCGCTGAACTATCTTGTTGACACTTTCCAGCGCTGGGGTGCGTCCGCGATCGCGGCGAATACCTTTCTTCGAAGCATTCTTGCCGCGTGCTTTCCTGCCGTGGTAATCCCGCTCTACCAGAAGCTGGGGACCGGGCCTGCGAGTAGCTGCTTCGGAGGGTTCGCAGTACTCATGATTCCAATTCCGTTCCTTTTCTATCGGTATGGAGAGTGGCTGCGCACCAGAGGCCGATGGAGCTCAAACATCGGATGATGGGAATAAGACGTACAAACATCTTTTCAGTAATACCAGGGGAGTCGCAGCAAAGATAGACAACATCTGCGAACAAACTTCAGTCGCAACTTTGTTATCACTCCAACTTTACTTGTGACCCAATTCCTCCCGCGCAATCTCTTCTCGGGGTGACGAAACTCCCTCGGACTACCGCCTCTTGAATTAGCCGCAACCTACGGCTTGGTCTGTAATTTGCCCCTTTAGATCGACACCGGTGATGGGAAGGTTTTCATCCCTTTGTTCCGGAGCGCGGGTCGACGTGGGATAGCGAGGAATTGGTAGATATTACCAACACGAAAGCGGCGCAGCTGTTCAGCTTCGCCTCTGTAACCCGAAAATCAGCTGCCATTTTGACCTAGACGTCGTATCCACTCTTCACAAGCATGGGCTCCCTATCTCCAGTACAGCTCCTCGCCGAGCTCGAAAATCTCGTCGCAGCACCACCACCCGACCTGCTCGCAGAAACTGACCTCCGGGCAAAGCTTTACCAAGCAAGCAAGAGAGCAGCACTTGCACTGGAGCAGCCAACCGAGGTCGCGGTCCGCTTGCTGCTCGCCCATCCGGTAGAAAGTACTATAGTCAACATTGCGCTGAGGTTGGAGCTATTCTCCAAACTTGCCGACGCGGAGTATCCACCGCTTTCTTTGGCATCGCTGGTGGAATCGACGGGCGCGGATGTCGAGCTGCTTAGTACGCATGCAGTTTCAACCGCTTGTAGCCAATGCTGATGAGGTTAGCAGAACGAATTTTGAGTGTGGTCGCAGCATTCGGCGCTGTTAAAGTCGGCGCTGGATCTTACACGCACTCTCCTTCATACAAGACTCTTGCAGATCCGGCCTTTGGCAACGCAGTCCTGAACTGTGCCGATTTCTTGAATCCGACATATCGGGCACTCCAAACCTCCTTAAGTTCACGCGGTACCAGAACCCAATGGATCCAAAGAACACAGCGGTACAAAGGGCTTTCGGAATGGCGGACGCATATCTCATTGGGATACTCTTGCAGAAGAGGGCGGCCGGTCAGGCATTTGGTAGGCTCATGAGCACCTGGGGCGAGGTCAATGCTCTGCTTCAGCATTTGTATCCTGTAGAGAATCTGGTAGAGGGGTTTGATGCCGAGATTAGTAAGGTGATGTTCGTCGACGTGGGCAGTGGATACGGGCAAAAGGCAATCGCATTGAAGCAGGAATTTCCGGAGTTACTTGGCAGAATCGCTGTCCAGGATCCCGCCATGTCAATCGAGCAGGCGCCGACTGTTCCGGGGATTGAGTCTCAGGCTCACGATTTCTTCACCGAACAGCCCATCAATCGTAAGTTCGCCACCATCATATTTTCACGTTCACAGTGGACTGATATGAAAGGTAGATGCGAAGGTGTACTATATCCGTCAATGCCTTCACAACTGGCCGGATGATGCGTGTATCCAGTTCTTGCGGCACTTGGGAGACGCTTTGAAGCCTGGGTATTCGAAGTTGCTGATATATAAGCAGGTTATGCCGGAGAGAGGTGCTAGCGAATGGTCACCATACAGGATGTGAATATAATAGCGTTATGTGGTATAGCTGAGAGGCCTGAGAAAATGTGGCAGGATATTGTGCAGAAGGCGGAGTTGAGGCTTGAGGCTTTGTATGAGGTTAGCGCGTGTCTGAGGGTGTGATGGAGGTGTCGAGGGGATGAACGATGTGATATAGGTGCTACTCTCTCGAGTGAATAGGACCTTCGCATACGACAAATAAGATAGAGTTCTAACTGTTAACTAACACTCGTCTACTCTACTACTGTAGGTGCTTAAAACTGATTTTATAAGCCTAGGTATTCGGGGGCTCTGTTAAGCTGACGGGGCATAAGGAAACAGTTGTTAACGGTTCTTCTTTGCCGTCTCCATGTACAGGTCCTTAATTTAGAGGAGCTCATTGCAATGCGATAGAATCAACTCTACATGGAGTTATGTATTATTCTGTCGAACGCCGGAAACTCACAAAAAACTCGATGAAAATACTTACGTTCAATTGCAACATTGGGAGTGAGGTTAAGGGATCGAGTCGATTGAGTAACTATGAAAAGAATAGCTATATATCCCCGTGCGGGACGAAACGATAGCGTTAGGGTTAGGCATGATACGTTCACATTGTCGGTGACGGGATTCAATCATTTTT
>MU005648.1:4743-34925 GCA_010405425.1 Lentithecium fluviatile CBS 122367 | reverse complement strand
AAAAAAAAAAAAATTCCCGCAGACTTCGTTAAACACCGAACGCTTTGAGTGAGGCCGAGAACGTGGGTGGCGGTGCCAGCAGGGACTACAGAAAACCTGGGTTTAAAACATCCCCCTGCATTAGAGCGGACGAGAATCGGTCCGCTGTCAGCAAAGATCACCTTGAAATCAGATCCATGTACGCATGTAGGGCTATTGCGTCGATGTGAAGGTTTTTTGTCGCTGCTTGCAGCCAATGAACTGACTAGCACGTCCACCTTCGCCCCCGGCCGGCGGTCTGACCATAGAAAACAACCTCTGCACTTCCCTGCCCCAAATCCCTCAAAGCCCTCAAAGCCCTCCTCCCCATGCTTCCCCTTAGGCCTTACAGTGAAATGCCTTTGCACTACAAACCCCGCCTTCTCATACATCCACCTCGCCGCACTGACAGCTTCGAAAAGACACTGGAACGAAGTTAGACATGTTAGAAACGGGTCGATGAGAGTGAGGATGGATTCGTGACTTTGTGATTCTTACTAAAGCGTTGATTTCGTCGGCACGTTGTGTGCCCCATGCAGTTAACATGGCACCTGCACCACGGTATTGGTGGTTGGGGAAGGCGGCCATGAGATTGAGACCTGTGTGGTTGCGGCATTAGAAATTGGGGAATAAGGGGAAGGGGTGCAGGGGAGGGACGCACATATAAAGGGTAGGTCGTTTACTCGGATCGTTGGGCGTCGGTCGTGCATGTAGCCTCAGAATAGTGCCTGTGCGAATGCCTTTTCTTGATCATTCTCCCAACCCTCAGGGACTCCCACTGGCCCATCAAGATCTACTTCCCCCGGCTTCTCTTCCGTGATGATTGCCCGCTTTGTGACGCCGATTATCTGGTTCAGGTCTGTGTCCACGACTTTGATCCATTGGATTGACGGATCGTTGTCGAGCCGGCTCAAGAACCGTGCCATGACATTGCGTAATCCAGCGTCGGTGTGGTAGTTGGGGTAGATGGTATTTACCGCACGGTTGGGGCGTATGGCCTCGAAGATGGGGCCGATAAAGGTAGAGAAATCCTCCCAGTTGACTGGGAAGAGCTCGAGAGACATGATGGTAGTAACTCACTGAAGTGATAACGGGCTTCGAGTTCGGTGCTCGGATATAAGAGACTGGCCACAGTGGGAGTTGCGTGCCGCATTGCTGCAGAAGATTAACGAGGGCGCGCGGCCGATGTTGGCAAGGCGCATCTGACTGGGCCGCATATGCGCTCATGCTGCATTGATATCCGAACGTAACTCAAGCGAAGTTAGTGAGCGACGCCATCCTAAGCGAATGGTAGGTTGAATAAGGGGCGCGGGCGATGAGGAGACATGATCCTCAAAGCAACGTGAGCTCAACGAGAATCACCGCTCCTATATGAGGCTCTGTGAAAATTAAGTGTATAATTCCTCAACTTTTCGTGTTGAAGAAGATGGGAAGGAGGATGAGTGGTGCGGTGCAGAGCCGAGATGGATCCGCGCACGGGCCAGCCGTTCAAGGTTTATCAGATCTCCGAAGTCCGGGACATCGCCGAACTACGTCCCGCTCCGATGGCGTGCTCGACGCTAGCAACATTTTTGTCCTGGAACGCCCTCAGAGCAATTGACCGCAGATGAAAGACCCAATCATGGCTCACTCGTTAACTTATGCATTCCAAATCGCCCTCGGCCGGCTTTGTGCCGACATCGCGCCATCTGCGAGTCTTTTCATTGCTGCAAGCCACCTCGCCTTCCCACCCTGACGCCTGGAAGTTCTCACCTCTCAACCCCATAGTAAGCCACACAGGAGCTTTCTCTGAAGCCTGATCATTGCGGGCAGGAAAGTGTTGAGAATGCACTTCCAGCAGGCCGAATCTGCTGGCCCCGGCGCCGACGATCTGGCGAAGAAACAAGTCCCCAAGGGCTTCACGCAAAAGTCGTCCAGTTTGCCCTTCGGACAAGACATCCCCCTCGCATCCATCAGCGGCCCGACGTACCTCACGGCGCAAACCCTCGTCCAGCAGGTCGCCTACGCGCTCTCCGACAAGATCTTCGCCTATTCGGCCGAATCGTTTGACTTGGATATCGCGCTCAAATATTGGCAGGAGCAGAGCGAGAACAATGCCTTTGGATACCAGACAGGCGTCACGTCGCTGGAGACACGCACCGGAGCCGGCTCAATTGCGCTGGGATACATCTTCTCCAAGGACTTTGACCTGAAGAAGCGCCACATTCCGCAGTCCATCGTGGCGAGCTCTGCAACCCTCAACTTTCTCCGTTCGGCCCTCGACCAGCTGTCGTTGCTCTACTCGGTCGCGAACCCACTCACCGCACACATCGCCGCCGTCGACTACACGGCCAATTCCGCCGCCGGCCTCGTCACCGACTATGTCTCCTCCCTCACGCTCGCCGAAGACCTGGGCCTCGGCCTCGTCTGCAGCCCCTCCGTGTTCGAGACGCAGCACATGTCGCTCTTTGCGACGCTGCTCTCGAGCGTGCTGCCCACCATCCACACCTACGACGGCATCAGCGTCGGACGCGAGACGGCCCGGTTGGTCGATACCCTGGACCAGACGAGGCTCTACAACAGCTACCAAGCGGTACTGAAGGCTGTTTCTGAGGTGGACAAGAAGCATTCGGACAATGCAGGCCGTGCCGTTCGCCTGCTCCAGGCGTTCAATGACGAGTTCGGCGAGGACTACAGGCTGTTTGACTACTACGGCCACGAGGAGCCCGAGAGCGTTCTGGTCGTCTTTGGTACCGTGGAGGCTTCTCTGGCTGCTCAGGTCGCCAACGCGCTTGCAAAGGATGGCGACAGGCTCGGTGTCATCAACGTTCGCGTCTACCGCCCCTTTGTTGAGGAAGCCTTCCTTGAGGTGCTCCCGAAGACCACGAAGAGTGTCGCCGTGCTTGGCCAGGTCAAGGATGAGGCCGCCGTGTTCGATCCGGCCGAATTCTCGAGACTCTACTCTGACGTGCTGGCCGCCATCCAGTTCGCCTTCAACAGGAACATCGAGGTCACGGACATCAAGTATTCTCGTGAGCAGGTTTGGACCCCCAGCAACGTCCTGGACGTCTTCCAGCAAATCTACGGCGAGAAGACGCAATCCGAAGAGGTCCGCTCATACGTGGATATTCTCAACACGGCCGATGTGAAGCAGTACACATTCTGGGACCTGGACGAGTCGCCCGCGGTTGACGCCCCTCTTGCTATTAGCAAGCTTTTGTCCGCCGACTCCTCTAAGAACGTCTTCGTTCGCTCCGGTCACGACAACCTTGTCCGCGGCGGCGCCGTTCGCACCGACATTCGCAACGCCGACTACACCATCGAGGCACCCTACTCGGTCGAACAGGCCGATGTCACCTACATTGGCGATGAGACTCTCTTCCACGAGTTCGACGTGTTGAATAGCGTCAAGGGTGACAGCTCCATCCTTGTGAAGCTGCCTGGTGTGAAGGATGAGGATATTGAGAAAAAGCTGTCTCCAGCGCTCCGCAAGACCCTCGTTGGCAAAGACGTCGAGCTCTTCGTGCTCGACCCGACTCTTTCAGAGAGCGTCGCGCAGGATTCCCTTCTTGAGACGTACTTGACTCAGCTGGCTTTCTTGAAGATTGCTCGCGAGGACCTCGTGACATCCGGCTTGGCCAAGTTGGCTGCTATCAACGGCAGCTCGGACGTGTTTGAGAAGCTGGTTGGAGAGCTGGAAATCGCTCTCCGCGAGATCGAGTGCCCAGTTGAATGGGCCACCGTTGAAGAGGATGTCATGCCGATCCAGCTTCCGTCCGACATCAAAGTCAACAGCTTTGCCGGCTACGATCGCACTGAGACGGAGCCCCCGACCTACCTCAAGTCCTGGCAGGTTGCTGCCAAGGGTCTCGCATTCAAGGAAGCATTTGGCACCGAAACTGCACTGCGACCGGATTTGGGCATCAAGACCTTTGTGGCTCATGTCAAGGAGCATCGTCGTCTGACGCCGTTGACCTACGATCGTAACATCTTCCACATCGAGTTCGACCTTGGGGACACTGGCCTTACGTATGCCATTGGCGAGGCGCTCGGCATCCATGCCGAGAACGACAAGGCTGAAGTCGAGGAGTTTATCAAGTGGTACGGACTCAACCCCGACGAGGTCGTCGAGGTGCCTTCCCGCGAAGACTCCAATGTCCTTATCAACCGCACCGTCTACCAATCCCTCATTCAAAACATCGACATTTTCGGCCGCCCGCCCAAGCGCTTCTACGAAAGCCTCGCCGAGTTCGCCGATGACGAAAAGGAAAAGAAGGAACTGCTTACCCTGGCAGGTGGTGAGGGTGCTGCGGAGTTCAAGCGTCGCGCCGAAGTGGACACCACCACCTTCGCCGACATCCTGCTTGAGTTCCCTTCCGCCCACCCTTCATTCCACGATATCGTCCGCATCGTCAGCCCTATGAAGCGCCGCGAGTACTCGATCGCGTCTTCTCAGCACGTCACTCCCACCTCCGTCTCCCTGCTTATCGTCACCGTCAACTGGGTCGATCCCAAAGGCCGCGATCGCTTTGGACAAGCCACCCGCTACCTCAACAGCCTCAAGGTCGGCGCACCTGTCACCGTCTCCGTCAAGCCCTCCGTCATGAAGCTGCCGCCCAAGACCACCGCACCCATCATCATGGCGGGTCTTGGAACCGGTCTCGCGCCCTTCCGCGCCTTTGTTCAAGAACGCGCCTACCAGAAACAGCACGGTCACGAAATTGGCGAGGTGCTACTCTACATGGGTTCGCGCCACCAGCGCGAAGAGTATCTCTACGGTGAGGAGTGGGAGGCGTATCAGGATGCAGGCATCATCACCCTTCTCGGCCGCGCCTTCTCGCGTGATCAGCCGCAGAAGATCTACATCCAAGACCGTATGCGGCAGACACTCTCCGAGATTCGTGACGCGTATCTGCAGAAGGAGGGCAGCTTCTATCTATGCGGTCCCACGTGGCCGGTGCCAGACGTTACGGAGGTGCTGCAGGAGGCTATTGAGATTGAGCACAAGAAAAAGACGAAAGATGATGCTAAGCCGAAGAAGCTGGATAGCAGGCGCGAGATTGAGACGTTGAAGGAAGAGGGGAGGTATGTGCTTGAGGTTTATTAGAGAAAGAAGCTGGCGATATGTATGGTTGGACTGCTATTCTTGCGGCCCTTTTTGTGAGGTGTAGATAGCGTGGTGATGTAGGGTTCTTGTTCAAAGATTGTTGATTTGAGGCTGATATGTGGTTTTTGTGTCACGTTTGTGTAGTCTTCTGGTGGTTGCACATGTGATTTGGGGGCAGCCCTGCACGTGGAAGGATCTTAGCTTCCCAAGGTATGGTTGATAACGTGATCTCCAATAACTTGGTGCTTGCTTGGTTGCAACCGTCCTTCCCGCTTCTCGGGGATGATGGGCGGGGGCCTCGTGTGGATAGTAATTAGGGCGACAGTATTATTGGCAGGAAGGAAGGGGAAGGGGAAGGGCGAAGGCGATCGGTGGTAAGTGGTAGAGAATAGGGATGCTCGATGTGTTGGGCGTTGTGGCTCAGCAATGGTCGTCAAACATGGATGCGAAGTGTCTAGCGTACAAAAGCACCCATCGCCCCTTACAACAACATCTCGCCTGGCCTATGCGCATCTCCTCTACAGCCCCTCGTCGCAGCTCGACAACTTGAAGGTAATAGTTATACTGCTTGCCGGCTGCATGAGACAAATCTGCAAAGTTTTATAGATACCACCAAGTTGCCTGCTCTAAATAAAAGTCCCTATCCCCTAAACCCACTCAAAAAAAGACACTACCGAATCCATGCATTGGAGGACACTGCCACAGAAGAGGTTATTGTCGTCTGGTTATTTAATTCCACAATGCTTGCTCTACCCCTTGGAGGGTTAACACGATGGTAAGTTGGACAATGGAGAACATTCAGACGAAATTTATCGATCCACCGGGTTTAGTACACGTAGTGGCAGCGGGTGGGGGTTGTCGCGAGGCAGGATGTACAACTTGCAACTCGAAGCTTGTACCGGATGACAGCAAGCAGCCAGCACAAGTCTACAGTGGTACATTCTCGCTCAAAGAGGTCGACTACGATGTAGTGGCCGAGATCGACGACGGAATTTTTGAACCGGGCGAATATATCAATATTCAAAACATTGTGGTACGTAATTTCGGCAAGTAAACCCCTTTATGAGCTGTCGCTGGGCTTACGGTTTAGGTTCTCTGCCATCTCTTCAAGACACTCCAATCGCAATCTAAGTAACCGATAGAAGCATTTGGATACACTCCACCGGATATCTCGAACTTTCGCACAGAATCCGACCAGGAGAGAATGTAATGGTCAGCGGTAGCATCCGAGCCCTGATTAGTAGGTAAGACTTTTCGCACGAGCCTGTTCGGCGATTGCGGTATGAAGACGTCCCAGTGCAGCTACAAGCTCGCCTTGAACGATATGGAAGAGCACTTCCTGACTTTCATTCCGACAAAGATACCATTCACACTATCGATATCAGGTCACCGCTGAACTTGGAGGGTCCAACATACATGAACAGTGTAGAGAAAGGAGGGATGTACAGGGTCTTTTGGAAGGTAAGCGTGGAAGATCGCACCATTCCCAACCGTACTAAGCATTACAAAGGTCCGGAACGTTTCGAAGATGTCATATGACCTCAACTGCAACTCGGGTCGAAGGGTACATACCCGTCTCTTAGATCCAGGCTACGTCTTGCAACACCGGCAAATCGATGCCGAGACCGTTACGACGAGACCTTCATCGACCTCATTCGACCGGGTGAGGTTGTCGAAATCGAGGAGCAAATCATCGTCTCCGAACACTGCCTGGAATCTAGCACCACGGTGCTTCGCCTGAAGTTGTTTCTTGAAAGTCTGAAGGAGTCGGCAACTTCGCGGCATTGCCCACCGCAAGCATTTCTCGCTAAAGCATACCCGTTGCAAATCACTGGACGGTATGTCCATAACTCCGCCTCCACGTATCTCCACGTCATCAACAGCGAAGCAAATAAAAGCTCTGTGTGGTTGACCACGGAGTATATCCGCAATGTGCCGCTTCTTGAAGTCGATGTTTCAACATCAGCATTACAGGCTCCATGGGCGATCCTAGCACGGGGAATTCCGTCCTGAATTCGTACGAGCGAAAGTCTGTGATACTCTTCGCGAACACATTCAAGAACTTCAGGTATCGGCAGCGCAGTATCTTCGACCTTCTGGATCCATGGGAGGTAACCCGCCTCGCGAAACTCGGCACCAGTTTCGTATTTCTCGGTACGAAGGATGAAGATGCGATGCGCGAGTGGGGCCGGGACCTCCTATTTCCTGCGTCATGTACCTCGCTCATGTCTCCTGTGGATGCGGCGAACCTGGACGGGCTGATTGCGGAGTTGAGTCCTGGACGTCGAGATGCATTGGGTGCCCGAGCGAAGACACTTGTACCACCAATACTCATCCGCCCAATCCAGATTCGCTTCTGGACAGGCGCTGGAGCAGTCGTTAGATGCAAATAGCGACTGAGACGCAAGTCGGTGGGTGCAATATATCCTCTGCACCGCTTCCTCATATCGTCGTATCTCGGTCTCGGTGTCCGCGGGAACGAGGGCACTGTGACCGTTTTCGAGGGCCTCCCATTGACAGCAAACATCCTATGCTCGCCGCCGGACTTGGAGGACACCAGCGACGGAGGGTTGTGGGGTCATCACGCGTGCTTACTTTTATCCGCATTGTCGCTACAAGTCCAAGTGTCGATGTTCTGGAACTTTGCCGGATACTGGGACATGGCCTCCCTCCCCTATGGCGCAATCCACGACCCAAATCCTATCTATTTGACGGCGGGCCATCAAGATTCATCACCGGACCAACGAGCAGAAAGGTAAGCCCCCTCTTCCCCCTCCCCACCCAATAATTCGTCCGCACACATGCACACAGGCTTACGAGACTGCAAGGTCATCGAATACCTCCGCCTCTCCCTCTCCATCGCCACTATCTCCCAGATCTCAGACTTCTGCGCCGCATCGCTCACCACCGCAACCCCCACATCCAGCATCCTATCGCACTTACCCCATCTCTCCGCACTTCTAGCCGCAGAGCCCCCACCAGCCTTCCCAGCTCTCCGGGTTTCCAAAAGCATCCCAAAGGCTTATTCACCTTCATTCTCGCCAGCTTGCTGCCAGCGATGTGCGCCGAACGCCTCGCAAGCTCCCGTACTGTCTACAGACCACGTATGCGGAAGAAGCGGATTCGGAATGCGCTGTAGAAAGAAGTCAAGGAGAAGTTGGCGGTGCTGTATAGCACCGAGGACGGTACCGTTTCCATGCGTCTGCGGAATATGAAGGTCGGGAGCGAGAAAATTAAGAGGCGGATACAGGAGGCGAATGAGCCGGGGAAGGAGATTTGGTTTGTGCTGGAGGAGAGCTGGTTGGAGTTGACGGTTAGTCCGTGGAGTCGTGTTGTGGATTTGGCGAGGGGTGGGGAGAAGGATAGTAGGAGTGACAGAGATGGTGTGGAGACGAGTAGGGCATTCTCAGAGATAAAGTTAAGGGGGCTGAGGGTGGGGTGGAGAGCAACGCTTCCAACCGTACGTAATACAGAGTGTACGTTTCGTCTCAATACGATCACGTGAGCAGTAGCAAACGTAGGCTACTACTGTTTCGTTTCGTTTCGTCTATTAGAGCATAGGTATAGGCCGTATTACATCTTAACTTATTAATTTTTATATAGGATTTTCTAATTAGATTAGATATAGATAGGCGGGCATCTATAGCACGTTAGACCTTATATTTTAATAAGCTAGTTATTAATTAGGGGGAGATTATAAAGAGAGATTACCTAATAGGCTAGGGGCAGCGTTTCCTACTAAAATTAATATAAGTAAATCTCTTCTTTATATCTTTATTACTATGCGTAACTTTCTTA
The DNA here is from genome assembly GCA_010405425.1 of Lentithecium fluviatile CBS 122367. Lineage (NCBI taxonomy): Eukaryota > Fungi > Ascomycota > Dothideomycetes > Pleosporales > Lentitheciaceae > Lentithecium > Lentithecium fluviatile. Next base: position 26,023 of record MU005648.1, on the reverse strand, counting down.
CCTAGTAAGCTTTTACGCGTAGCAGCAACTTATCGCAGAGCTCTTAATTAATTTAATTAACTTAATTACCCTAGAGCTATAAGGTAGTTTATTACGCTTATTCCTATTACCTAGAGAAGTTATAATTCTTATTATCTAATAGCTTATCTTATAAGAGCTCTCTAGCTCTAATCCTTAACACCTATGCTCGTAAGCACCCTAGAGAAGCTCTACTTAATCCTAAAGTTACATTTATAATAGAGTAGGATAATATATAGCTACTAGAATAGAAGCTAAGGCTAGAATACCTAGAATATTACGTAAAGCACGCGTTGTAGATTTAAGGTAACTAGAAGCTATTAGTAGTATAAAGTTATAGAGCTAATTTACTATATATAGAAGACAGCTCTAGGGTAAAGATCTAGCTCTATAGAATATACTATAGTAGAGGTAATTACTCTACTACTAAAGTAGTTAATAGCTATAACTATATTAGCCTTTATCTCTAAAGAGAGCACTAGATTAATATTAATAGAAATAGTAGTAGAACTCTCTTACCTAATTTACTATAAGCTCTATTAGATCTATAGGTAGTAATAGCTACTATTATAGCAGGCTTAGCCCGCGTAGCTTCTTATAATCTATAGTAAGAGAAGTTATTATAGAGGGCGTTAGTAGACTAGGTTATACTTTATAATATATTCTTTATAATAGTATCCTTAGTAGAACTTTAGAGTCTCTTAACTTAGAACTAACTTAATTTTCTTTACGCCCTCTCTAGCTTACCTACTACTATATTATTATATATTATAGATAGTTTAAAGCGCTAAAAAGAGGAGATTTAAATAATATTAAAATTAGCTAGGTTAAAGGTAGCGTTAAGCGTTAATATATAGACTTTACTAAATTACCTCTCCTTTCTTAGAGTAGTAGCTTATTTTTTTAGTATATAACGTATAGTAGAACCTTAGGTAACCTAGCGTCTTAGTAGTAAAAAATAATAACTAACTCTACCTCGTAGATGCTAACTACTAATAATAAGACTTACTTATTAGCTTCTATAACCTATTTAGTAATTATATAAGGGTAAACTAAGCGCGGGCTATATTTAAGATTATATAAGAATATAATATTATATTAAAATTTAGCTACTTTATTACTAATAACGCGTCTAATAATAATAACTTTACTATTACTAGTTTAGCTAAACATCTTAAGACTAAGCTTAACAAAGAGTACTATATATGCTATACTAGCTATATAATATAACTAGTACTAAAGGCTATAATATATAGTAAAGAATTATTATAGTTTAAAGCTGCTCTTATAAAAGTAGCTTCCTAGAAACAGTTTAAGCTATACTATAAGTATAAAGTTATTAGAAAACTCTATAACTTTATTAATGCTATCCTCTTATTATATAAACGCTAGGAGGCCTTTATAATTATATATATAACTCTAGGAGAAGATAACCCCCTCTAGAGCTTTAGTACGCTTAATTTAATATAAGATAAAGGCGTCTGCTAGCATTCTATATATCTTATACTTATATACTGCCTAGAGCTTAAGGATCTAATTACTAAGTTTATCTAAAAGTGCTAGGGTATAGATAATAACTCTAAGGACTTTAACGTATCTAGTAACGCAGCTCTCTAAGAGGTTATTACTAAAGAGAATTAAGATAAGGTTAAGAAGCTTATTAAGTTTCTTAAGGTCTTTTATTAGATAACTAAACGCCTTAAGGGTAATAGTAAGCACAGTTCTTTATAAATATTAATTATTAATATATAAGTACTATATAATAAGCTGTTATAGATAAAGAAGAAACTTTTCTCTAAACCTAATAATAATTACCTTAAAAACTGCGTCTCCTTTAGACTTTAAAAAATTAATATATATTTCTAGAAAATAATTATTAATCCTTCTATCTCTTACTTAGTAATTACTACTATACTTAACCTATAACTTTATATACTCTAGTTTAAGAATTACTAGCATTATTACTAATTCTAGTACTAAAAGGTAGGGAGCTTAATAAGAACTATTTTCTAGTAATATATTAATGCTAAGAATAAGAAGAATATTAATATAAAACTACTCTTATAGAAGCTTCTATCTTATATACCTAATTTACGTTACTAAAAGGCGCTTATAGTAGATACTTCTTTCCTTACTAGAGTATAGAGTTATAAGAGAGCTTATAAAACTATAGAGTTATAATAGTACTTTAATAACTATATAAAAGACCTATAAGTAGCTAAGGGTAAGGAGAGTTATTCTTTATAGGTAAGTCCTCTTAAATAGTAGCTTAAAGTAGGGTAATAATACTATCTTACTCTATTTAAAATTACTGTTAACTTCCTTACTATCCCCTCTACTAGCTATAATTATAAAAGAGCGTTTAGTAAAGGAAGATAAATAGTTATAATTAATAGAAACTCTTTCTCTAGTATTATAATTAAAGCTCTCTAATTATAAAAGAACTAGCTCTGTTAAAAGTTATATAATCTAACTTACTTAAACTCTTAGGCCTTATTTAGAAGTATCTAGTTTCTATATTATAAAATATTAATAGCAGTAACTAAGATAAAAAGTTAAGAAGTTTAAGGAATTCTATATGTTTTATCTCGTTTACGTACGTAGGACACCTAGGTCCTAGTTACGTAGCAAACGTACTAGTATTATAAGACGTCACGGTCACAGATTGTGTACGTTTCGTTTCAGTACGTACGGTTGGAAGCGTTGGTGGAGAGAGAGGATGGAATGATTGGAGCGAGATGTGAGATTTGCTAAGACGCGGTTGGAGAAGTTTGCGGTTGGTGTGGGCGCCGCGCAAGGGAGGGATTGAGCTGAGTTTGGGCGATACCCACTTGTGAGAATGCGCGAGCTCTAAGGTTGCTGGGTGGTAGTCATTTCCCGGGGAATGTTCTGAGTCCCAAACAAATGCAAATGAACCCCAGCCGCTATTACGACCGAACAGGTGTAAAGAGCAAAAGCTTCATGGGTGTTTCGAGTGGCTGCATGTTGCCACAAATAAGTTGCTCGCACTTCCGCATTGCGATTTACAAATGGACCCTGCTCGTTCTGAACCTCATTGCGAATTGTAGGTAGACGCTACCCGCAAAAACCTAACATCAAAGCTGCAACCCCACGGAGAATCAGATGAAGCTGGCATCGCATACCTCGTGAAGATTTCAGACGGTCAGAAACCATCATACACAGACCGTTCGCTCTTTCATCCCGCAAAGGACCATTAGTCAGGCTCTGCGTCTGTGCGCCATCAAACAGCAGTGTGGCAGAGGTGAGTGTCTGTCAGCTGGGCGCATGATTTCAAGAAGCATGATCTCAAGACCGGGAAACATTTCCAAGGGGATGGATTTGGCATTCTGTTCTTATTGACTGGTCGATTAGAAGAGCATTTCGTAGTCGAAGGATGTCAGAAGGTAGCTTCTTGAACCTAGTCGTTTCCCACGTCTGGTTGTATTAGTCAGTGGAGACTAGAAAGGCTGTGCTGCGATCAGATGGAGGCGGTGTTATTCCTCCCCGTTTGCAATACGCAAATGAGCGAGATGGTCGCGGAGCACAGACCCTCCGGGTGTACCAGGGAGCTGGAACGGAGTGCTTGTAGCGCATGGGTTAGGGGAACTGGGTGAGAATATAGAGGCGTTTGGGGATGCAGCAAAGGATGGAGACGGCTTTTATGTTTGGTGGCTGCAACCCAACGAAATTGACGTCGTTCATGTAGAGTGGATAGAAATTGGCCGAAGAATGAAAATGGATCCACTGTCCACGTGACCGTGGGGTTGTTACGCAATACCCCAACTACCGCAGAGAATAGCCAGAAGAATAAAATTCAATAGTCTGGGACAATTCAATTATAAGAAGATATTTAAAGGCTCTGGAACTTGCAAAGTCATGAGCGGTTGGAGCGCAGGTGTAGGATATAGCTCTTACGAGTATTAATCTTGCGACCCTTTCGAAGCCGGAGAGATTGTGGTTGTAATGTAGCGATGGAATAAGTGCAGCATTGCCATTCGGCTACGTGACGGTAAGCACGGAAGGTTGAGTCGTAGTGACGAATACGGAATTTTCACGCACGGCACTGAGCTTTTCTGTGAACGTTAGGTACAGTTCTTGGACTCTCATTCTTCCTCCTTTCTTGAGCGTTTGCAAATATTAGACTGCTAATGACGCCTGCCACTACTCGGTGTCACTTTCGTCTCCCTCCGCCGGCGTTGCGATTCTCTCTCACCTGTCGCTCGGTTCTGCTGACCGTCATTGCTCACAGAGCCCTGCCGCAGTGCCTATATGAAGACGCCGCCGCCCTTTATCTCGCCTTCTCTCCTCCACCCCACTCTAGCCTCCTCTTCTCCACCTCTTCTTCATGCCAATCAGCGGCCACAGCAAGTAATTACCCCTCCCCTCCCCATTTCAGGCACTATGAAAGTAACGACAGCTTCTAGCAGTGGAAGGCTTTAACTCGCCCCCAAAAGTCGCGATACCAGACCCGCTGGCGTACCCTGCGAGAAGTTGGTGGTCTCCCGAGCCTCTCGAGCGCTGCCACACTCCCGGCCGCAGCGCCTCAGACTACGAATCAACCCGCGAAGAATCACCTCTCTTCGAACCTGAATCTCCAATGCTGAACAACACCGCTCCATCTAGGGAGCCTCACGAGGGCACTCCGATGGACGATCATGGCATTCGGGACTTTGGTGCTGGAGAAGAAAAGAAGGTATGTCGTTTGATTCCGTTTCTGGGAGAGCAAAATGACCAATGACGCGTCAAGGTCGACGAGTCCGCACTCGAGCATGACTATCCGCCGCCTCAGCAACATCACCCTGACCAGAACGTGGACTGCGACCGCAATGGCTCGGTAGCACCGCCAGTCGATACTCGCATCCGCCGCGAGAGCAGTGATGACGACGTGCCTCTCCGTAATCGCCGCGCAGCCCGGGATCCTTACGGCTACTCTTCTGACACCATCGTAGTCAGGCGTGAGCGGCCAACCCAAGAGTCCAACAACTGCTCTTCCGACACTATGCGCGATCGTCCCCGGCTCCGCGAGTCAATCAAAGAGCTGGCCAAGAAGCCACACAAGAAGCCCGGTCCGAAGCCCTGGTCGACCAAGCCCATCATGAAGAACGACATGGACGCCAAAATGGAAGTCATTCGCGAGATCGAGGACCTCTGGGGCAAGGGCTTCATCAAAGCGTATATCCCCAAGTGCCACCGCCCACTCGTCAAGAAACGCAAGGGTGGTAAGCGTACCATTTACCGCGAGCACGAGACGAACCCGAAGAACTGGCTCCCGTCGGTCCTCAAAGCCATTCTCATGATAGCTCGGATCACGGACGACAAGCTGTGGCTGAAGAAGGCGATGGGCGAGGTGGTTCGCTATCGCATCAAGAACACTGGCAATCGAAAGCCTCAGCTTGTGACCACCGACTTCGACGTCATCGAAGACATGCTCACGAGAAACTGGGAGTGCGCGGAGAGCTTCGAGATTCGCTACAAACATCTCCTCATGGCGCAGCCAAAGGAAGAGCGCCAGACGGATGAGGACGTGGAGCATATACTCGGGGCTGGCCGTTCGGGTTCCGACAAGGACAGCGATGACGAGGAAGCTAGTCGCAAAGAGAGCGATGATGATATGGACGAGGATATGACTGGACTGGATGAGGATGAGGAGGATTTCGGCAAGTATGTCGCCAAGCAGGAACTTTCGGATGGATACATGCAGAAGAGCGGCTACGTCCAGAATGCGCCGCATTATCCTCCCAAGGCCATCGTGCCTGCGAAACCGTCGAAGCAGGCCAAGTCGTCGGTCAAGCAGCCCGGTCCAGCCAAGAAACCACCGTACCCGCAGATGTTTGGCTATGGTAGCTACAGCCCATACCCTGGATATGGCTCGCCCATGAACGGCTATGGCCCTCCTATGCCAGGCTTCCCGCCGCACATGAAGGGTTTTCATCCCCACTTATGGGGATACAACCCATACGGTGGTTATGGCCAGCAGAATCCAGGCAAGGATGCTCGCAACCCGGGTCAACCAGGTCTGTATGGGTATCCGGGTATGCCGCCCTTTCACCCGCATCAGCCAATGACACTCTCGCCTTCGATGGCCAGTTCCGACCTCCGAGGCTATCCCGCCAACGCGAACAACGATCGCAGTGGCTTCGACCACGGTGATGACGTTTCCAACCCTGACCGGCGGGATGACCACTTCTCTCCGTTTAGGCACTCAAAGCATGGCAGTCGCGCCCCTGTGGGAGAAGAGGCCCCCGCTCGCATGTATGGGATGGGCATGGGCGGTATGGGCATCAAGACGCCTTCCGAGCCATTGAGCCCCCGCATGGTTGACGTCGAGCCACGCGTCAAGCGGGAGCCCGGTGTTGAGGACCGGCCCATTACCATCGAAGACTTTGATGGCCCGACCAACTATCTCCAAGGTGGACAGAGCGAGGAGCCGGATGAGGATGCGGATGAGGCGACGCGACTTGAGCTTGAGGAAGCTGAGGCTCAGCACAAGCTGCTGCAGCTCAGGAAGAAGCTGGCAATGACCAAAGCCAAGAAGAATAGGTGAGTTTGCTGTAATGATTGAGTTGCAGTTGCTGACGGCCATTGGTAGGGGAGCGGCATACAACTGATCCCGACTTGATCACTGCGGCTTCGTCTCTCTCGTACTTCTCCAATCACAACGCCAGCGAAAAGCGCTCTTTTGGTTATGATCGCTTTCTTGCACCTTCAGCGGGGGTATCATCCTCATCTAAATCAACAGGCCATGCATGTACATGACCGTTCCTTGGTTATTTCTTCTGGTATGATGCGCGATAATCATTTCTCTGGTATTTGGCGATTTTCTGGGTAATCCAGAAGTTCCGAACAGCTGCTGAATGGCAGGCTTTGCATATGGATAGTGCGATCTGGGTCCTGGAGCTCTCCACCTTATGAATCGGGGGCGGAATACCATATCTCTATTTGGATTAATTGTGGTGGCTTTAACAGCATTGTGGTTCCTGCTGCGAGGTGTGATTTCTACGAAGGAGGCTGGATTTAGTGGTGGTGGCGACCGCTAGTAGGCAGCTGAATGCGTTGTGTTGATGTTGCAACCCCGCGTAGTCTAGCTCGACTCTGGGACCGAACAGTGATCGCTTTGTGAACCGTACAGCTCAGTGGCGTCCAGTCCTAGAACAGATGAGTGGTAGCATCTTCGTCTCTTCTACCGCCAGATGGGTCCCTCTGTTTGCCGAGCTCCACGGCTGGGTAGAAATTTACCTCGCATCAAGAGATGCTACCCGGTCGCGATGCGTCGCGCCTGCCAAACGGCGAGTCGCAGCGTACGCGGCTCACACTCAATGATATGCCCGACAAAGATTGCAAAATGTCGGTGTCTAGAGGGTGGTGATGGAAAGTGATTACGAGTGATTGTTACCGACGAAGCTAGGCGGCATTGGGAAGACAGATATAACGAAAACTTCGCAACCAATTGATGGGCTGCTCACACACGCAATATGTATCCAGAGGGGTCTGTAGTCAATCTCAGGCTTTCTTAACATTCACTGTCGCATTGCTGATCCCTACATGAACACTTCGTCTCGATTATGATCTCCAACAGCCCCGTCGTCCCCATCACACACGGTCCCTATTAGCCCTCAACTCCTGCACCTGCGCATCCCTCGCCAAAGTCTCATCATCATCCCTTATCCCTGTCAACTTCGTAACAATCATCGCCGCAAACATATCCCCGCTCACGTTCACAGCCGTCCGAAAGCGATCCAAGAACCAATCGATAGCCACTACCACAGCGTACATGCCAGTGATCTCAACATCCACAGCTTGAGCAATCATGACCGTAAGCACCAAGCTACTCGACGGAATGGGCGTGGTGCCAATTGACGCCAGCGTCGACAGCAGGCAGACGACGACGTATTGTGCGGGGTTGAGCTCCTGGCCCTGGGTGGCGGCGAGGAAGACGACAACGATGGGGAAGTAGATGGCCGTGCCGTCCATGTTGATGAGGGTGCCGAGCGGGATGGAGAATTTAGCGACTGTGACAGGAACGCCGCGGTCGAGGACACAGCGCATGGTGACCGGCATTGTCGCAGCTGAGCTTGCAGTTCCCCAGGCCGTGATCCAGGCCTTCGAGTTCTTGAACCAGTACGTGTAGGGGTTCATCCGGGTGACGCCGAAGAAGATGATCGGGATGATGATGAAGAGGTGCAGAACCATTCCGGCAAGGGTGCCGCCGATCAGAATGCCGAGGTTGAGACCGATTTCCGAGATATCGAGGCGCATCAGGTTGGGCATGATGAGGAAGAAGACGCCGATTGGGGCCAGGTAGATGAGTGCCGTGATGATCCTCATGACGATGACTTCGATCTCTTGAACTGCCACGATCAGTCTTCCTCTAGGGTTCATGACCCATCCCACGACGATGCTCGTGACGAGCACCGCCAGCAGACTATTTGTTGCGAGCGCATCGACAAGGTTGTTTGGCACGAGGCTGTAGAACATATCGACAACGACGTCATGGATCTCTGTCGCTTTGCGCTCATCCACGGTTTCCTGGTCTTCTTCTGAGACCTGCAGGGCTTCGTCGGATACAACGACCATGAGTTTGGACCAGACGAGGCCGACAATCACGGCCGAGTGGAAAATGGCGATGACGGTTGTGCCGACGTAGTAGCCAATTGTCCATCCGCCGAGCTTGCCAGCAGTTCCGGACATGCCACGAAGGCGTTGAATAGCGAGAATCATGGCCGTCACGATCATGGGGAGGACTGGTGATACCGTTAGGACAGGTGCGTTCCGTCATAAAAATTGGTATTACATACCGACGGCCTGCAAGGCCCTCAGCCATAGCTGGCCAGGAATCGCTAGCAACGCAATCGCTGCCTCGGGGATCTCATCCACCGTCGACGTAACGATCAACCCAATCGCGATACCAGCGAGTGCGGCAAAGATGATCTGCCATACCGATCCCGGTTCCTTGACGCGTTGCCAGAAGGTGAGTTTCCGGTTTGCTTCTGCGGTCTCAACAGTCGTTTGAGGCGAGAGGTCGTTATTCGGATCATACTTGGGCTTTTCTGGCGATACGGAACGTGCGTTGTCAGGGGACTCTGATCCGTATGCGTCTCGCTTTTCGGTGATCTTATCGTCCATTGTGATGTTTGACTTGATGGCGATCTACACGCTTTGGGTTCCAGGGTCAGACCGAAGTACCGGGAACAGGCGAGTGTTTACAGATGGACGATTGCTCGTACACTTATACCCCAGACTGATCCTGCGTCCATGAGATAAGGCTCCCATAAAGCCGGACGCGCCCAGCTGGACTCTTTCCAGCATCCTGTTTAGCGACGACCATCATATTACCAGCGACCGGAGTCAACATCTGGGCTTCATGGCAGCCTAATCAGTTGAGGAAGGTCGTCTGTCTCTCATTCCTCTGCCACGCCACCCAAGGCTTGACAGAAGAGTTTGTTCGATAAGACTCCCGCCACCAAGCCCCTCCGCCCACCATCCCTGGGACCCTTTCCAGCACTCTACTTAGCATCAACCATCACCTTACCAGCGACCAGATTCCGACACCTGGGCTCCACGGCACCTTAAGCAGTATCGGAAGGTCGACCAACCCTCATACCCCGCCTAGCAATATGACCCGCCACCCAAGACGTGCCAGAAGACATCAAGCCTCCAAGTAAATTCCAAGTACAAGATTCTGTGCTCGGGATGGTCGGGTGCAACACGCGCCTCATGATAACGGCCTTGGTCTTTTCTCTTTCGCGATTTGATTCGCCGGCTTATGTGTGGAAAAGTCGTACTGGGGAAATGGCGGGAGCGGGGCGGAGCGGGTAGAGCGGCGTCCAAGCATCTTGGCTTCCCATCAGAACGTCGGCGCGTCTTGTCGAGGACTGCCACCTGCGTAGGCCAATATTTTGCGGTTACAATCGGCGTATGGTGTTTTGTAGTGCGATGTCGAAGTGTATCGGCGGTGTTTAGCACACGTAATTACGTAAAGTCCAAGGTGGTGCGCTCATACGTCATCGCCATTTTGGGAAATCCGCGACCCCAGCATCACCAACAACTCCTGGGTGTTTACATTTCAGCAACTATGGGAGCGATAAAAAGAACAACAGCGCATTTATTGGTATCTGTATATTGAAACTGCCGAGTATGCCGCCAGAGATGATTATATATCAGATAATGCCGCACGCGCATTGCCCCATTTTTGAGAAGCCTCCGATATGATGTGACTGGAATGAAGTGGAAACTTTGAAGAGAAAAGTGCCCTTGCGCTGTCCTATACCCTGGAGGCGCATCTTGGTAGAGCCCCAAATGCTCGGCGAATGCTTCTGGGGGACCCAGTGTGAGCGCGGTCGATCACATGCGCACCCTGAACAAGTACCGCAGACGGACCTGGGCGACATCGTATGCAATGTACTCATTGTACTGCAGGTAGGCGCCTGGAACCTTGGTGTCGGCGGGGGGGACTCGGGTATCAGGTATCTTCACGCCGGCAAGTGACGGGTGCACAGAGCCCGCGTCCTTCCACTTCTTGGGGCCCGTCATGCCTTTGCCCCAGGTGGACCAGCGACCATTCTGTTGGGCATCTTCACCCGCGGTATAGGAAGCATCGGTAAGCTCGTGCATTGGCTGACCCAACTCAGCTTCGCAGAGAAGCAAGAGGGCGTGGCCGCCACTATTGTACGAACAGCAGTAGTTAGCCGACTTGGATGACATGTCGGCAAGGTAGATACCCTTTCCGAACATGTAGCCAGACACAGGAGCCTCGGGTGGGGCAATACGAAGGCCTTGGCTGAGAATGCCACCGAAGTTGGTGGCTCGAGAGCCATGCCACAGCAGTCGGCGGTCGCTCTGGATCTTCGAAAACGGACTCTTCTGGAACCGGTCAAGTTCGCCGTTGCGTTCAATGCGAAAGATGTTCTCAACGTGGTAGGTGACTCCGTGAGTCGCACCACGGGTATCGACGAGGTACGAGGACAGTTCCTGGAATTCGGTGTCGCCGGGGTCGAGAACAGACATTTCTTCCAAACCAAGGCCTCTGAACTGGCGATCTAAGGTGTGAATCTGTTCGGCACTATTGAGGTCATTCTTCATGAGCTCAGCGGCTTCCTTCATGTCACCGAGCGAGTTAAGCAGGTCAAGCTCGTTCTTGAGCGTGTCTGTACTTCCGATGATGGGTGGACGTGATCGACCAAAGTTATGAGGTATGAGAGAGTAGTACCGGTTCGACAGGTCTTCAATTTCGACTCGAGAAGAGACTGCACCTTGCAGGAGCGAAGCAAGCTCCTTCAGAGTCTGGAAGCCACGGTTGATAGTAGCTTTGCTTAGCTTTCCCAATGGCATCTTGTCGGCATCGTAATTGAGATCCGACATGACTTCATTCATGTACTGTTGGTTGAAGATGAGCTGCATCAATGATTGAACGGGAGCTTCGAGCGTCGACTTGACAGGGGACACGCTGTGGGACTGATGTCCGTGACTGAGGTCCTCGATGTTAGTAAAGTTCATGCAAAGCGATGAAGCTGCCCAGTTGCCAGGAGAGACTAAGCTGTGGGGAAGACGGCGACGTACCCATTAACAGCAACGGGCTGATCCTCCTCATCCTCGGTGTCGGGCTCATAGCTACGTTCCACGTAGGCGTATTTCCCACTCTTAGGGTTATCACCACGGTTGTCCCAAGACAGACCGCTCTTGTCCTTGAACTTCTTTTGGTAGTTCTTTAGTGCATCTCCCAGAGAGCCGTTACCGAGAGTGGCTAGAGAGGGGAATTCACGGTCAGCGAAGCTCATCTCGAGGGGCTTCAACTTGGAGTTGCGTACCACTCTGGCCTCGATCGCCGACCCGCCCCCAGCGTGTCCACGTCTTGTAATCGCCTGTGGCGGGATTGTAGAGAAGCTGTGCAGGTTAGTACAGTCTAGCGCTTTCTTCCTGGGCAACTATACCTGGACACGGTAGAACTTATTGTTATTGTTGGACGCATTGGTCTGGTTCAACGATGCATCGTATACTATCCCATCATCGTCCACGTAGACACGATACGTCTGGAGGGGACAGCCTTCGTCGAGTGGAATGGTAACATTTCGTGACTTCAAGAGCGAGCCCTCGCCCACCTTGGGCTCGAGTTTCGGGGCCGCCGTCAGCGGAGCGACCTTAGCGGCCTTCTTCGCTGGCGCTGGAGCCGGACTGGGAGACGCAGCACGCTTTTTGCCCTTGCCATGGCTATTGGCGGGTGGGGCTGGAGCCGGGGCTGCGACGAGCAGGAAGTCCTCAGTATGCACCGGCTGCAGCGATGATGCGCATTCGTTCAGCCAATCAATCGAGACAATGGGAATGTCGCTGGCCTGCGCGTCTTGGACCTTTTTTGAGCTCTTTTTGACGTCGGCGGCAGTCGAGACGAGAATATTGGTATCCACAGCCACGCTCTTTGCAACCGCGGCACCGAGTGAAGTGATGGTCCCCTGGACTGCGGCTTGATTGGTTCCGGCAAAGGTACCACTGATGGCAATGGTGAAGCCGGTCAGCGGTGGCGACGCTACTTGAGTCGTTTTCTTCTTTGGCGGCATTGGGCGTGCTGGCGAACGATTGGTGAGGGAATAGACGGTGAGCGATGAGTTGCTGAGTGCTGAGGGTGAGGCGGTCACGATGTTTTGTGTTCGGATGACGTCGCACTCCTTGCGGCACAGGACGCGCAACAACCAGGCAGCAACGTGCACGGTCCATCGCCAATAACACGCCATCACCTGACTGCGCGCGAGGTGAGACGAAATCGGATAGCCGAGCAGGCAGTTCCCACTCACTCTCTCTTCTTTTGCGCCGCTTGTCGCACATCACAGGCAGTGTCTCCAGGCAACACACAAGGCGGGGCACCTGAGACGTCGCGACTCAACAAACACGAACAGCCTCTCTCCTCTGCTCACCAGACAAGCAGCCCAAGAGACCCCATATACAGCACGAGCACGACCAATTCACGGCACATCTTCGTCCCCCAGCAGCAATGGCAGAAACCAGCCTCATGGGCATGCCGCTCGAGCTGCTTGTTCACATCATCGCAACCTATCTTCCCACCAAAGACCTCGGCGCGCTACGGCTGACCAGCAAATACCTTGAGAAGGCTTTATTCGACACGTTCGCAAAGGAGTTCTTCACAAAAAAGCAGTGTAAACACCTCTCTAATGTGCGTGAAATCAACATAGCTCATTCGCAGCTTAGTTATGCTCTCCACGCCGAGCCTGGATGTCCTCGTCCGCATCTCGAAACACGCCGCTCTGGCTCCATTCGTGAAGCACGTTATCGTTGGACTGGACCAGTATGGCCCTTCCCCAAGCTACCATATTTGGCAAACCGTTGCGCAGGTTGAGTCCTACCGCAATGGCTGGGCTGATCAATGCACGCTTTCGAGCTCTGGCCGCGACCGCGAGATGCTTGCGGAAGCGTTTCGAAACTTGCCAAATCTCGACACCATCGGCATCCGTGACTATTGTGCGGACGGCCGGGTTCGAGATGACAACCGATGGCGAAGCTATGGCGCACCAACCGTGCAGCAACAAACCGGCGTTGGTTTCAACACCTCGTCATCGGATTACGCGACGAAAGTTTTTCCTATGCTACTACAGGCGCTCGCGGACGCCAATAAGCACATTCCATCCATCGAGGTCATCCTTCGCACGCACGGCACTGGTTTGGGCGACTTCGCCTTCTTTGTACCTTCAGCCGACACGAAGTTGGTGCCGGTGTTGGATGGATTACAGCAACTACTCTTAACGCTTAGTTCCGGAGAATCTAGAGGATTCTTCCTTCATAACCTCACGGGACCCAGTCTAAACGGTCTAGGGCCAGGTAAGTACATCTACAGCCTACCGATCCTCTGAATCGTGTCATATTTCGCAAAAGGTTGCGCCTTCAATTCAGAGCACCGGGTATCAAAACCCTATTGATGAGTCTCGCTGACCTTGTCACCCGAAATTTAAGCAAGGAGCTTCAGCGTGCCAACGTTATTGGAAGCATTCCTTCTTCAGACATCCTCTCTCAGGCACCTACGACTCAACTTCCAAAGACACCAATCCGAGAACACTGAATACATCCTGGAGCGGCTCAGTATGGCTAACAACCCGCTGCCAAAGCTCGAGCGCCTCGATTTCGGCATGATGGAGACAACTCCAGATCTCTTGTTGCAAGTCATCTCCAAATTCTCAACGAGTCTACGCCACATCGGCCTCTGGAAAGTCGATTTGTTCCCGTCCGTTCTACCTCGCTGGAAAGATGCCGAAGGCCGTTTCAATCCATGGCCACGGCTCCTCAAGGATCTCTTGAAGTTGCCCAACCTTGCACTCACCGGTATAATTTTGGGTTGTCTCACTCATTATAGAAACATAAGCTACCCGCCAGTCAAAGTCAACTGGGCCAACGGGAAAGTGTCTCAGGAGCGCTCAGGTGACATGCAGGTCTTCTTACCGCCACTTGTTGATGATCTGAGGGTGCAATGGCCGAGAGCATCAGCTCCGGACCCGGACGAGGACGAAGAGATGGAGGAAGATGATGATGACGATGGAGAAGACGATGACGATGATGACGACGAGTGAGTGCGGGTTTTCTTATTGCCATTGATTTCAAGGGCGTGCATGGTTCTGGGGCCCTGCAATATGGCATCGATTGCATCCACGTCCCTGGTTTCACACTTCCCGTGCGATTCTTCTTTCCATCCCATCCCCCCCTTCCGACCACAATATTAAACAACTGGACGCAGAATCTATTACCTACATTACTAGGTAGCAAGTCAATGCTATCTACTGCCATTGCTCTTCTATCTTATTTACCCTACTCCGCCTTCTATAGGGCCTAGTCGCCCTTGCCCTAATTGTGGATAACCAACCCCACTATCTCTTATCCATCTTCACAGCCTACACCGCCATTCCCGCATTCCACATCCACCAAAATCCATATCCAACACTATACGCAGAATAACTCCATTTTATCGGACACAACATTATACAAACAACCTACAACACACCAGCCATGCGATACGCCCAAAACGCCTTCAAGGACATCAGCAAGTCTTGTTGGCTCTCGTCGCATCTCGAGTTTAGGTACCGAAATAAACAGCTGTATTTTATGCCGCACCACTGTCAATTCAATCAAGCACGATGTCAATAGATGGCCAAGCCTTATAGCAATCCACCTACAGAGCATCAAATGCCTTCACTACCTCCTCAGCTGTCTTGTGCGCGCTGGCAGGGTTGGCATCTGTCACCAAACGCCCATCGGTGATAGCAAAGCTGTCCCACGGCCCCAGCGGACTAACATACTGCGCACCGCAACTCGCGGCACTAGCTTCGATAGTCGGCCGATTCCAGCTCTTGATCGTGTCGAGCACGCCTTCCTCCTCTCCTTTCGTGGTAAAGCCCGTCACACGTTTGCCGGCGATGACAGAATTTTTAGTCCCGGGGTCGAGGATCCCAGGGAAGATGGCACCACCATGGCATACCGCGGAAAGGATGCCTTTGTTGCTAGCATAGATCTCGGAGGCGAGCCTTTGGAGACCCTTGGCATCAAGGTAGTCGATGAGAGATGCATGGCCAGCAGAGGCGAAGAACAGCCCGTAGTTCTTCCAATTGAAATCGGATGGCTTGAGCAGCTTGTCGAGTTTGCTGCGAAATTCGCTGCTGTGGTCTTCCCAGACTTTGCGATCTCCTTCTGGAAGCCAGTCTTTGGTCTGACTGAGCCAATCTGGCTGGTATGTGCCTGTTTCGGAGACTAGGTCTACTTCGAATCCCGCTGCTTTGAAGATGTTGAAGGGGTGGAGTGCTTCCGTGATGAAGAGCCCTGGGGAGTCAGTTCCGGCCGTATCCGAGGATATATGAGAAAGATACCAGTCTCCTTGCCATCAGGATAGAGCGGGGCATGCGCTGAAGTGATGGCATGAGGCTTTGCGTGGAGGTGCCATATTGTGGTTTAAGAAGCAGTTGACAAGCCGCTGACGAGAAATTAGTGTTTGAGATCTGTCGTTACCGATATCTTCGGGATATGCGCATTATAGATCCACGGACCCTTTGACGTCATGGGAAACGTCACAGCAGCCATCGGCCGAGGCGATGCATGCCAACTGTCGAACGAACGTCCGTCACTGCGGAGAGGTTCAGGAGCACCGGGTAGCGCTCCGAGAAGACAGCTCGCCACGTGCTTGCTTCAGTACAGCTGAGTTTTAGCAATCCCGTGGGGATGGGAAGGTTGGAGGAGCATGCCTATACTATAGAGTGAGGCCTTGTTAAATGAAATGTGTAGGACCGGCGCAGAGGCTAATTATGATGTCGTAACGTAATCCACCACTGAGCTGCGCACCCCAGCGAGCTGCGCACCCCACCAAAATGCGACAAAGCGCGTCCACCTTCTTAACCATAGTTTAACAATAACAAGCTTAATTACTATTAAAAGAAGGCAGGATTAGTCTTACCCTTATATTAATTAAGTCTAATACTTATTAGTTAATTTGTACTGCTGCTGTAGCCTATAATATCCATAAATTAATCCTACGAACGCGTCTCCGAGGTATATAAGCTAGGATTAAGATAACGCCTATTAATTATAAGCCATTAGTAGTTAAAGAGCAGTTCTTTATTTACTAGATTCTAGACCTTAATTAATAAGGGTTTCTCCTATAGCTTATTAATATATAATAAATATTACAAGGATGCAACGAGTAGGCCCTTAGTTTTTACGGCGAAGACTAATTAATTACTACGTGCAATATCTAGGTAGATATAAGACGTTATGTATAGAACAGAAATATAAATAGGTGCGAAGCAGAAATACTTAGGGGGTAGTCTATACTTAGGTGCGCGAACTAGCTAGTAGATAGGGTAAAGTTTAGAGAATAGTTCTAGGCGTACTGTTAACAGTACGAATAGGACTTAGCAGTATTAGGAGATCTAGGGAGGATACTGTAATAATAAATAGTAAACGTTTTATTTACTACTTGCAACGCAGATCCTCCCCCTTAGCCTACAGAAAATAAGTAGGTGTTACGCTTTATTAAGAGCTAGGTAGAGCTCTAGACTAAGTAAAATAGAAAGCTGCACTCCTAGCGTGCTCTCTATTAGGACCTAGTTAAGTTTAGCATCTAGTTTAAGCTTATAGATAAGATGCGCTAGGTATGTAGAATCTATAATTAAGATATCTATAATTTTAATAAGATAGAATGTATAATAGAGGTTAGTAGCACGTCTAAGGTTATAATAAGCGCTAATAGAACTAGGTAGGTAACTGCTATTTAGCTAGATAATTATAAGTAGATTATAGTAATTAAGTATATTATAATAGGCTAGCTCTATACTACTAGACTATATATTTAAAAGATATAGCACGCAGTATTAGTTTCTAATAGTAGGCGTAGTATAGAATAATATATATACTAATATAAAGGTACGTGTAGGTCGCCTTAGTAAGGGTACGTATAGGGTAGTAAATACTAATATAGGCATAACATATATTAACACGTCTAGCTAGATAATTTTACTTCTTATTATCCTACTAGGTAAGCTATACTAGTCTAGCTAGTATTATTTAATTTCTAATAACTTAATAATTGTAGTTAGTAAAAATATCTAGATAACTAATAAGATTAGCCTAGCGTAGATTAAGTACTTTAATAATTAGACGTTATTACGTATAGTAAAAGTCTATTATCTACTTATAGTAAATAGGCATGGCAGCTATATAACGCCTAAATTTAATTAATACTATATAGAGAATAGAATTATTAGTCTCTATATACTAGCTTATAGCTTCAACCTCCTATAGCTGCTAGATGTTAGCTGCTACGCGCCTCTTAAGCAGGCGTATAGACGCGAGATAACTAAGCTAGCGCGTAATTAAATCTTCTATATTAATAAGCTAGACTTTCTAAGCATCTATAAGTGTATTAGGCTTATTATATTTAGTAAGTAGTATATTAGAAGTAGGTTTTAAGTAATAGGCTTAATCCTATTCTATTCTAATCGCGTCTTATTATTACTTACTATTATCTAAACGCTATCCTCTCTATAGTAAAACTCTAATAGTAAGTAGCGCTAGATAGTAGAGACGCCTTATATAGTTATCTAGCTTTAGCAGCAGGCTTAACTTATATAAAACTACCTAGATGTTACGTTCCTACGGGGTAGCTAGTTCTAAAGAGGTAAGTTAGTTCTTAGATAGAAGTAATAAAGGGAAATAGAGGTTATTAGTTACGTAAGTAAGTAATAGAATAGTTAGTATTAAAGTTATAAGATAGTTAAATTAATAATACTTATTAGAATCTAAATAATAGATTAATAAATAAGTTAAATACTAGAAATTATATAGTTTCTAGATTTCTATATACTTTATAAGTCTTATAGGTCTTAGAGATATTAAGGATCTTGCTACGCTTAGCGCGGTGTAATACTTAGAACTAGTAGAACCTATAGTATAAGACACGTGTTTACACGTAACCTCCTTATAGTACATATCTTAGTCTCTTAGCGCGGGTAAGGTATTACTATATAGGCGCCTTTATCTTATATAAAGATTCTTAAGTGTAGTATTATCTTATCCTTTTAGTTTATAATATTATTCTCTCTCTTTCTTAGTTATATCCTTATAACTTATCCTAATATCCTCTAGGTCTACTCTTCTTTATTACGCCTAAGCTAACTACTTAGAGTATAATTATATTTTAGCTATAGTATCCTATAAGCAGTACGCTTATTATTTCTTACCTTATTATATAAGTTTACTAAGTTATTGCTATATAAACTACGTGCAGTATAGGTTATCTATATATAAACTAGAGGATATACTATTACTTAACTATCCTAAGATTAACTAGAAGATAGAAAGGCTAGAGAAAATATAGCGTGTAGAGAAGTACGCTTTATAGGTTAAAAAGAAGGCAGCAGACGCAGCGCTTTATTAAGCTAGACTAGCTTATAAGAAGCTTTAGAAGTTATAGTAGTAGATAAAACTTCTTTATTAAAAAAAAAGTAGAAGGTATTTAATTAAGAAATAGATACTATAAAGGAGCTTAAGCAGCTAAAGGGTCTTAAGTAGTTAAACTCTAAGGTAGCTTTAGTTAACTCTAAGGCTCCTTTAGGCGCGGCTGTAGTTAATTAGTTAGTTCTATAGAAAGTAGAGAAATAGTTACTATCTAATATAGATGCTAATAGTATAGAGTTACCTACTAGGTAAGTTTCTTATTTCTTAGCAGATATTTACATTATAGGGCTATGTTTATTCTATATAGTAGTAGGTATTAAATCTTAGTCTTACTATCTTAAGTAGTTACTAATAGTTCTATAGGTTAGCTTTAGATTCTTATATATTTTCTAATTTAAGGTAACCTTTCTATTTTACTAGCTATTCTTAGTAGAAGTTATTATCTTAGAAGTCTTATTAGTTTACTTTATAGTACCTACGTAGTGCTTTAACTTTATATTTATTATCTTTCTCTTTCTAGTAGTAGAAGTTCTTTTATAGTAGCATCTTAGAATCTACTAGTTCTAGGGTAGATACGTAGAACACTAGGTAGATTTTTACATTATTTAGAAGTTAGAGTTTATAGTTAACTAGACTAGTTTATTTAAGAACTAAAAATAGTCTAACTTTTACGTAGTCTAATCCCTTACTAGTTTATATTATACGGAGATTTTTTATAAGTAGGTATACTCTATCCCTCTTCTTTAGCTAAGGTGCCGATTTTTATTTTTTAGTTATTATATTTAATGCTTTTTTATTATGCCTTTTATATATTTTCTTTTATTTCTTTATACATTTCTTATATTTCTTTAGCGTTGTTAGCTGCTGTTTCTATTTAAACGTTTATTAGTAGGGCTCTTTTAAAGAGATATAGATATCTTCTATAGTTTACGTAGAATAGCGTTTATTCTATTACTTCTAATTTCTTATTATTATATACTAGCTAGGCTATTAGTAGTAGTAATGCCTAATTATTCTATAGTTTATTACTATATATCTTTAGGTAGATTTTTATAGTTCTATTAGTTTCTTCTATCTATCTATCTATCTATCTATCTGCAGATAGTAGGCTATTAATAGTTTACGTTTTATTCTAATAAGTACTATTAGTATTATTTAATAGTTAGATATAAATAATTTATCTTAATTACTAATAATTATTCGTAGTATTTTATAATATCTAACTAGTTAGTCTAGAATTATAAATTTAAGTTATCTTACTATATATATATTATAGCATAGAATTATTTCTATATACTTAGTAAATTAGTCTATAATTACTAGTATCGCGTTATAAAATATATTAGTTACTAAGTTCTTTAAATTTAGTAGTTCTATAATAAAGTTTATAGAGATATTAGTCTAAGGTTTATTTAGAATTTAGACGGCTTATATTTCTCTATATAGTACGTATATACTATATTTATTCTTTTAATAGTTAGTATATCTTTAGATATAGTCTATAACATTTTATTTTATTTCTCTAAACTAGTAATTATGTTAGATAAGTTTTATAGTTCTTATAATACTAGAGTATCTAAATATTAAGTTATTATAGTATGTTATAAGCCTAGGCGTCGCCTACGCTTTAGTAAAATAGAGATAAGCTCGCTTATATAGATAAGTAGCAATACTATTAATTTAGACTCTCCTCTTTTATAAATATATATATTATTATTAACGCTTATTAAATTTTTACTCTAAGGCTAGTCTATAATATAGTATTATTAGATAATCTATTTCTACTATTCTTTATGTACTTCTTATTCTATTATAAGAAGCGTATTAAGTTCTTATAATAGGCTAAGTATTCTATCTTTATTTTATACTAGGATAGATGCGCGTATAATTATTTTATCTCCTACTAAGTTGCTTCTTTAGCTTAGTATATTAGCGCGTCTATTTTCCTTACTAGGTGTATATATAATCTTAAATTTATATTATCTAAGCGTTTTAAACTATCTTATTTATCTTAGTAAGAGGTCTTTTATAATAATAAACCTTAGAAGGTTTTTATAGTTAGTAAAGATAGTAAGCTTAGAGTAGCTATATATATAAATTCTCTAGTATTTAAGGGCTTTAATAATTATAAATAGTTCTTTATAATAGATATTATATTATTGCGGAGCGAGGAACGAGCGTAGCAATATACAATCAGTCTCGCTGAACAGAATATCCCTGTCGCATCCCTGTTAATTTCCTCTTTAGGCGATTTTTGCTTATGTTATAAGAAATTCGCATAAACTTCGGCAGGCAATATAAGCTAATTAGCAGCGCTGCATCCGCACCA
>MU005647.1:0-121407 GCA_010405425.1 Lentithecium fluviatile CBS 122367 | reverse complement strand
TATTAAATTAATAATGCTTAATAGAATCTAAATAATAGATTATTAACTAAGTTAAATACTAGGAACTATAAGGGTTCCTACTGTTTCTATATACTTATAGCTCTAGTATTAATAGTTAGCTGCGGGACTATTAATAGTTACGATAGTTCCTACTAAAGCTATTACTAGTCCTTAGCGCGGCTATTAGTTACGTAACACGATAATAACTAGTGCTTATGTTTTAGTACCTTTCGTTAGCGTCTAGGTACGTAACTAATTATTATTCCTGTTGCTTGTTTAACCTACTGGTCGTAACACTACCCTATAGGAACGTAACACCTATAAACATACTCTACGCTACGTTAAATATAAAAGTAAGCGTAATAATAGGCTTATACACTACAGGTAGAACGTGCTAAGTTAGAATAATAAATAGTATATAATTTTACCTTAGCATAGTTAATATAAACTTATTAGAAGAATTTAATTCTACTACCTAACTTCTAGCACTAGCTAAAGCAGCATTCTAAGAGAGAAGGCTTTAGGCGTACTATAGATACGAAACTAGAATTACTTAAAGGTAAAAAGATATTTAAACTAGTTAACTATCTAGAGAAGAGGTAGGTTCTACTACTTAAATAGGCCTTTACCTATAAATTTAATAACGCTAGATATCTTATTTAATATAAAGCATAAATCTACGTAAGGGGTAACTTTTAATACTATATCTCTAATAATATATATGTAGCAACTAGCGTATATCGCAGCTTCTATATTCTTATAGCTTTTATCTATGTATTTAGGCTTCTATATTATTAAATTAACTTTAAAAACTCGTTTACTAACGCTAATATAGATAAGGAGGTCTATACTACCTACCTACTAGAATATAATTAACTAGAAAAGGCCTAGAAGCTTTATAAAGCGCTTTATAGTCTGCGTAAGTTACTAAAACTTTAGTTTAATAGACTTATTTTATTTCTTAAGAGTCTAGGATTTTAGTATTATCTAGATAAACTATATATACTTATAAATAATAAAATAGAACTTATTCTATTTCTCTACGTAGATAATCTACTAGTTATTATATAATAAGAATGCGTTTACTCTATTAATTAATTTAAGATAGCAGTAAATAACTAATATAGGATTAAGAATTTAGATAAAGTAATTTTCTTTCTTAATATTAGTATTCTACGTAATACTAAAGCTAAGAAGCTATAAATCTATTAATATAGGTATATTAAGAAGATCTATACTAAGTTTAGCATAGATAAATTAGTAAGAATAGTTACTATACTATTTTTATTATTATATTATTTATAGCTATATAAAGAATAGGCTATGCTATACTAGATTATAAAGATATAAAAAAGGATAGGTTTAATACTATACATAGTAGTAGTATTAAGACTAGATATCTCTTTCATAGCTAGCTAGTTAAGTTAGTCTATAATAAACTCTTTACTAGAATATCTATAAAATGCAAATTAGATTCTCTTGTATCTTTATAATATAAAATACTATACTATTAAGTTCTTAGACTCTATAGAAAATTCTATAAAAGTAGAGATAGATAATAATAAAGTGCTATAGCTATCTAGTAACGCCTTATTTATAGATAATAAAGAGACTTAAAAGTCTACGTAAGGCTACCTAATAAACCTATTTAGTAGACTAATTATATAGTAGTCTTTTAAATAGAAAACTGTAACTACGTTAATAACTAAAGCTAAGCTCTTATTACTATTATATATAGTATAGAAAACTATAGGTCTATATAGGCTATTTTAGTAGATATAGTTTAATTCTAAATACTAATCTTATATTCTCTATAATAACTAATAGATAGTAGGCCTTATCTAAAAAAAAATAGTCTATAACTATCTTCTAAATTAAAATATATTAATATTTATAGTCTCTAGCTAAGATAGGTTTATAGAAATAGTAAAGTTACAGTTTACTAGGTTCTAATAGTAAAGATACCTTTATAAAACCCCTATTGGCAGAAAAACACTTATATTTTATGCGTTAGTTAAACCTAGTTAGTATCCTATTATAGATTAATCTAGGGTACTAACGTAAGGGGGAGAGTTCTTATAGAATTTAGACCTTATTAGATATAGAGTAAGATCTGGGGGTGTGTGTCGCAAGCTAGGCACGGCTTCTAAATCTAATAAGGATAATCTGCATTAGTAATCTTGTTAGATTTAGAAGCCTTGCCTGGCTTGCGACAAAGGCCTTAATGGATATAATCATGGGCCCTTCGGGGGGTAAATACAGAACTTCTTGGATGTTGTGTATATGGTCGCCGCTCTTGCTGTACATGCCCTGAGCCAGGAGCTCCGGATGAGCGCAGCCCGATTTTTACAACGTGAACTGTAGGACCTCGTCTGCTTCTTCCAAGGACAGAATAGGCCACCGAGCAAGGCACCCGACCGTCTCAGCATTTTGCCACTCCGATGTCTCTGGGCCGGACCCAATCCTGCTTGTGGGTCGGCGAATCACGAAAACGTGGAAGGTATTTCCGTCTTTAGACAGGCTGATATCGGGAGGTGTGCGCGGTGTTAGGGCGTACCTCATTGGTGGAGATTATGTGAGGTTTCCAGTCGTTGGACTCGCAGGCCTCCGAGCAGTAGCTGCGAGCGTGGCAGCGATTACACTGCAAGGGGAAGGGGGTCGATCGTGGTAGGTTCTTGGTGGCATTTCGCGCAGCGCTGTACCTCGCTTAATGTTTATTCCGCCGGTGACGTTGACATTGTTGAACCAGAATGTGGTAAGCCAGTGTAACCTCATATTCGTGGCTGGGTTCTACCTACTTATAATGCGTGGGAGAGTCAACAATTAAGACGTTTGTTTATAGTATTCTACGAAGACAGAGCGAGTACTGAATTGCGATTATGTGTCAATAATCCAGACTTGGTTGCGTACGGTTTCGCCATGTTTGCTAAAGGAAACATCCTGTGGTTGCCAATTTTACGGCCAAATATTATCGTGTATCGCACACAAACAACCTGGGCACAAAATATGAAGAACTAAGACGTGACAGTGAGATCCCATGAGAAAACTGACGGTATCATGACAACATAATCCAAACTATACACAAAGCTTTCTTCAAGTGCCCCAGGCAGTACTCCCTCAGTCCAAGGTCCCCATTATGCCCCAGCATGTTCAACTGGCCGCAGCCTAACCCACAACCCGCCCTTAGGCCTCGCCGTAATCCCTCCCTGAATCTTCAATTCCATACTCTTATCCGCCAACTCCATCTCAAACCTTCCCACCAAACCCGCCACAAGACATGCAAACTCCCCTTTCGCAAAGTCCTTCCCAATACAACTCCTCGGTCCATGCAAAAACGTCGTAATGGCGAAATTGCTCTCCGAGCCGCCGGTATTCGCTTTGCCTGGCCCCATCCAGCGGTCGGGATTGAATTCTTTAGCATCGGGGCCCCACAGGGACGTGGAGGTGTTGGTGGCCCAGGGGCAGATGATGACGGTTGTGTTGGCGGGGATGTAGTGGCCCTGGATCGTTGTAGGGGCCTCGGTTTCGCGAAGTGTAAGTGGGACGGGAGGGAACAGACGCGATGTTTCGTTTAAGACAGCATTGAGGTAGGAAAGTTTGTCGATATCGGTCGAAGTGACTTGCGCATTGGGGTCAGTGAAAAGCTCTGGTAGGGCAGTGCGGACTTCCTCGCGGAGGCGGGTTTGCGCTTCCGGGTGCTTGCAGAGGAGGTAGACGGCCCAGGTTAAGGCGGAGGCAGTGGTTTCGTGGCCCGCGGCGAGAAAGGTCATGAGTTGGTTTACCAAGTCCTCGTCTGTGAAGCCACCGCTTTCAATCGCGACGCTTAGGATGTCGATGTCGGTTCGGCCGCCCTTCTCCAACTGTGCTCGCTTAGTCTGAATCAAGCCTCCTGCTACCCGTTTAATTGTTTGAATCGCCTCTTTCATCTCGTCATTTCGTTTAATCGGTAGCGCTCTTAGAAGCCATGCTGGCAAAAACATGGACGCAAGCTGCATGAGCCGGGCGGCGTTGCTCGGAGCGAAGATGGTGCGGTACGTGACGTTGAGCTCACCGTCCGGGTTGGAGAGTGCGTGGAAGTCCTGGCCCATTCCAGCGACACCAATGATATCAAGCGTAGCGCGGGACGCCCATTCGCGAATTTCAACGACTGAATTAGCATGCGGATCGGCCTTGATGTGGTCGAAAATAGCGTCAGCCATCTCGCGGGACTTGCTCCAAAAAACGGCATACAAGTCCTTCACATGCCGAAACGAAAATGCAGGCATAAGAGCCCGCCTCTGCCTCTACATCGAAGTCAGGATCAACCACCACCTGTCAACGCGCAACCGCCTCCCCTTCCCGGAGAGACTCCACATACCTTATGTTCCTCCCCCTCCGCCAACAAAATGCCCACTCCCAACAGCCTCCCCAACCCCGCCCTAATCCGATTCGGCTTCACAAACTCATAATTCCTCTGCACCAGCACCTCAGCGAGGGCCTTCGGACTCGTCACCAGTATTCTCGGCTCATTAAACAACCACCGATAATACAGCACACCATCATTCGGCACGCTATCAACCCAATCTCTTTGCGGCTGGCCCGTCGGCTCCTTGAAGATCCTCTTGTAGTGGCCGAGCAGGAGATTTGCGTCCTGTACATCGCGTCAGCGTTTCCATCGTCGGCGCGTAGTGAGGGGAAGATACGGACAGGGAAGTACGATGGGAGGACATGTACGTACCGGCGGCGAAGGCAGGTTCCTCAAGGGACTGAAGTAGAACGGATACACAAATACGCTCCAGCAGAACTGCGCACTCAACTGCACAAACAACAACGTCGCGACATTCCAAGCGAAACTCTGCGGATACACCGCAAACCGCGGGGTATATCGCAGCGTAAAGAACGAGATGACGACTGCCGAAAGCAGGAAGGCTCTTTTGGGTATCGCCATGACGTGAACGACCCACTCACAGACCAGGCTCTTACGGTGCACGCTTCGAGCAACAGCAACGACGCGGATCAACAATGATGTGCTGCGTTAATGTACGTCAACGTGGATGGTATGGGGAAAGAGGGTATAAGAGCACAAGTGTCCTCGGTTTAAAGCTAGCCGCCGCACTCGAGGCGTTTCACACGAAGGCGATACGAAGGCATTCACCTCTTTGGGACTAGCGCACAGCCGGCGCACGGAACAAATCATTGCGCCGACCCGGTCCGGACGAAGATCGCTCAAAAGGGAATGCTCTTTCTTCACACCAATTACCTCGCACTTGGACTACGTGGTATGGAGACGGGCAAATTCCTGCGTGGACAGGAGGAACTATTGCGCGATCACGAGAATTTTGGGGCAGTGGAAACTTAGAAGGGAGGATGATGGGACAGGTTACTAATCTGCACTCGGGGCCACTCTAGCCTTCATGATCGTGAGTTCAACACCTGCTCGGCTCAACCTATCGTGTTATCCATCGCGCTGGATGTGTGCATTCTACCTCGTCGGCCTGCATTCTCACCACCAAACTCAAATTTCCCATAAAAATGCGTGTCCGACTCCTACTCCGACCGATCGCGCCAAACTACGCGAACGCCACCACTTTCCCAATGAAAACAGTCGATATTGAAACGCCAATTTGGTCTCCGGGATATCGAACTCCAAACAGATTGCCGCGCATGTCGTAAATCGTACGTTGATTGTAAGAAACAACAATCTTCTCACCTCAACTGTTGAAAACCATGATCATTTCCTCTTTTCCAAGCCATTCGACTCATCTGCGTCCCTGCCCGTCGCTTTCGCAACTTCCTCTTCCTCAGGAGGCGTAATGTCGATCAACGGTTCGTTGGTTGACGGGGCCTTACTGCCCGCCTTACTCACCATACCTGACGCCGTACCTGCCGTTTGCTTCGTCCAAAGCTCAGAGTACTTTCCTCCAAGCTCCAGGAGCTCGCTATGGGTGCCTCTTTCGATAATTTCCCCTTTGTCCACCACAAGGATCTGATCTGCCTCAACGATCGTGCTGAGGCGATGCGCGATGACAAAAGTCGTTCGGCCTTTGCTCAACCTCTTGAAAGCTTCTTGGATTTGCGCCTCGATGGCAGAATCGATGGCCGACGTAGCCTCGTCAAGCATCACGATTTTCGGGTTCTTCAACAGTACCCGCGCAATAGCAATACGCTGTAGCTGCCCGCCCGAGAGACGAACACCGCGCTCTCCTACCTTGGAGTTGTAACCATCAGGGAAGGAGACGATGTCGTTGTGGATTGATGCCGCACGGCATGCGTCTTCGATTTCTTCATCGGTTGCGTCTAATTTGGCGTAGCGGACATTTTGCCGAATTGTTTGGTTGAAGAGGGCGGGGTCTTGAGGGACCAAGCCCAAAGACTCGCGGAGACTGGAGAGGGTGACAGAACGCAGGTCCTGCCCATCGATCATAATGGAGCCATTTGTAACATCGTAAAAGCGGAAGAGAAGTTTCAGCATCGTGGATTTGCCGCCACCAGTTTCGCCAACAAACGCTACGGTCTTCCCGCCCTCAACCGAGAAACTGACGTTTTTGATAACTTGCTTGCGGGGGTCATAAGCAAAAACGATTTCCTTAAATTCGACTTCGCCGGCTTTGACAACTAGCTCTTCGGCGTTTTCGTGGTCGGCGACGGTCGGCTTCGTGTTGAGCAGCTGAAGGAGACGCTCTGCGTCGATGAGGCTGCTTGAGATGTGCCGGTAGCTGTAGGACATAACGTATAATGGGCTCATCATTGTCCCCCAGTACATAATAAACGTAATCAAGTTCCCTACGGGCTTTTCACCTGTGATGATTCGCGAGATGGCGAAGACGCAGGCCGCGGTGAAACCCAACGTCATGAGCAGATCCTGGGCAGCGTGGCCACCCATAGATCGGAAGTAGTACGAGTAGTGGGCCCTGATGGTGTTTCGAATGTTCGTTCGGTAACGCTCCTGCTCGTACGGCGCACGGTTGAAATAGGCAACAGTTTGCCAGTTGTGCACCGTCTCGTTGACGGTTGTGTTCTCGACACGTTGCTTCTCGACGTAGGCCCTACGTTTCGGCTGAGATACAGTCGTGAAGATGAAGCCCAGCCACACATATGCCATACCCATAAACAGGATTATGAAAGCCATATAGGCATCGAACAGGTGCGTGACGTAATACATAGCAATGACCAAATCGATTAGAATCGGGAAGACCTCAAAGAGCACCATCTCAATGAGTGAATTCAATGAAGAGGCCTGTTCGACAGCCTTTAAGACCTCACCGGAGTCCTTACTGGTATGGAAATCCATCGAAAGGCCCATAAGGTGCTTGTATGCGAGGATCGTGATGCGCTCGAAGGCTGAGTTGGAAATGACTGTCTCAGCGAAGTTGTCGAGGATACCGAAGCCGCTGTAGCTGTTCATCCAGCGGTACAACGTCCACAAGCCTATGTCTAGCCAAGGCATTTTGTGAGATCCCATGGTCAATTTATTGGTGATGATACCCAGCTGCCGGGGTTCAAGGAGGTTGAGAGCGCGGCCTTGGATGAGATGCAGAAGACGTAAGAAGAGACAAAACATGACCTTCCAGTCGTCCTTGGGCCACAGATAGGGCAAGAAGATCATGAAGCTCTTGAGATACCCAAACCAACCACCTTGCTCTTCAAGACGCTTGGCTTGCTGCTCCTTAATCTCCTTGTCATAAACCGGAGCTTCGTCGTCATCGTCCGTTGTCTCCTGCTCGATTGATCCGTATCCTGTCGCATTGCCATTCTCAGTTACGGATCCATTTGCTTGAGTGCCGAGCAGTGATTGCTCCTCTTCATCCGTGCCCTTTTCGCCTTGCGACCTAATAAGAATCACAAAACTGTCGATGACGAGGAGGAGCGAAGCAAATCCTCTCGCTGAGCTGATGCTTAAGGGGATATTGCTGTATCGATCGTCGGGTGGAAGCGAGAAGCCGCGGAGAAGGCAGATGATTGACTCGAAAACAAACTGGACAACGAACGCCCCGAAGTAGGGGTGCCAGATGAAGGTTTTGCCTCTTGCCAAAGCCGAAGTGAGGGGGATCCAGACTAGAATGGAGCCCAGGCACCGAATTGCAGCGTGTTCAGGTGCCGTGTAACCCGCCTCTGCGATTGACCGGCTGAGGTAGTAAAGCACCTCTGCAAGGTAACCAACGAGGAGGGCGATAGATAGTGTTATCGCTATTCTTCTCCGCTTCAGCGGCAATGGTTTTGCCTTTTGAAGGATGGCGAGGGAAAACCCGACAGCTCCGAGGAAGTAAAACCCTACGAAAGGCGCATGCAGGTAGTCGAGGAGGCTCATGGCCGAATACTGTGCTGCTCCCCCTGGTGGGTGAGCCATGGATGTGGAGAAACCTCGGTTTCGAAGATTCCTTGGTATCTTTGAAGGCGGTGAGACGGAGAAGAATATTGGAAAAGAACTTTTTTGTTGAGATATGAGCCCAACAGTCGATTGCGAGTGCAGTCTTTAACTGTTCGGTGCTGGTGGAAAGAGGCCGGTGCTTACGCTTAGCCCATTGACTAGGTGCGGCAAGCGAGCGGCCTCGAGAAAGGTCTTCTCGGTGCCTTGGTGGTTTTGTGGGGGATCCCGGTGTGTTGTGGCGCAATGTTACCAATGCAACGCCACAGGAACGGTGAGAGCGACCGGAAGAAGATCGCAAACGGTAGCGCAGGTTGCAGGTGAAGACTGTGATAAGAAGGGTGGTAGCTGAAAAAATGCCAGCTCGAAAGCGATGCAAACTTTCTGCGAAAGACGTGGGGAGAGGAAACGGCGGGTCGCGCTCGCGCTCGGGCTTGCGATTGCGGGCACGCTACACATCGCACAGGTGCGTACCTATCCTCTCCGAACCCTACCCTCGGAGGTGCGCACCCAAACCCACGATGCCACGATCCGTGCAATGCGTTCACGATGCATGCAATGCATACCCTGCTTAGCTAAATGTAGCATAGCCGGCCCAATAATCACGCCTGACTCACCGCCTCTCACCAGCCTCACATGCGATTTCAGCCGCCAGCGGCGTACCCATGCCATTGGGTGCTTGAACCATGGGGCTTGCTCACTCTCACGCTCGGATGGGGCCGAATAGCAGAATAGAGCAATGATACTGCTTTTTCCGAGGCCGGTGAAGAACGTGGCTGTCTCGTGACGGCTCAAACGCGCAAACATGGTGCCAGCTCGTCTAGTGTAGGCAGCGAAGGTGGTGACGAGCTGACGAGTCGAGAGGCTAGTGAGAGGACTCATCGCCGCTGGTGATTCGATCATAGCAATCAGATTAGATGTTGACGGAGCTGAGGAGGGTGTTAAGAAGATGTTGATGCCTGACGGAAGCCTGGAGGTGGCTCTTGCCCTCTTGTCTCGAAGAGGTTAGCACATCGACACGTGATGGATTGCGACGACCTATGCTGGCAAGCACTACCATACCGCATCAATTAGGCCTAGCTTCTACTTGGATTCTATGCTCTCTTGGGAGCTTGGAGTCTGTTCTGGTCGAGAAGGCAAAGAGTGTGACTGCCCTCGGGATGACTCCAATGCCGACTCGGAGTCATCAACGACACAGTACGGCAATGACAGCATACCTAGATACGCACGGAGCGGCAACACAGGCACAGAGCAAGAATAGTCACCAGTTCTCTTCGCTTGACCAACTCTTCCCCAACTCCGCGGCACTCTAAATCGGTAGTACACGATCTTCGCTACATCATCTCGATTCGATATGAGAATTGCTTGCGAAATCCTATTTCGCGATAGGCACCATAGAACCGGAGACGATAGAGTTCTACGAATTAGTGATAGCGAAAGCCGAATCCTCATCACCCCTCTTTTCCCCCGCTCAATATAACTCTCAAACGGCGCAACCCTTAACTCCACATCCCTATCGCCGTTCGCCCACCCCATCCCTTTCAATTACCCTCGAAACGCAACACAAAGCACCTGGATATCTGTTGAATATGAGGCGACAAATTGTCATATCATCTTGCCATCGCCATGTTGCAATCCCATTCCCTGCTTCATTCACCCATTCACATCCAAAATTGACTACCCAAACCCCAAGCCCTGCCATATGCCGTTTGCAGTGAGAGCCCATCCATCTCTTCCCTAATGCTTGCGCTGCTGAACCCGTTAGCTAGGAACACCGTGCCACCCTTCACGCCCCGCGCCCCAAAATCCAGGTCCAAGTCACATAGTACAGACCCTATGCCGGCCCATCCGTGATCTTGTGCACCTAATTAGATCACATCGTCACAGTGGATTCGCCAGCCGTCACATCAGGAGGACTCCGAGTACGGCGGGCAACCTGGCGACTCACAGCCGCAGCAACGACCCCGCACGCCGCGTATAAGACATGGTGACAGTGCGGAAATGTCCCTCCATTCACTCACCACCAGTGACCCTCATTCATTCACTTGTGCCTTGCATCCTTCGTTTGTCTGCTGTATTCGCCTATATTCTTATCCACTCGCTTCTGGCCCGGATTCTATCTCTTGCTTGCTTGCCTGCTTCCGGTCTTTCTTGTCTTGTGTTCTTACGCTCGACACTCCTTACTACGGTACTCTTGACATTCGTGACTGCAAGGACAGTGGTGCTTGTGCGAGCTTGACCTGACTTGCTCACCGCTTGATTGGGCTGCGGCGCGCAAACGGTGAAAGCTAAGGAAATTGGTCAGTTCCTTGAGGAATCACACTCGCGTTTGAAAGACTGACCTATATTGGCCCAAAGACGGTTCTTGCACAACCGCAGCTCGCGACCTCACCGCCTCAAACTCTGCCATTCCCTCGTTGTCCCTCCCACGCGCGCTCGCGACCCGGCCCGGCACGTACTGCCTCACACTAGCCCGTTGTTAACCAGCTGTACCAAAAGTGTATTCACCCCGTGTACGATACTACGATACGCCTTCCCTGTACAATCCAGTCCGCACCAGGCTGCTAGGCGCCCAATTGTCCGCCTTATAAGATCCTCTTTCGTTTCGGCTCGAGCTCCCTCTCCCAGAACTACAACGCACACGCGTGCCCCGCCTCTCATTCAGACAAGCGACTGTTTGCGCTTAGAGGAGTTTAGAGCTCTCCTACTCAATTCGTCTGTCGACCCCTTCATAGTAAGTGAACTCGTCTGACGCTTCTGCGCCGCCGCTGCACACGCTCGGTGTTTATTTCGTTTGAAGTGGACCCTGTTTCCGTACTCACCTAAGATTAGAGACCGCAGCCAACGTCGATAGTCATGTCAGATCCGGCAAAATCGCCAGCCACTCCGGTCACTCCGGCCACCCCAAATCGTCGCCGGGGCGCCACCGTCAATGATCCCCCTACGCCCGTCCGCGCTACACCCGGTCGCCTCACACCCGGTCGCATTATGGGACACCCATCCGATGTCGCACTCTTCGCCACGATCAGGATCCATACTGCGAAGTGCTCTGTGTGCGACAATCGCAATCAGGATGAGCTGATGCGGCGCTGTCCGATGTGCACATGGCAGGCCTGCGGCGAGTGTCGCAAGGCCAAGAACGACAACTTGCAACACGGCACCGAAGTCATTGCGTTCGGTACACCAGCGAACCGGAGGCCCCTTCCAGGCATTGGAGGTCGCAGCACACCGCACCGTGCGAGTCCGCCCCTGCAGTTCTCTCCAGTGCCTGTAGTGAACAAGGCCGCCACGGAGATGACGCCGGCAAGCTCGATTCGGCAGAAGTTCAAGGACGCGCAGGAGGCAACACCACCCACAAGCGGTGAGAAGCGGAAGCGGGATCAAAAGGCCACCAAGCAGGTCGAAGTCAGTGGTCCTTCTGACGATTCTGGAGACAACAACTTCTCGCCGGAGCCCGCCTCGCCAACGTTGACCATGTCTCGCAAGCGCCACAAGATGGCGGCAAGCAGCGGCGCTGGTACTCACGGCAGCAGCGGCAGCCCAGTCAAGCGCATTCGTCAGATTCGCCAGCAGAAGTCGATCCCATCAGTTTCATCCGGTTCGTCGCCACCTTGGACGTTCGATAATAGCCTTTCGCAAGGTATGAGACCGTCTGAGAACAAAGAAGAGGTCGCGGCCTTCTATGGCATCCCCTCGGATGGTTACGAGCAGCACCCGCTCTCGCGCTCCATGCCGATTACCAACCGTTCGGTAAGGATTCCCCCCAATGTCAAACGCAACTTCAAGCCTCGCAAGAGCGCGGCAGAATTTCAGCATGAGCTCCAAATCAAGGTAGTGCAGAAGCTTGAGCAGCACTTTGGCTGGGCACCTCGAGCTGGAGTCGCATCTGCTAGCGTTAGTATTTGCGGAAGGCACAGGGCATGGACATGTACTGACTGAATCGCAGGAGTCCTCCGCTACGCAGGAGCAGCTTCGCACCATTCGCGATGTCGTTCAAGCAGAAGCGCACAGCTTCCAGCATTTGACGGAGCTAGAGGCGGGGCAGATGGCCGAGATCACCAAACACATGGAAGAGGCCGCGCTCGAGGTGAGGGACGCGGCGTACCAGCAGATGGCCGGGTCCTTCCGCGCGAGTGTTGCGCCCGGGCTCGACATGGACCTGGATCAACTCAACCGGGTGCAGCAGCAGCATCTGACTGAAGCGGTTCACGAGGTCTCTGGGCAAGCGCTCAAGGCATTCGCCAAGCACAACGTGAAGGTCGTGCCGTCCAAGCCCAGTGCGGAGCGCCTCAAGCGCTAAGTCGCCCTTCGGTGCAATGGTGGTAAGTCGCTTATGCTGGCGTCGAAAACACAATCAGTCGATGCCGATGAGAAGTTTAGCCGGGGTAAGGCTCGTCGACAAAGTCAACTGGCACAGTGATCATGTACTACATCTAGGCTTCATGGCAGCCATCCCTTCGATTGGTGTAGAGGGCTTTTCGTTTCCGTTGTTGCATTACCGGCCCTACCGGTCTCATAGACTACCCTAATCATACTATTCGATAGCCTTGTGGCACAGCGTTCCGCGGTGCGGATCGCGATGGTATCGGGGATGGGGAGAGGTCTTGCATTATGCGCAGGATATGCATGGGCGTTCGAGACCCACGGTGAATAGAGGCATCCGACATGCGAACCTTTATTTGCGCAATTAGTAATTGATCTGATGTGCCGCCAGACATGTTTACCTTACTGTAGTGCTGATAAGAATGGGGCACACAAGTAGGACAAGGCCGGTATATCACAACCAAGAGAAGATAAAGATACTGTACAGATACATGCTGTAGATTAAAGCGGATACCTACAACGCCACTGATGCATCTGCATTGCGACAAAGGAAATGAACGCCCAAGAAATGATTGACACAAGGAAAGGGACCAAGATGGGTATCAAGACAAGCTGTAGTGTACTTTGAACAAGCAATCGGAGGAGCAACTAAGCCTTATCGGCCGGACGCACAAGGTGACTTTACCGCTTGCCAAGCGCCTCGCCGAACTGGATGGTCAACGCGCCAGACTCGATGGGCTCGACACGCTCCCAGCTGCCCTCGGCGTCGTTGGAGTTGCCGATGATGTTCCCCAGCCATGCGGCCTCGTCTTCGTCGGCATCGGCGTCGGCACCAGCAGAGGGGGGACGGCTGGTCTGCGACTTGGGCGGA
This sequence comes from Lentithecium fluviatile CBS 122367, assembly GCA_010405425.1. NCBI lineage: Eukaryota > Fungi > Ascomycota > Dothideomycetes > Pleosporales > Lentitheciaceae > Lentithecium > Lentithecium fluviatile. The sequence continues at coordinate 107,869 of MU005647.1, read as the reverse complement.
AAGCGCTCGTTGAATAGGCGCGGGTACTCTGAGTTGGCGCTATCGTCGGTGTAGGTTGCTTGTGATACGTGGATCAATTTGCTGAGGGATGGGATGAGCGCGGCTGGCAGAAGGTGCGAGGCCGTTGGGGGCAGGTGCGAGGGGAGAGTGGACTCACTCAGACGTCTGGGCACAGATGCGCTCCAACGCGTCCCTTTGGCGTCTGATCTCTTCTGGGTCGGGCTGGGGCGCATTGTGCGAGCCAGAGGCGTTGATGCTGCCGTAGTGCGGCTGGTAGGGATCGCCCAGGAGATGGGAGCTGTCGGAGCGCTGCAAGGGCGGACGATGCATCAGTAGACTGGAGGGTAGAAGCGAGACTGCTCGGCTATGCGAGAGGCTGCGAGAGCAGGAGAGAACACTCACCTCGGAGTCTGAGGGCCGCCGCCCCAGGCCCAGACAGGACGAGCAGATGCCCATGGAATGAGCGGGCGGGCAGCTGCGACGCCTCTAAGAACGCGCTGGTGGAGGAAGTCTGCTCGGATACGCTTCGATGCGGACCGGGGGCTATCAATGGGTGGAAGGGGGCAGTCAGGACATGCCGCGGTCGACCACGAGGAGGTTGGTCGTTGTGGTGGTGACCTCCAGCGCTCCTTCCGTTGTTGTTGTGCCGATGTTTTAGCGACCGTGCTCCGACCTCCGCCGCCCGCTCATTCGCCCCCGTCATCGTGATTCCTCACCACCACCTAAATATCCATCACCCGTCACCCGCTCTTCCGAGCCATCTCTGAAACACGACTCTGTCCATCCCCATTCCAGGCTTGACCGTCAGACCTAGTCTTATTCTCAGCGCTCCAGGGCTCGTCGATCGCAGAGCCATGGCAGGCGAGAATTCCTCGCGTCGCCACACTACGCCTCATCCAATTTCCATCTCCTTCCGCGTCGGTATACTCAAATGCATAATCTCTGTTCCGTAAAGGTCGGTTTCCAATATCCTGTGTTATCTCTGTCCCACACTGTGGCTGCTACCTTCTCCCTCGTCAAGTCTGCATCGGCGATCCCTAATGGCGCGTGTCTCGACGCGCTTCCTTCCTTCAGCCACTCAACACTTCTCAAAATGGGAACGGGTGGGGAGGAAAATTCGAGGACGCGACGTGGGCAAGGGAGCTGGGCCCCCCCTCGACATTCCAGCCCTCCAGAAGTAGAGGCTATCAAGATTGCCTCTTCTGTCCCAGGATCATGAACATTCTCAGAAGTCGTTCCTCACAGGGTCGTTGTTCGCAAGTCATGCCTCACGCGAAACCGCTCCAGCGCGTAGGTCCATCCGAATCTCTATCTCATATCCCGTCTGCAAGGCGCGTCCTCAACGTGGGAACAGTCTTGATGGCTGTCAGGATGGCGGGGTCCCGGCCCTCTCATGCCTCGATGCACTTTGCTTCTTATAAAGGTAGTGTGCGTGGTCACTGGTTCGTCAACTCCACCGTGGAGCCCCATTGGCACCAGTCCAGTCGTTTGATCGGAGTTGCTCTCATTCGCTTGGGTACTCCATCATTGCCGGCCTTGGCCTCTGTTCTTTCATTTTCCACATGTGCCAACGCCCGTGTCGCTCAGCATCGAGTTGGCTCAGAGAGTGACAGTACTTTGGAGGAGACCCAGACCAACACCGGCGGGGTTCTCCAACGAGGCCATTCAATAGCGTCTTTCAGAAGCGACAGGACCTGGAGTGGACAACTGAAGACATGTATATTCACATCTTGAGCGATGCCTAGTCTAGTGACGTTCAGACGTTCTATAATGTCTGGCTCCGTATACCGCCAGCCACCGAAGTCGTCGACTATATACCTATCATGTACGCTCTCTTGTTCGCCCCTAGACAGTTGCTCTAATACAAGTTTTAGAACCACCACCACCAGCGGCGCCAGCACTACAACCGTGTTGGAAACGACACGGATAATCACGACAGAAACAATCACTGAGACCGCGACCTTCACGCCCGCCGCTGCCGCGTACGCAATTGCTAGGGAGATCATGACGTCGGTGATTGAGAGCGGAGCAGACGCGTCTCTGACGGCGCCACCTGTAGCGGTGTCGGAATTATCTAGGGGTTGCTCAATCCAGAACGTCGATCCGACATCGACAGTGACCTCGACCTTCACGGCTCCTCCTGTACTACGTTTCGCACCCCTTATAGTAAAACCAAGACTCATACCCGTCTAGCAGAGAACTTTTGGGCAAAACAGGATAGGTATAGTAACCAAAAAATCGACGAGATACTATACCACGACCGCCTCGACCACCTCGGGCGTCGGCTTCTCCACAAGCCCCGGCTCATCGAATATTCTGGCTTCCACTGGCTCAGTCGCGGGATCAACAGCTTCTACTATTCTCAGTGGTGATAGCCAGCCACCCACGGGCGGACCTGTGACCTTTTCCAACTCGACAGGCTCGAGTGCAAACATCACAAGCACGTCCTCAGTCACATACATTTTGTCCGGCTCCATACCGCCGACAGCTTTCCCTTCTCGGCCGGTCGTCATCGGCATCCCATTCTCCTGTCCAAACGGCGATGGTTCGGAACCTCGCTTCGTCACTGGCGATCTTCAGTACGAGTGCATCGTTCTCTGCAACACTGCTATCGTGACCGACAACGAGGTCACCACGATTCCGGCTGTCGAGAACGAATCGGCTTGCGCAGCAGAGTGCTCGCTCATTAATAATGCGGCTGGAAAGAGCGTTTGTGCGGCTGCTGTCTTCACGCCGGCTCCTGGTGCGAGAATCGGGTCCTGTCTCATCAGCCGACCAACTTCCAATTTCGTCGCTCAGCCTGACACCACTACAATGCTACTTAAAGGTTTCTTGTCAAAATCAGACAACTGCAGCTCAATCGATCCTGTAAATGGTCCAGGTAACGCTACCATCGATACCGCGGCTATCATTAGCTCGGTCACCTTAGCTGGTTTCTCTCTGTCGATGCCGGGCTTAGTAAGCTACTCAGAAGAGGGCGGAGAGTTTAGAATGCGCTTTTCGAGTGCCTCTACTGGATCGGACGGATGGGTCTTTATTACCTGGAACGAATCTTACAAATCATCTAGTGCGTAGTAGGCCATGTACCAGACACCTCGTTGCGAGGTCAGCGTCCCTCAGACTATTGTGAAGAAGTTACCGGGTCCTGGTGCGACCTCGTTCCTTACCATCATCATCGACGGCAGTACTACTGCGGTCTACTCTGGAACTTCGACTACCATATACACCAATGGAGGAGGCTCCATCTCACCTACCTCAGTCCAGACTTCGACAACTGGTAACGGCGCGGCGTACACCACGAGCTCCTCCACAGCGACGTCGAATGCCACCGCTGGAGGCAGGTCACAAACGCCATCTTCCACAGCTGTTACCGGCTCCCCACCTTCTGCAGTACTAGCCATTTCATCAGCTACCGCAACGACTAACTCGACCGGTGCAATATTCAGCATTTCTCCAGCAACGAACGGCACAGCGCAATCAGTGGACAGCAGCGTCGTTATTACAAACTCCACTGATGTCTCTTCACCTGACTCTGCTGCTTTCGCCACATCAAGAGCAACATCGACTTATAACTCTACCGGAAGTTATAGCTCCGGCAGCCCTTCGTAGAGCCCCGCCGAGCGCATCTCCGAAATCTCGGCCGTCTTTCAGCCTTCTCCGGCTAACGGCGCTGTCGTCGCCTCAATTTCGGGCGCAACTGGTACGCCAAACTCGACAGGCCGGGACGGGTCCATCGGTCCTTCCGCAACTTCAGACGTCGTAACGTTCGCCAGTTCGTCGACCACTTCTACGTCCAACTATACTGGTGGTAGTAAAGGCTACGGAGCGCAAACCGACTCTCCGGATAGCAGCCCAGAAACCTCAACAGGCCAAACCACGTCCTCGGATAGTGTCCAAGCAGAATTTTCCGGGCAAACATATACCGCATACTCGACTGGTAGTGTCAGCGCTATCCCTCCAAGCCCAACGTCGAACGTTGCCATTCTCGCGGCCGGAACCTCCTCCAGCGACTCACAATTCACTTCTGGTGGAAACACATCTGTTATACTGTCGACTGGGGGCGAGAGCTCCTTCGGTCCTGCCTCTGTCACATCGAATAGTAGCATATTGCCTACGACAGTATCTGGAGGTTTAACTTCGAGCCTTAGTGGTGCGGCATCTACTGCTAATTCTACCATGGGCGGATGGAGTATCTCGCCTTCAGTCATTTCAATTATCCTATTTTTCGACCGGTATCGCACCACCAGGCTCCACAGATGACGACTTCACCAACTCACTTAGAGACCGGAGTGGCAGTCGGCGCTCGACTCCAACTCCGGGTTCGACAGTGGGAGCGCAAAACTCTACCACTGCTACTGAAGCTTTAAGCGGGATTGTATCCTCGTCAAATGTATCCAGCTCCGCGCATGCTAGCGTAAAGTCTATCCCTAGCACAAATGGATCAACGCCTCTCGGCAAAGACATCTTCTCGACCTCAGGAGCCACTGATACATTGGTCTCTATCGGCTCCTCGGCTGCGATTCCACCGTCATATTCGAATAGTTAGATGGCCGCGTTGTCTAGCACAGGTCCCTACATTATCTCAGGCGCAACTGCGGTAACATTCATTGCTTACTCTTCTGGGGCGATCCCACCGCTAACTGCCGATATCTCGCAGTCTGCCTCCGCAAGTACCGTTCCTACGCCCAGCCTAAACAGCTCTCTCCCAGCTAGCACTGACATCTTTTCGGCCTCTGGGGAAATCATCGTAACCTCGAGCAGCGGTTCATCTAGCGCCATCCCACCGGTTTCTGGAAATGTAACAGCGATAGCGCCAGCTAGCGTGACCCCGAGCCCGAGTTTCAACGGCTCGGACTCGGGTGGAATTGGCAACTTCGCGGCGTCAGGGGATACCATATTTTCGTCTGCTGCTTCAGGGGGTGGACTATACCACCATCGTTGAACTCCACAGCCACTCCCATGCCAAGTTTGATGCCGTCACCTAATGCAAATACGTCTACGACTCTCCTTGAAACAGCATCTCAGTCGTCTAGTGCGCTGAATCTCTCCACGTCCGGAGTTACGGCCGTCAGTTCTGCTGTTGGCAGCACCTCTGCGATTCCTCCATCTGCCAACTTGATGACGACCGCTCCAGCGAGCATTACACCGAGCCCAAGCTCCAAAATCTTGTCTGTTTCTAATGCTGATTTCAGCAACTCGCTGAGAGATCGAAACGGTAGCGTGCGCTCGACCCCTCGGCCGAGCACGACCATCCCTGGTACGTCACCGATTGGGACAGGCACCTCTATGCCCATGGTCTTGAACTCAACTATCTTGCCAAGCACGAGCCTTTCTATCTATACACCAAATGTTGGCTATGGCGAAGCGCCTTCCGAAACCTCCAGTATATCGCTCTCCCTAAATATCGCCTTGACAGTAGGCACTGCTGGACGCCCCATCACCCTTCCGCCAGTGTCGGCGAACTCGAGCGTTCTACCACCTCCCCTGAACACGTCCACTGGGACGTACAATCCAGATGACGACGATCGTATTGGTCGTTCACGCCCTCGACGGTCGTCGGGTTTGACCGGGTCCACGCCGCTACCCACGGCTAACGCGACGCTGCCTGGTACTGCACCGCCTCTGAATGCTGCCAGTGCTATCCCAACAGAGTCAGCTAACTCGAGCGCGTCGGTGCTTTTGAACACAGGTGTGCTTACGCCAGTGAACACGACCGAGCTTCCGGCCGGTACTGGGTCATCTTCTGCCCCTGCACTTTCTTCCAGCGTGACTCTAGCATCGACAGCTACTCCTAGCTTCTCTGTTGAGTCTGTAAGCTCGGAGAGTATCCCCTCAAGCACAGAAAACTCCAGCTTGCCGTTAGAAACCGCATCTAGCACCTCGCCTCAGCCGTCAGCAAAATACGACGATTTCCCATTCTACAGGCATCGAGGCATCATCCAGCGTTTTAGCAGTATCATCCAACTCCACTGCGCCTATGGGCACAGCCTTGGGACCCATCCCAACGCCTCCGCTCTTCACAGGCGCATCAGCGTCAATCGGCCTCTCAGGAACAACAAACATCACCTCCGCTTTCACCACAGGCTTCAGTGCTGCCCCAACGCCTTCGGCCAACGTTACGGTGCCTCTCTCAAGTGGAGATACACCATCCGCTACCATTTCAGAGGATGAGGGAGGTTTCGGTGGTAACTTTACCATCTGGCAAGAGACTGGAACCGGAGCTGTTGCGGTGCCCACCAAGTCGGCCAACTCTACAAGCGTATTCTTGACGGGTGTTACTGCTCCGTCGTCTGGTGTACCAATTCCCTAGGCGAATGTTAGCTTGCCACTTGGTACAGGATCGAGCGCGTTCCTAGCAGCCTCAGCGAACTCTAGAACTGCTCTCGCGACGGGTTTTACTGCAGCGTCTGCTGTTCCTACGTCTTTGGCGAATGTCACTGTGCCAGTCGGGACAGGATCAAGTGCGGTTCCCACCGCCCCGGCGAACTTCACGGTTCAGGCTTCGGGAGGTCTGTCTATGTCAATTGTTTCTGCAGGATCGATGATTGTAGCTGCCCTCTCCGGCAACTCAACGGGCTTCTTCGCTACCGGAACAGGCGCAGTTGGCACCGGAACAACACCATTCCCGACCGTCCCATCAAACGCCATGATCCCAGCCTCGCTCCTCCCATCTGCTACAACAGCTTGTCCCACAGAGGCTTCTTACTCAACCGTTACTCGCACAACAGTCATATCCGAGCTGGTCATCGGCCCATCAACATGCGAACCCACCACCTCAGCCTCGATCCCCCTCTCACTCAACGGGACTCTATCCACGGGAACAGGTTCGAGCGCCCCGGCCCTCCCGCTCTCCGCCTTCTCTAGCTCCACCTCCGACGCTAGCACGCTAACCTCCACAGCCCTACCTACCCGCTGGGGCGCTGGCGAAATTGCCACGCAAGAGAAAATTGGCTACGCCTGCGCCGACGACCGCAATCTAATTTCCAACCCAGACTTCGAGCTGGACCATCGCAGCCGACGACGCCTTCATCACCTTCGCCACGGCTCCCTCCACAAACACAAACGGGACTACAAACCGCTTCGCACGCATGCATCCTAGCCGCGGCTCCCGGTCGCTCGCTCACAGTCTCGCAGCCGCTGACGCTGTGCCCTGGGAGACAGTACCGCCTTAGCAGCTACAATCGCTAGGCGAATCTGCTGAGCAAGTGCACGATTGATTAATACATTGGGGACGACCTGGTGTATACGGCTAGTCCACAGGAATCGTTCCCGCGCCGCTGCGAGTTCTTCACTGCGGGGCAGTGCCCGGCAGATGTTAGTCAGGATCTGGGGATTAAGACGAGGTATAATGGGGAGGCGAGGGCGTTGGCGAGTGCAGATGAGGAGGGGTATATGGTTGCGGAGTTTGACGATGTTAGTGTTACGCCGGTTTTGGAGGGATGATTGGTGGTAAGGTGATGCGATGAGTGGACGCGGTGCAAGGATAGACGATGTGAGGTCGAGAGAAGACTTTTGAGGGTAGGGAAGACCCTGGCTCGACGCGGAAGAGGAGGTTGCGTGGAGAGGGAAAGTAGCGGCATGGGGGTTGCCGGTTGTTCATTTTAGGGGCGTCCTTTGGTGTAGCCGCGCAGGGCTGAGCACGTCATTTCCCACCATTACGCATTATCATTGTCCATTAGCATAGATATGTAACGCATCTCTGTTCTCGTACGGGTAATGGGGTTTGATTCTCTCCAGGGTTCATCCTTAGCGCGCTGGTTGTTTTGTTGAGGTACCTCGGCGGCTTGATCCATCCGTAGGATGGGCGTTCTGCGCTGTGATTGGTTGTCATGGATACGGGTAGTCAATATCGTACGTTGTCCGAAACCCGCTCACTGCGTGCTGTGTCGTAGGCTGTCAACGTATTGATGCGATTGCCGCTGTAGTTGTCGCTGGGGAGAAGGTGGAGTGGGTAGGTTGGGGGTGGGATTGGTGGTTGTGGGGTCTTTGTGAGGTTTGACGAGCGCGAAGTCGCAGCACGTGTGCTTAGTTGGCGCAGCTATAGCGCTAAAGCATGTCCATGGTCCCGCGTCAATGATCCCGCTGCATCCAAGTGCGGCAACGCATCAATTATTGGTAGCGGAAATGAGCGGTTGGTTGGGTGCATGGGTGGTCATGATGAGTGAACGCATTCGGGTAGAGATAAAAACAGTAGGCTTCAGCGGTTGCCTAACCCTGTCTAGGCGCAACGACTGGGAGCAATACCACAAGAGTGTTGCGAAAAAAACGGGACATGGTCAAGGTTGCGAGTAGAAGTCTCTCGTATGTGTGCAGCGACTAGCTGCACTCGCACTCGTTGCTGGATAGGGAAGCTGTCTAGGTATAGGCTCCTATCCATCAACAGTGTACGAGTACGAGGTCCAACGATGCTCTTGAACGCGGTGAGTGGTCCCGGATGCGTTTCGTCCGTTCCTCCGTTCCAATTACGCACATAACGCGCGGGAGCGGCTAGACGCGAGACGGACCGAGAGGAGGTGCGGCCGTGAGATCGATGGAGGCAGATGGCAACATCATTGGATGGATGATAGCCTTACGCATCGCCGAGAGATGCACGTCTATGGGTTGTCGCGGGGCTTGAGGCAGGAAGAAATGAAAAGGGTAATGGGCGAAGTGCGTGATGAAGCTGAGAGCGACGTTTAGCGATCTGATTGGTCAGAGGGGCGCCTTACATTTGTCCCAGATATGCACACAAATACTGTCTGTTGCCCAATACATCCCCCACCAACATTCGGTCGGGTACACTCCACTACTCCGTGTTCTGGCAATGCCCAAAGACCCCGCCGAGAACACGTCATGTCGTCTCATTGGGCCTGCCGTGGAAAAGTGGGCTTGTATGTCCCCTGTCGGCGTCGTCCGAACCAGAATCGAGCGTCGTACAAGAGCGTTAAGTTTGCTGTAAGCATTAGCGCCTGACCTGCTCGCCGTGAGGTTGAGTAGCCAGGCCGTGTTCATAAGCTGGGCATCGCCCACACCCGCTTCCCGACCTCTCTCCCGGACCAGATACCGACATGCCGACAGCGGTTGGCAGCGCAGGTTGGCGGACGAAGTCGAAATAAAGCATGCGACGGGAGGGGGCGGAATCCTTACGGCGTGCGGCCCGCGAATGACTGCGGCGTCGTTGGTGGACAGGCGATCGTCTGCGTCGGCAGGCCACTCAGCGACCGCCACGTGGGATAGAGCATTCGACTCTTGCTTTCGCCGGCTGAAGGTTGATATGGTGCGTATTCCCATCCGAAAAGGCCCTCGTGAAGGCCCATAACCTCTTCAGAACTTGACGAGACGCGCAGGAAGGGAAAGTGCAACCAGACGAAAAGAAGACGCAACACAAGCGATACGACGGTTCTACAACGAAAACGCACTCCAGACTTCGATGACGACAGAGAAGGAAACAGGCCGATACCTACCGGGCTACCTGCAACGCACTGCACCACATCGCCGCCGTCGCTCGCGCACTCCAACCATGCCGTCGCTCGACCACAGAACACCTCTCGCGGAAGGCGCGAGGGCATACTGAGAGCGCCGTTGCCACTTCAGGCGGGCAGTTACAGACAGACAGACAGGCAGGTGAGCAGTCGCCGGCGAGGTGGGCCACTGCGCGGGCGGCTTGCGGGATATATTGTGCGCGTTACCGATCCAGGGAGACGTGCAGGTGTGTATGCGCATGTGGTGTTGAGGCGAGGCAGCAAAGTGTGCGTCGGGGAAGCAGCGGTCCGGCGGGTTTTCGGCCTGTCCTGTCAACCATCCCCGAAGAGTGTTAGCGTATCACGTGCCCTCAAGCGAACCCCACCTACGTCGCGCGCCCACAACAACTCCTCCGCTCTCACCTCTCGCACACGACGGCGCTGCTGTTCTTGCGGCCGTCGTCATATATGGTCGCGCCATCTCCTTCTTGCTCCATCGCCGGGCTTCAGCGCAACCCAGGAGGCGCCGTGCTGCCGTCAAACGGGCCGTGCGCCATCACCTCGCCTTCTATTTGCGGCTACGCGACTCCCACGGATTGGACAGCCTCCGCCCCCATCCGACAACACAGCGGCTACATCACCACGAGCAAAAACACGACCAATCAGAAGGAATGCAAAATGCCGTTACATCATTAAGCCAACAGCTAAGATCGATGGAAAACAAGCGACTGTATGAGGTAACGCCCGGCCGTCTCCTTTCCCGTTTCCCCCTCTCAAAGTCAGTCTTTTCCGTATCATCACGTCGCCAAACTCCAAAATCGAGTGGACTCTGCCCAATTCAGACCCCTAAGCGTTGTACATGAAACCGGCTCCCAGACGCTTGCGCAATGGCCTCGAGCCCGGAAACTCAGACATGAGCGCTGCTCTGGTAACCAATACCCTGCAGCCTGCGGCTGCGCTCGCAAGTCAACTCATAGATCTCGCTATCCAGGTTCCGGATCGCGTCCATTGACTTGTCAATGGACGCTCGGAACTTGGTCCCCTCGCGCTGCCAACGGCTGATCCGGTCCACCTCGGCGGCCCGACGCCGCTGCTTGGTGTCGATCTTCTCGCAAAGCTTGCACTTGGTGCCCGTCTGCAACGTCTGCATGATGAGTTTCATGCCGCAAGTTTCGCCGATTCGGTACTCTTTGGCGCAGTGCTGGCGGAAGTGTCCCCACTTCCAATCGCCGCACGCAAAACGGTGTTGGTCGAAGAAGCACATGTTTCAAGAGTTCAAGAGCGGGATCGTCTGGTGTTCGGTACCATGTTAGCATCATAGGCCAGTTGTTTGGACTACGAGTCTCGGCGACTGACCTTATGGATGTGGTTCGAGCACCGGCCTTCTTGGTTGGGCTGGGCCTGGTACGACTGGGATGGATCAGCCTCGGGGGTCTTCCAATATCGAAACACTCAGCCCAACATACAATGGTTGGATGAGAGTCAACAGTCAATGTTTGTTGACGTCGATGGAAGGTGGGAAGAGAAGGCACAGAGGAGTGGTATGTTTGAAAAGATGGATGGTGCTCTGGAGGTGTTGGCTTTGACTGGAGCGTCTGGGTCGGACTGAGCTTGATGGTAGGAAACTACGAGACGGCCGACCGCTATTTATGCTTCAGACGAGAGCATCCTCGACAGCATCGACGACCGTGTCTGGATTCCGGCCCCGTCCTGCCGTCAGACCCTAGATTGATGCCATGGCCTATCCATCAGTCGATGTGGTGGTACCCCACCTGGCCGTAGCCAACGATATTGCCACGATCAACGGCGTCCTCTCGTCCTGCCGCTAGAGAAGCGCGAAGACCGGCTGCAATGACACCCTAGGCCGTGCCAGCTGCACAGAGTTATCACACCGGCTAGGGATCAACGCCTTCGTGGCTTCCCAGACCGCGTAATCTCTGTCGTCTGATGGAAAATCGCTCATGGTCTTGCCGGCGTGTCTCAGCCTGAGCTGTGGATGCGGTCTGGATGATTCGTTTTCGAGCATTTCGGGCTTTCCATCTGCGCTGAGGTTGAGGATTTGTGGAGCTCGGTCACGTGCTACCTAGCCCATGCTGAACCACAGTCCGCTCCACGAGTCGCTTGTCACTTTCAGGAAGCGATTGGCCAATGGCGAATGTGCCCTTTCCACGCTCATCAACTCGGAACAGTGGCAGTCTACGGAGCAGTCTTCGCCGCCAACCCCTCCCGTGTCCAACCCCGGTGGGCTTGGTTCGAGGGCGTGCAATGCATCCGTCGCTACTCACGGACACGCTTGACAAGCATCATGGTTGGGCACGTTCCTTTGTCTTGTTCTCGCAAAGTACTCTGTGTTCTTGGGCTTTCGGACAAATCCCGGCGTGCAATGTTCCATGAGTCGTCTCCAGTTTTCCTTTTCGAGCGCAGCTAATCAACGTGTGTAGCCTCAAGCACTCCCATGAACGTCGGCTCGGTCGCTTTTCGCCTCTCCAAGACAGGCATGGCCGCTGCTCTTGGCTGACACGAAGTTTTCCAGCCCCTCCTTTACGGGCTCGAGGCATTGTCGGCCAGTCACCTTATCTGCTCATGCTGCAACCTCCATTCTGGGGCATCCGTCCGTTCCTGCTGTCCCGCCACCTGTGTCGTTCTCGAGCTACCACCGCATGCATGGTGCATGCCACGGTTGGCCCCAGTTTCATCCAGCTGATCAGCTTCCCGCTCGACGGCTCGCTTTTCCCGCATCCCGCCTATTGTTGAACTGCTAGGCCATGCACGTCGGCAGGCATGTGTCTCTTAGATAACAGGATGGCGTGAATTTTATGCGGCACCTAGGCCGCCATTGCATATCGAAGCAATCATCTGGCCTCCGGGACGACGCTAGATCAGGCCAAAGCATGCCCCGTCGGAGATCCTCTGACGTGGCGGTCACCGTTTGGTTGATCCATGAGGAGAGCATTCATCCGGGCATCCGTCTCGCAATCAATAATGGCTTTGACAAAACTCTCCGTACCGTCTCGCCTGCTTGTTGCTGCGGTCCGAGCTAGGAATGCCTGCTCAAAACTGCAGGAAGAGCGTCACAAGATGGCAAGATCAGACCTTCGTCAGAGCACGCTCACCGGTCGGCCCACCGCGGACAGGTTTTAACATAGCACAACATGGCTGGGGCTTCAAATTCAGTCAATGCGGTGGCGAGATACTGCACTATGCTTCCGTCAGTTGCCCGCTCCAAGTCTGCCTCGTGCTCGAAGAAGGCAAGAACACCTTTACCGGACCAATGCGTCGTCATCGATAGATTGTGTCTTACCACTCAATGTGCTATGTCTGACATCGGGCTTTGGCCGTGGTGGTTGGGGTTTTCGGTGAGGAAATCGTAGCCGTATGCTGCATGAGGTAAGGCAGTGTTGATGTCTCTCAGCCCCAACCAGCATCCAGCACACAGCTGCCACGCACGCATCGATAGGGTAAACAATCCAACTGGCGGCCGATTCTGCGGCCGCCCAAAAGTAACACTCGCACCTTGCACATATAGACTTGACCAATATGAGCTATCCCGTCTCACTTCCCGCAGCACCACTCTTTCTCCGCCAAAGCCGCCCCAAAAACTCCAATTGTGCACTGGGCGCTTCCGCTCTATGTAAACATCAACAAAGGCCGCAAAAACGGTCGTTGGGTCGCGTTTTGACGGCCCGTTGTGTTATACCGAATTTTGTTGTCATGGCAAGACGTTGAATTTTACTACTGTGAGCATCTGCAGCGACCGCGCGAGAAACGGATCATGTGAGATCACGGTGATGCTGGGTAAGGCGGCAGCGGAGCACAGGTGTGGAGTGCAAGGAGCGGATGGGTGCGAGGGTCGCACTCAATTTTGATCCCGAGACGAGAGGGTAATGTGCGTTTGTGGGCCCGATTTGCGGTCGGGCTGGGCTAGACTATGTTGGGACTGGAGGGCATGGCGATTCGGCTGAGCTGGGGGGTGGTTGGGGAGACGACGCATGGGGCCTTGATGCTCGAGCCGGATTGGCGGGCGAGTTCCTTTTGAGTGGAGGGGCCCGGATGCGTGATGCTAGGAAGGCGAGAGGTGGTTGGTGGAGGGAGAAGGACTCATGTGTGCCGAGAGGGCGGCGGAGGGGAGAACGAGGTTGCAATCTCTCTGCCTTCGAGTACAGACCGCCTCCAACTGACTCGATCAACGGTGCTTGGACGTCAGAAACATTTTCACTGATGGCGGGCATCTTCCGACCCATTGCCCGCCCCTCTCGCTGTCATCCCCTGAGAGGTGGGAAAGGCTGAGAAATCTTTGCTTGTGCATGGCAATGAGCAAATGCGCGTACCGAAAAGCCTGCTAGACGGAGAAAGAGGTTAGACTGTGCGTGGCTTTAGCTTGCTCTCTAGGAAGCTTCCTTCATGCATCCATCCTCTAGCCGCATATGCATGGTGAGGGATCAGGGGATTAATGGCTCATTGGATGTTTATGCGAGGATCGTACGCCCAACTAATGACTCTCCTAGCTCTCCGTACGTTCTTCTGAAGGGCGTAACTATGCAATCTCTGAACGGTGAACAAGTTAGTCAACGCTCTGAGGAGCCACAGTGAAGGACGAAGGGGTCAGTGCATAATGTGGGCGTGGGCGGTAACGCATATTAGGTGGTACAGGATTCTGGGCAGCTGGACCTTGCCATTAATATTGATACGAGGAACTCCGAGGCAACAGATTTGCTATTGCACGTGGGAGAGATGGACGGCGGACACCAGGCCGCCCCTATGACAGTGAGCAGGCGCGGGATTTGCCCAATGACGCAGATGAGGGGCAAAGTATGCCATGGCCTGAGCCTTTGACGCCGTGCTAATGAAGCTATCCATATGAGGCATAAAGGCCTACTTTTGGGGCCTAGACAGCCTGCCTGCCTTTGTGTGTAGCCGTCGCTGGCCGAGGGTTGACGCGGGATAGGCATAATAGACTTACTATTACTTTACTTGGTGATGAGGCCGAGGTCCTGGTGTGCAATGAGGTACTCAGAATGTCAATGCCGAGTCATACTATTGAGCAGTGATATGGAGTGATGCAGCCGTTAGATATTCTAGCTCCGTAAGCCCGACTTTGTGCTCTTATTGGAGGGTCCCTGCTTCGTACAATCGTCTCAAATACTGTTCGCCTGCTGGCGCCGTGGAGGGGCTCCTTGAAGAGTCACAAGATCTTGTAGCGAGGCGGCATCAACGCCGCTATCGCTGGGCGGCAGATGAGCGGTGTCGATGCTGACGATTGATATGTCGACGGCGACAGGAAGGACCGATTTCATAAGCGCGGCTAGAGGGGCAGTAGTGCAGATCAGGTGCATTCTGAGCGGGATTGAACCGAGGCTGGTAAGGGAGCTGAGGAACCGGGCAGAGTCTGATTTAGACCTTTAAGGTTGTCTCTAATTAGCAGTAAATTTTTTACAATAGAGATACCGACGGCTTAGAGAGCAATACATAAACTGAGTCGACCTCGGTATAGCCATGCAATTCAGCACCTCTGATGTCGTCACACCGGACACATACTCAGGCAACCACGTGACCACAGTGGCGTGCAAGGGGATCCCATAGCGTGAGTAGATCAGCAACTAACACCTTCGTTGAAGCGCAATTGACGTTTGACGTCGGACCTTTGTGGCGCTTGCATTAGTCTGGTATCAAGCGAGCGCAGACTATGTCCGATTACGGCACTTCAGTAGGCTCTAGGCGAGGCGCATTCGTCGGGCACGGACGGAAGGTTTTGAGTTGTTGAAAGGTGAATCCGTAGGATTTCGGTGTTGATTTGAAAGGCCTGCGCGCATATGATGCTCGGACTGAAACTGTTGTGAATGGCAATGGTATTGCTGTTGTAAGATGAATGGATCTTGGATATGTTCTCGGCCAGGATGGTAGGAGTTTCGTGGCAAGGCTCTGCCGCACAGTACACATGGCTATCGAATTGAAGGGCGTGAGATATAAATGGTTCGTCGTATTATGTATATTGAAAGGTTATTTTGGGGCGGAAGAGGTCATGTCTGAGAGTTTAGCGACGGGACTTCATCTCCAGATCCGGTCGACGGGAAGGGTGAGAAACAATGTTTTGAGCGCATACAGCGTCTGTAAAATTGTGCTCGAGCGATTTTTCCGTGCTTATTAGACTACCCTGTCTAAATGTGTATTTGCCGTTACCCGGCGCAAAATGCGCGCTGGCAGACGAAGGTGGCTCTCGATCACACTGGACGTCAACCTCGCAAGTACCATGTACGAACCATTGCGCATGGAATCTCGCAACACATCCCCAACGTCCGCTCAACGAAGACAAGCGAAGTCAAGTAAAGCCGGAGAGCGGTGAGCACGCCGCATTGTCGCAGCGACTACGCCGGGGTACCCATCCATCGGATCTGAAGCCGCGCATCTTATTTGGCGGACAAGTCCGAATATGTGGCACCTTCTTGCGCGCTGAGTATGACTGCAGTTGCCTCCTGCAAGATATGCCTTGTATTTGTGCCGTTGCTCCTATATCGGATCGACGTGCAAATCGTTCCTATCACAAGGCGTGCTTCCGAGAGCGTGTTGGCCTAGAAGCCGCGGGTAGCGGTCCTTAAAGCTAACTTGCAGATATGATCCACCCCCGTATTCCCAAGTTTTCAAGTTTATGCCAGATCTCGGTTCGGCGCTGTCGCATTTGGATAGGCGGTTAGGACGATAGGATTGGGACGCGTCTTTGTCCTCGGCGTAAATCTTTGGGATGCGGGAAGTCTATCACGTGGTCAATTCTTGTCTTATGAGCTCGCCCTACTGTGCATAATCTGTGGTGAGGTCTTGCAATTGACGTCCCCAGAGCTCAGGAGAGCTGTTGTTGTGTTGACGTTCGGCTATTAGAGAGGCGTCTTGGCATGTGCGCATCAATGTTCATTACTTTTAGTACCGATACGACCTTTTGCCTCAAAACACCACGGTCGACCCCGAGCTTAGTATACCAATTGCTTCCGTGGCATATCTTCGTTTCGAAGAAGGAACATGAGAAAAACATTCACACCACCTTCCTTATTTGTACTAGCCGTAGTGGTGCGCTGAGCGATCCATATCAGCCACAATTGTCTGTCCACTTTTCACGACCCATCCAACATCATCCAACTGAGACTTCTGCATTCGTTCTCAAGGAGATTTTCAAGCTCTCTTCCTGCTGAGATCGCCCAGAGAGTGTCTTTGCCCCCAACGATTTAGTGGAAGGACTGTTTCCTTGTGTTCAATGCGGATCTCTGTGCCCCTTTCTCAATTTATCTTTTCCGACCGATCTCCAGACGATTTCCGAAGTCCGCCGAATATGCACGAAAACCCAAGATCGCTTGGGCGCAGTTCGTTCTTCGCCTGCGTGGTCTCCATTTGATATGAATGCTGTTTGGTGCCTCCGGCCAGCGAAGTGATTGATGGTGCTGCATTTTCCGATGGTTGTCGAAGCAAGGTGGTTCAACGGTACGCCGGCGATGTTCCCAGGATATTGCGACACTGAGAACGTTGGGGGTTGTTAGAGTCCTGTAACAGCGAGATGGTGATTCGCGGAGGCTGGCTGTGTATAGTGGCTTGAGGCACTCTGCGGGTTGCATGGGGCGAACACATCGCACTTCCCGCCCCAAATCCGATGTCGCAGTTGCCTTATCATGGAACCAGGCTGGCGGCCCTTGAGGACATACCTTTGCGGTGCGTTACGAATCTATTTTCGGACTAGCTCTTCGTTAACAGCGTCTTTGAGCGCTCGTTAGTTGTGGAGGACTATCGAGCAATCTGGACCATTTCTTGATTACACCTGTGGCACATCTCACTGTCCTAGGGCGATAGGCCTTACGGTTTGCCGAATCCTCCGATACCCACCAAATACCTATGGTAGAAACAGCTCCGAGGGGAATTAGAAGACCTGGTCCGAGGATGGATACGAACACCCTCATCGTTGAGAGATCACGAACATACATTTGAATTTAACTACGGCTAAACCTTCTACGTCAGCATCTGCCCATCTTCGAAGCAAACCGAGCATCTGCGCCTCATCTTTCCCCCCAACGAATGAGCCCATACCCCTTCTGTCGCGCCGGGGCGACTCTTCTAAAGCCGCCTAGGTAGCGCGTTCTACGTCGCACGTGCTCTCACCGTCGCCCGACAGAGGCATCCGAGATCCCCCTGTTGCCCCAGGTACCTGCACTAATTCTCATTCACCTACGATTCTACGAACTTCTACCGGCCTCAGATTCTGAAATAAGTTAGCGTGGTGATAAGCGAGGGCGTCAAAGTTGCAATCACGTGAGGCTGTTGATCCAGGCTGCCTTTCCAACGTATATATGGTCCCGCCTCTAGTCGCCGAAACCTTTCTCTCCCTCACTCTCCTCCACCCCTAAGCTTCCAAGCTTTCGCCAGGTGTCAATATTTCGTCTCCACCATCTCATCCGCAATCCTCCACTATCGGTCGGACTCAATTGCCTTCACCTTCACCACAAGACTTTCTTGCCTCCGAGTCGGCTCCAGGTATAATCGCTAGTCACACTAAGAAAAAAGATTTGCTAATATGTCCCAGTCACCCACACCGCATACGTCACTTCGATGCTGTCACTCCACCTTCGTTCAAGAGCGGAGGAGGAACTCCTCAGCATCGGCGAGAACGCGAGCATAGACTCTATGCACTAGCTGGTTCCCCATCCACGGCTCAAGCAGCGACGATAACCTAAATCCGAGCGATGAAGGTAATACTGCCTGCTTACATCTAAAACAACACTGCCCTATCATCATGCGTACCTTTTTCTACCAGCACGACTAGCCGTGACAGAGCCGAGATCAACGCCGCATTCGTCGCCTTTTACGTTCGAAACTCACATGTATATCAACTACATCAACATGGTAAATCAACGTGCATTTGACAGACTTTGGTCCATCTGCATCACAGCATTAATTCCAGCCCTGAATGCGGTGCCTACCTGGTGCACCTCCGACAATACGCACAGCTATCTTGAGTGTCAACTATGTGCAACCCTCGCTGTTTGCTGAGCTGGTACTCCACCATTGTTTTTCTCCCTGTTGCTAATGATTGCAGCCCTACATCTGTCATCGTCCCTTTCGCAAGCCCCAGTCGATCAGGCAGCCAGTGCAGCCACAACCCTGTTGCTTTGGACTAGCATGAGTGCGACCACGATTTTGATGCTACGTCTTGATCAATTGTCGTCACCCTTACATCTCCTCGGTGGTGGTGGCCTGCTGGCTCAGCACTTCCTTTTTGTTTACAACATGTCAGCTCGGTCCTGGTATTGGTTATGGTCGGAGTCAGGATCAAGGTAGGTTTTGAATGGATTTTCTGCTTGTCGGCGAGCCAGGTCGCTGCAGCATTTCGATGCTCAGTTTCCAACAGCCGTAATATCTGATCGAGGCCACCTGGATTATCTAGTGTGGACGGGTTGAATGCATGTCGCTGACAGGTCGCACTCTCACCACGCAGCCATGCCTCGATGGATCCATGGTGCAGGCCAATGGTGAGACCGGCCTGAGATACGTACAGCTGTCCAGAATGTGTTGCTTCGCTCAGGTGTGTGGAATCTGAGGGTCTCCGTACCCGGCCTCTGCGTCCTAGACGTTGCTGAGCGGAGCTTGATGGAATGGAGGTTGGCGTCCGGGGAGCGCGCGGCGCATGGTTTGGATGGTGGAATCTTGGGATGGAAGTGACTGTTGATTGCGGTGTGTGGGAAGGGACCGAGTTGAAGACCGACCGCGCCACGAACAGTGGAAAACACTGGGCACCGGACAGAAGCATCGCCATCCATTCAAGTCAAGTCCTCTGGGCATCCCACATCTGCGGATGTGACGATGTTGAGCTCGATCGATCCCCGAAGCGCAGCGAAAAGTCATAGAGTATATGGGATATGGTTAAGGACCTACTACGGTTAGGTATGCTGGAGTGAGGGAGCATTGGGCATTTGTGGAGGAGGTTAGTAGTGGTTAGTCGTTTGGTGTCTTCTTGATCCAATGTTTTAAATTTTTGTCACTTCACCATTCAATGGTTATTGCTATTCTGGCGGTCCGTGAAAAGAAAGTGAAGTATTGTATCTATTATTTGGAGCTTTGATGGTGACAATGAGAGTTGGGAGTTGGATGACGTGCTGCAGTAATGATACGGGAGAAAACGAACAAGAACGAAAAACCTTAAACGAGTGTGAGTCGCCAACCGTTCGCGGGCAACAGGAGCCGGCAACGTGCCCACATTTCCTCCGAAGTGCGCGTCGCGAAACTCAGCGCTGTCGCTTAGACTTAGGAGTCTGGCTCCACCTCCTTACCTGGAGGGTAGAAATCCCAAGGCGGCACCTTCCCCATCTGCCACTCGCATCCTTCCAGCTGAGAACCCCAAGGTGCATCTCCCTTCGTCCAAATCTGGTCGATTTCGAAGTCGCCATCCAGAGCGACTTGCACGCGGATGATACGCTTGACCTCCTCCCGGCGCGTCAATTCGGGTGCCTCATATGTCCAAAAGTACGACGGATGACTGCGATCTGCCATGCGATAGGCGTTACTGACAGGAGCGCCTTTGTGTATGATGAGATATATGTCTCCCTTGGCGATCTGCGCAATTGCCTTGGAACTGACGGAAAAATAGCACCACCCGAACTGGCCCTTAACCTCTGTGCGCCATGGCGTTATCTTGTTCGAGTCTGAAAGATCCGAGAAGCTCACTAATGTGGTTATCTCCTCATCCTCATCCGACAGGGCCGAAGCAAGTTGCTTTATGATCGCATTTGCGTTGCCTGGAGCAGGATTCTTTGTCGCGCCAGCTTCGAGACCGCTGTAGAAGACCCAAGGCCCGTCTTCATTGAGGCCTTTTTGCCTAAGCTGGTTCAGGAACTCCGATTTCTGATTGTCGAGAGTGAGATGGAGGTTGCGCAAGCTTTCCTGTAGGTCTGCTTGCCAGTTCTTGGGAAGAACCATAGGCTCGCCGTTGTTCGTCGCGATGTCATAGTCATCTGCTAAACTGGGGTCATTGGCTGGGGGTGGGTTCTGGGTGTCAGTCTCTGGATTGGCGGGTGGGGGAGTGTTCTCGCTATCATCCGCGGGCGGTGGCACATTTTCGGTCTCTTCAGGCGCACAATCGGAGCGGCGCCAGAAGAGCCAGCTTCGCTTCTTGGTACAAGTACCAAAACCTCCTTCTGATTCGTTGTTCTCATCCCACATACCATCCTCTCCAGTCTGGTCCGGTTAGTCATTTGGCGCGTTTGGGTCGTTGTTTTGTCCTGGGACCGGCCCATTGGGACTGTTGTTTGGGCTGGGTGGCCCGTCGGATTTGCCGCCTCCACCGGCACGCTTCAGAAGGACGTTACTTAGATAGTCGCTCCATCTTATTATAGACTCGGTCGAGTTCCGGTAGATGGTCCAATTGGCTCTGATGTTACAGATCGTCGCGCCATCGGGACATTGGATCGAAGTGAGGGCACGGCCATCACTGCTTTTAAACAGGACCAGGAGGACGGACAGAAAGAAAATGAAGGAAGGAATGTGACGCATGATTCTCGCGAAAGGACTCCGAAAGATTTTGGGATGAAAATGAGTGGATAATAGATATAATGATACGTTAATTGAGAACTTCTGCGATGGGGTGAGACCTGGAATGGACAGCACATACTTATAATGATGTCTGGATCAAGAAATTTTACATTTTTCAATGCAACACAACAACTGCCTTCTTCGTAACTTCGGTATGCGCTTTGATGTGCCACTGTCTCAGCCTTTCTCTGCATTGTTGTTTCACCCGAAGAGACAGATGTGAATTTTTTACTGGAGTTCATTGCCTTTCACTGACGCAAAAAATGTGCTCTGACAACGTGTTCAATTTTTTTGAGCAACAATAGGATCAGGATTAAGGGAGTGGGTCGATGTCCCCCACCTCGGGGCCTCCTCGCTGCTCAGGCTGATACCGGCACAGAGATGGCAAGTTGAGATATGTTCATATTTTGGGGGCGCATGAGAGGCATAGTATGAAGTGGACAGTTTGTCAATTTTTTTTCTAAATTTTCAACTTTGCGATCCTCCGTAGGGAGCAGGAGACATAAAAGGTGGCTGAATATCAATTACAGATACACAAAAGCAACGTTGACCCCTTACAAACAAAGACCATAGTTTTTATCTTTCCATTGTGTGTTTCGATGTCTATCTTCCTTGAGCTCGGGTTGAGTGCTGCTTTCACGCTCATCAGTCTTGCTCCCTCCGTTCCGAAGTGGCTCAAGAAGAACAATGGCCCCAAGATACGAGTTAATGTCTTCACGGGACTACCAGTGGTTAACGGAACCGACGAAAAAGAGGCGATTTACGAACACATGAGCTTCGGAGGCTGCACACCGCACATATCACTGTTTAACGCCAACGGAGACCGCATCGCCAAATACACGAACTGGAACTGCAACAGCAAGATCGACCAGAACGTCCCTTCAGACCTCTGGGCCGATTATATCAATGGCAAAGATTTGGAGAAAGCTGAATATATCACTGTCTTGGCAAGCGGCAACGACGCTGTCTGCATAACTGCCCTTACTGTCACCCATCTTTCCTCTAGCGACACATACGCATTTCTTCCTGGCGGTTGGTGCTGAGTGTGCCAAGATGATGGGAAAAATGTTCCGGTGGAGCTACTCCAGTGCCACGGTTCAGTTCAAGGGACCTGATGGGAAAACCCAGGATGCGCGTCCACGGTGCCTCTGGATCGATAAAAACGAGCGTGACGGGAATCTGATGGCTACGGATTTCGAAGGATTCCAGGTCCATCTACCGGATTTCAAGATCGACAATAGCAAGTTCAGGAAATGGAACAACCAAACCGGGCAAATGTGTCAAGGACTGTCCCGCTTCACCATGTACCACGATATGAACCCAATGATGTGTCCGCAGATATAAAAACCTGCACCTGAATACGGAGCTAGACTGCCGATGAGCGAGAGTTCCGCTTGCCACCCCGACTATCTCCAACCGGGCCCTTATGACGATGATCAGTCTCCGATATGACCGCGCAAGAGCTCTATATCATGTATGGCGCTGAAGATCCGAGGGAAATTGGAGGAGCGAGGCGAGAGAAGAGACAAAGTCAGTTCATTCAGGAACGGTTCCTCAACATCCAGAAGAGATTCTCTGGATCGCTCATTAAGAGCCGGGATTTGGGTCAAAGTGCTGTACAGGTGTGTCGGGACAAGAATAGCATGGGAACGGATTTCTTCTCGGTGCACGAAGGGTTTGTGATATGAGTACGAGGACTCTTTATCCGGCTTGCAATACAGACGAAGCGGACCAGACTGAGTGCTTCGATACAGTTCTAAACGAGACGCGTCACAGAAACAGAAGGAAGAGCAATGAAAGGGGCGGTTTCTCAAAAGTGGAGGACTGGATTTGATATCTGTTCTTTAGCGCTCGTTCGGTTGGTATTGTTCTTGGCCAACACTTGCACATCGGTGTAAGCTGCATGTGTTCAATCTGTAGTTCACTCCTACTTGCTTGCGTCATTTGCCGCTTTTCGCCGGTGAGATGTGCGGCGCAAAAACTGCGCGCGCTTCGACCATGCGTTGTCCTTGTTTCAGCTCAAGACGCTGACGCTTCGGTCGTAAGATCAGGGCGGCGCAGCAGCAACCCCCTGAGGTATAAGAGCCAACTTATTAACCACAGTAAGGCACATTTCGGGGCGTCGTTCTTTTGAGGACAACGGTTCTTCACCACCAATCCCGTGGCCCTTCGAACGCTATTCTATTGTTTGGTCAGCATGACGCCCCATTTGCTTACTTTACCCGCGGAAATCCGTCACCGGATTCTCTTCGATGCTTTGATTTCCGACATAGAAGGTACCGAGCCGCACCCGATGAATCATCGCACTCTTCCCTTCGATCGACACCTCAACTCCACGTCAAGATATTGGGAGTCTCATAACATGATCGAGCGACATTACCAGGGAAAGACATTCTACGGGAAGGAATTGATGTCTCGCTTGATGCTCGTCTGCAAGCAGATGCATGAAGAAGTCTACTCAATTCTTTGGTCCGAATTTGCGATCTATCGAGCATATTTGACACCGAACACCAAGATGTGTGGATGGGCTTCCCCCGAAAATACAATCCAAGGGCAATTCTTATGATACGACACCTACAAATTCGAATTACCGATCTCGTGGAGGTGAATCCATACTCGGACCCCGCTCGCGAGACGACAAACAGGGTCCATCTGCAGGCCGTGCGAGGGGAATTAGACATGTACCCTAGCCTCGCAAGCGTACGCTTCCAGATTTATGTCAAAGCCACTCGATTTCCGCCACGCGAGAATGTCATCAGTTTTTCCGTTAGTAGGATTGTGAAGTACCTACAACTCTGCAAGGACCTGGACGTCGAGGTGTTTCTATAGCCGGAATTGAAGGCACCGTGGGGTAAGAAGATCATTAAGCATTGCCAGGACAAGATCAATCAAAGAAAAAGACTGCCCGCGCTATATTCAAAAGCATTGCAGAGTTTCCCACCAACGTTCTTCAATGAACGCATAGGGCGAGTGGAGGAGGGGGCTGTGTCTACCATGGCAGTTGCGTTGGCGAGTCTGTGGGAGTGTCCAGGCTGAAAGACGATGATACCATTGTTCCATACATGTTCAATGCGTTCATACTTCATACAATCGCCAGTCCTTGGTGGAGTTGTAATTACAATTTGGTAACGAAGCTACCCAAGGTAGTGAGTGATTTGACTAGGTCAGAATTCCCCGGGAAAATCTAATCGAGGAGATTTACTTAGATTCTACTGATGAATACGAACACGGAAAAAACTTTCCAAAAAATTGCCTGGCTTACCGAGACCGTACCCGCACCTTTCCTGGTACTTTGAAAGATGCAACCAGCCCTTCCAGGCAATGTCGAATGTCTTCGTTATTGTCCGTCCATGATCAAGAGTCTTGCAGCCGCGTCTCTCTCAAGTGCTGTTGTTGTTGATATTGATCGTACCGCCCGCCGTGTTCTCCACTGTAACTCCGGCCCCATTGCACCTGATGATGGGACTATTGTCCCTTCGTGGCCTTCCCAAATCAGCCCAATCGTCTTTATTTGCTTTCTCCAGAAACTCCAGTAAAGCCCAAGCCTTGTCCTCCGGAAGTCCATCCACAATTTTATCGATATGGTCCCAAGTGTCGGGAGCTCTAGGCCGGCGAGGTGAAGGCTGCCTTGGTGGGCGGACAGGGGAACGCGAGCGACGGTTGCCATCAACACGAGCGAAATTGCACCGATCTAAGCGATCTGAGGGAGTTGAGCGCCGATTGTCGATCTTGCGCGGATGTGAGCGTTCGGGAGAAGGAGCGGCTCGCTTGCGGTCGTTATGGTTGTAGACAGGGGTCCGGCGTCGATGCACAAGAGCCCGGTCTTGCGTGTTCTCTGGAGCTAGCGAGCGGCCTGGGCTCCACTGTAGAGGTGGATACGGCCTGACCCAGCGTCGTTCCTCCCTATCTGTTTCGGTTGCCCACGGGTCACGATGGCCATCGCAGTAAGGCTGGTTCCTCTGCGGAGGACTTGGGAAATTGTCGCTCATGTTAGGTGGCATGGAATTTGAGTTGTTTTTGTGGTTTTGGTTTTGATTTTGATTTGTGCGGGTGGAGTATGGTGAGCTGAGGAAGTCGTGCCTAGAGTAGCTTGCAGGGTATATGTATTTGATACGCCTTGTGTGACTTTGCTTGTGCGCCAACAAATAGGCTAGAACTGCCACGAGCTAAACAGTTGAGTGGAAATTTTGACTGTGACAAAAGAAAAGTGCGTAATGCACATTCGAAAGTTCGGCAACCATTTATCCCGTGAAATTCTGCTTTCACGTATATCCTATGGAAATATAGCTCGCATAGGCTCTCTCAATATGTCTGTGCTTCACTGAGTAAGACACTTTCAATAAGTGTAAGGGTTAATTTGGCAAATTCTTCACTGAAAATGCATTCCGCGCCACCTCCCCTCGAAGATAATGCAGTTCAAAGCAAGGCGCTAGCATCCGACAGTGAAATCAGCCAGCTTCGATTGATTGCCAAAATATGCCATGTAGATGTCTAAATCAAATGTATAGGAAGAGCGCTTAGAGTGGAAATAATAGTCAGTGTCAATATCTGAGCCCAAAATCGCCTACGTCAGTCCTAAACTGCTGCGCCAGGCTGTCTATCATTGAGATAAAGCAAGACTGCGATATATCGGAAAATGGAAAGTGTGAAAAATGAACCCAGATGACTTGCTCTGGTCCTAAATAGCCTCTAACGGATAAAAGCGGCGGCTCATACCAAATTCGACACACTAAATTAGTGAGCAGGTTATATTTTGTTTCAACATATTTCACATACCTATGGAACACTACCCTATGCACCGCTTCTGGTCAGTCGCAATGACTTCCCACTCCTACCCCAAGCCGTCGCCGTTTTGCTCTTTGATGCTCCTCTGAGTGGCGTTGCTCCACGAGTTGATTTCGGCGCCTCTGCCTTGTGGCCACGGATGGGATGGCTTGATGATGTGTTTGGAGAGATTACCATCATGTCGACTGCTGCTGCTGCTGCGGTGGTGAGACGAGTGTTGGGGGAGATGTTCTCTGCACTGGGAGAACGCACGGAGGGAGACTCTCCGAGTTCTGCTCTTCCTTTCTTTCTTCGGGGGCCATTGCTGTCGTCGATATCATCTCGCTCTCGCTTCTTCGACTGAACGCAGTAGTCCTCTGGCGCTTTCTCTTCAAGGTCGGCTCGAGAGAGGGTGTTTTCTTCTGCATAGACGGTATCTGACTCATGTTTCTGTGGATTTCCCTCGTCTATGTTGATGTGAGCACCATGTTCAATCTCAGGTACTTCCAGTGAGTATATCGAACCTTGATTCTGTACCCATGCATCCGTCAAGGTATGTTGGTTATTCTCAGCGGGTGCTGCGAGCTCTCCATTGGAATTATCGCGCGGAAATGTGTTCTCATGGCGTTTTATCAAGCGGCGTTTTGGGTTCCCATTCTGACTCCAGCTCAGATCTTCTCGAATCAGACGATACTCAGATAAAATGGCATCGACACCATTAATCCTCGAAACGGATGAATGTGTCTCATCCTCCACAGCTGATCGAAGGATGTCTAGAATCTCGCCATGGAATCCCATCTCCAACGCGTCTCGCTCTGCCCGCTCGTACCCGATTACCTGTGATTCGAGGCCTTCGCCTAAAATCTGACAGTTCGCTATAAATTGCCGCCTGAGATCATCATGGTGCATTGAGGTAAATGCTCTGTTGACTGATGCCATGGATTTCTCAAACCAGAAATCGCGGATATTGGTGTAATCTCCGGCATAGTTGTCGCGATGGTAACGCATGACCTGGGTGTTGATAGCTCGTAGTGCCATCTCCGGGAGAACGCGGTCTACCAGTTTCGTAAATAGAACGCTATCAATGGCCTTCGGATATGGAAAGCTAAGCTGGTCCTCAGAACGTGCAGGCTTGGATGATTGTCGCAGGGTGTGGTGTGTTGAATCCAGGTTGAGCGCGAGAGGGGTTGAAGTATCTGACATCTCCTGCTCGTCGCCGCCCATGACAATCTGCTGTCCTGGTCCTACTGTAAACATCGCATTGGCGAAGATGCTCTCTAACACGGAGTGCACAGGCTCCCAACTGCGAGTGAGCTCCCGCTCAGCCTGGCACATTTGTT
This sequence comes from Lentithecium fluviatile CBS 122367, assembly GCA_010405425.1. Lineage (NCBI taxonomy): Eukaryota > Fungi > Ascomycota > Dothideomycetes > Pleosporales > Lentitheciaceae > Lentithecium > Lentithecium fluviatile. The sequence continues at coordinate 80,769 of MU005647.1, read as the reverse complement.
CCTTGAATCGGTTGTGATTCTGTTCCGCGAGACTCAGCGTACGAAGAGCCTTCTGCTTCTCTCGTAGTATTTGATTGAGGTTCTGCGTTTGCGCATCGGTGGGCCCGTCGGCCATATTCTTCATAGAGTGTTTCAAACACTCCAGACGGATTTCGATGCCTTGAAGAGCCCTCTCTGCATTCGAGCGCTGTTCGATGAAGTTCTTGTCTTCTGTGGATGTGAACCTATTTCCGTAATCTCGGTAGCTTCGTGAGGCGCTGACTGCACGCTCGAGATCGGCGGCTAAAGTTTGGGAAACTTGTATGGCTAGGACTCTTTCTCCTCCATCTATTACCTCTACCAGCTTTGACCGCCCACTTCCACATCGCTGTGCCAGAGATGTAATCATCTTCGCGGAAAGCTCCCCTGGCATTTCTCAAACTAGTTGAGCAACTCGGCAGATTGAAGTTTGTATGCAACCTGCGTTGATGCTCAATAATAGAATTCTGGTGGAGGGTGTGGGAGAGACTGAATGACTGATACTAAGCCCTGCGCTCCATATATATACTCATGAGGCCCGTGCTCAAAGCCTTCACACGGAGGACTGAGTGTACCAGCCAACACGTTTCCTATGGAGATATAGAAGAAAGGTTTGTTAAAGAGGTCCTTGCGAGCACTGCTACATTGGGAGTATTGATTTACTACTTCGCCTACGGGTCCTCCACGCCTTATCTGGATACCTTGGGACCGTATGGACTGCGGCGACTACCTGACCCTCCATCACCTCGAACTCTACGCAAACCTCGCAGGCGGTCAAAGCCATGCAGGGCACACAGAATATTGGTAAGCGGGACACATATGTTGCTGAAATTAGACTGCTAACTCGAAGGAAATCAGGGTCTCCTGTCTCTCGCGAAGCGGCCAACAATTATTCCATGCGCTCACAGCAATCAGCCGAAGACCACTTCGCTGTTCTTTCTTCCACCCAGCCAGCTGAGAATGTGGAGACTGATCTGCCCTACTCGCAGAACATAGCGAATGGTTTCGCAAGCTTTCCTCCTCGCCTCGGCCCCGTTTCTGAATCAGATATTACTCCTGAATCTCCCCAAGATCCAGCGTTGGCTGCTGCTCCAACTCAAATCCCACACCCTCTCTTAAACATTCCGCTTGCAGACCTTCGCTATACGAGCTCACCGCGCCCCGTCAAGAAGTTTTCCCTAGCTCCTTTACACAGTCCTAGCCTCAGCAAACCGCGCGACCCTTTCAAGAAACCTCAGTCTTTGAAGAATAGGTTCATTACGGGAGCGCTGGAGAGGCGAGCAGCGCCTCAGGGTGGGAGCTATGTAAGCGCACGCAAGTTGACGGGGGGATCTGGACCCACAGCCGGTAAGAAAAGGCTGTTGGAAACGTATGAATACGATGGATTTGAACCGGAGGTGAGTCCCCAATCTCATGTGTGATGATAAGAACCATCTGACAGTACTATAAGATTCAAACAACCACAAAAAAGCGGCATGTCGCTTCGCCTACCCACAGTCTCGGCTCTTGCCGGCGTTCCGAACCCTCCATCAGGGACTTCAGGGACTATGAGCCGAAGAGACCGCGCCTTTCAGGCCCCGCAAACACACCGCAACAAAGCCATGCTTTGGCAGGTCTACTGCCCTACGAGGACCCCGGAGTAGATCAATCGCCAGAGGCTCAGCGCACTCCGCGGTCTTTCAATTCTGGCTGGCTACCACAGTTTCCCATTAACGCAGAAATGTGGAGGACGAGGCGGAAGTGGTCCAAAGAAGAAATCAACAGGGTTCACCCAGGCGACGTGTTCTTTGTAGTCTGTCCTGAGCAAGCGATGGACCCGCTCGCGAAGGAAAAACTCCACGGAATGTTTCCTTCCGACTTCGGGCCCATGTGCATCAAACGCCGCCCCGCGGTAGCAATGCGTGTTGATTCATTCTCTCAAACAATGGAATGCATTGTGGGCTATTCGCACTCGGAATCAGGTTTGGCAAAATACAAAGGGCCTCACTTGGAGCGTGCGAAGAAGATCTATTGGTCATTGCAAGACGCGAACAACCAATTTCGTCACGATTCAGACCACGATGCTCTGAGGGTCCTTCACTGCACAAAGGAGTTGAAGGAAACCAGCTATCTTTATAGCTTGAAAACCCACCCAATCCCTTTCACTGAATTACTGACGCCCTGTGGACAGCTCGTTGGAGACGACTTCTTGAGGCTGAAGAGATTCCGGGCAGAGCAGTTCGAAAATGAGAACGTACACCGGGAGCATATCCGTGGTTCTCAACTAGAGGCAAGGCAATATACAGAACGATATTCTATCCCGAGTTATGGGTACCTGAGATCAATGCGCTCAGCTCCATCCATTCGTGCGATTGCTGCAGCACCTAAAGTTGCGCTTACACTATCTCACAGAGGCGACACGAGTATGCGAGATGCCTCTATGAGGTCCGGTGATGGGTCACGGCGTGGCTCTGGTGGGTTCTTGTACCCACGTGCTCCTCCCACGCAGGAGGCGTATCCGACCGAAAGCGGTTCACGAAGGGCCCCGTCGGACGCACATAGCCGTCACCGTCCCTCGATGCGGGAGTCGGATCGAGACGATAGGGATTCGCATAGCCATCCACCCGATACGTTCAGACGTCCCTCCACCAGGTAAGATAATTATTCTTCATCATGCCTATGCAGCAGCCTACTGATTGACACATCAGCTCCAGTGACGACCGTTGGCGCAGATGAGAAAACGAAATCTTCATCGCTCGTCTAATCAGCTTGTACGAGTATCGTTGCGACAAAAAACTTGAGCCCTTGCAGCATCTTTCATATGACATACGTTACGCGACATGATTCTCACCCGAAGTCAATCGAGGACCTTGTTGTCAGGATGATCTGGGCAGCGTATAAAGGCTGGACACCTATCTGGCTGCGCGCCGGTAAGACGAAAAGTTTTAAGCTTAAAAATGCGAGCGCGCTTTAAACTAGATAGTACCATATCAAGTTCTGTGTATTATAGCTCTTTCTCAATTTGCATACTCAATCCTCGTTCAGTGTCTAATTCAGTTTAGCATGTCCAAAGCATCAGTAATAATTCACTAATCTCGACGTTACCATTCTTTCCCAGCAAGTGCACTTCGGCATGCATCCAACTAAAGTGAATCCTTGTGCTGCGCTAACGTAGACTTTATGTGTACCCTTTAATAAGCTCCACCGAGAATACAGACTTTTATCCTTGTACGTCTACAGGCGCGTTCTCGACAACCATGAATCCGTACTTCCTCTCGCAAAGCTCCAAATTTCAGGTTTTCGGTCACCACTAATGTCTTCGTGGCTTGCGAGACGTCTGCTGTGGTGATCAATTGACGCATTTGAACACGGCTTGCCTATGAACCCCAACCGAGCGAGGTGCTTTCTTCGAACAATGATAGACTAATGTGCACATCCATCGCGAATCAATTGCGATCCTTCCGATCTCACATCATTGGCGAAGAGTCATGCACGCACGTGCCCGTTTTGCTAGGTCGGACATACCTACGGTAGCCACAGCCCAGAACAGTCGAAAGTGAATCTTCCGACCACATATCTGCACACCGTCGCCTCATTGCTATGGCCAGTAATTATGTTTTATGTACGGCCCTCCCGACCTGTTTCCATTGGCAAGGCTGAACGCGCACCAGCTGGCGCCGAGTCGCTGACCGACTAGCAGGCGTCAGCCGCACCCGGGTGCCTGCGGCTATAAACCAAGACGCTAGGATGCGGCTTGCATAATTGCGGGTGGCCTAAACGCACCTCATTCCTCGTGGGCGCGGGCCAGCGCTACGATTCTTTGTCATGGGCTTAGAAACTGAGTCTATAATTGTACACTAAGAAAAATTGCCATGACAGACATGATGGTAAATATGGAACAAGAGAATCGCTAAGAATTACCATTATACAGTACAAACTCCGCCCCGGGTGTAATGACGTGAGGCTAGTTGTCAGGTATCTGCAGTTTTCCGTCTGTCCATTCACCGCCTAGAATCGGCCGCGAGAATGCGGTAATGTCATCGCCTTCTGTCTGGTAGAAGACGTACAAGCTGTCCCAGAGTGATTTTATCGCTGTGCCGTTCTCGTCTTTGACGGTCTCGTTGTAGGCTGTGAGCGTCATATGCGTGCCGCCCAGACCATGTACTGGTCCTCCCAAGTCGCGGATCGTAATGGGATCGCCCTTCACCGTGGTATTCTCAGCCGCCCACTCGATGTCGTACGCGTTGATGGATTTGTCGGCCATCTGCATGTACAGATATGTCGTGAAACCAAAGGAAGTGCTAGGGTAGACGCCGGGGATGCCTCCATTTGTGCTGTTGGTCCAGGAATTGATCGGGTGTTCCTTTGTTGACTCCGTTGTTGAATTGGTATCGATCCACCAAATCTCGGTATTGTTTTGGTCATTGACCATGATTGTGTAAGAGAATGTGCCAGTACCCCACGAGTAGCAACCCACACCAGCATGTCCGTTCTTACCCTTCCACGGATTCTCGCGCGTCCACTCGTCCTTGCCGTTGTTCCAAGAGTACTGTTCGAAGGTCGATTCGTCGCTCGCGTACCAGAGGTTCATGCCGCGGACGTCCTCTTTGCTGAGCGTGCTGTTAGCCGAGGGGTCCTCGCCGCCGTAGTAGTCACCCTTCCAACAGGCTTGGAGACCGACGGTAGGCGAGTCCATGACTTGGAGATTGAGGTCGTTGAGCTTGCCGTCCTCGTAGAAGCCGGTGCTGTCGGTAGCGTTGGTCCATGTCTTTTGATGGAGGGTATTGTTCTTGGAGATGTAGAAGATGTGGAACTACACAAGGCGAGGCATGTCAGCTTTGATTTTTGCTGAGGATGAAGGTGGTACGTACGTATTGTGTGCCGTTCAGGTTATAGGATACGGCAGAGATCGCGGTCCCGTTCTTCGCGTCTTGGGCGACGGTTTGAGCCTTCTCGCCACCATCCCATTGCTTGTCGGTTCGGTATTGCATGTATCGAATGTCACCTGAGTGATGCTGGAAGTACAAAGTAAAGAGTCGGCGTTGGCCAGAGTTCCACGACTCTCCAGCCAGAGCGATACCTGAGCCGTTGAATGCGCCTTTCTCAGAGTAGTACTTGGAGTCGAGAGCACCACCAATGCAGAGCTCAGGGTGGTCCCTGCAGAATGGGTCTACTACTGAATCATCGCTTCTACTTGACGGTCAGTAAAGATTCTCGGAATGAGTACGGGTTTACAAACGATGATGAGTCGTTCTTGTTCTTGCCCAAGCTTACACCTAATCCCGCGCCGAGAGCAACAGCCAAGATGACGATAATGACGACACCGAGAGTGATGAAGAAGGGACGTTTCCGCATGCCCATAATCTTACGCTCTTCGGCTTGGGGCCGAACTTCCTCATTGTGGGCAATCGGCTCTCCCTTATCATTCAAGTTCGCATACGCTTGTTGAGGGGGTGGCGATCCAGGTGGCGGTCCGCCGTATTGACCGTACTGTGGTGGGTTTTGCTCGACTACCTCTGGAGCGGAGTAGTATGCTGGGCCACCGGGGTGGTGCTTTTTCTCATTAGGTAGTCTATAGAAAGGTTAGTAAAGGGTTCTTCGTCTTCATAGGCAATGGCGAAGGAGTGGTACGTACGGGAATCCATCGTGAGTCTGATTGTCCACCGGAATTGGAGACGAGTGGTCCATGTTATCTGTCATGGGCGAGGAAAACCTCGTGGGAGGACTCATCGGCGGGCTGATAGCCTCCGCATATCGACCAGAGCCATCTACTACAGGAGACGCCATTGTAACACGAAGTGTGAAACTTGAAGCGGCACTTCCAGGGTCGACGGGGAAGAAACGGACAGCGGCTGGGCAGCGGGGCTCCTCAGATGTTTAAAGGGATGGTAACGCTTACTACCCGTTGGCGGACACCGAGTTAGTAGCAAACAGAGGAAGCACATACTGTGCCTCCAGCTGATGTGCACGGCTACCGTGTGCCGCAGCACTGCAGAGGTTCACAGACCACGGAGCCATTTACCCGATTTGGTGGCAGCTAAGCGTGGTATGTCAGGCCAGCAAGACTGCGGATTCATCTCACACGAACCAGCGTAACCTATCGAAGCGTGGTGGAAGTTGAAGGGGCCGACTAGTTCGCTGCTTGTCGGGCGCGAATTGCCTATTGCGTTAGCGCCAGAGCATGGCCGTGGTCCGAAGGATGTAAGCTAACACCATATAACCTGCGATACGGCGATTGAATGGTCGTGATTCGTTTGGGGATACCTGAGGCTCCACTTTTCAGGAGCTTTGTGAATGCGTTGTTGGGGGCTCGAATTTGCAAAACGCGCTAGCGGTCTGTGCGGCGTCGTTGAATGCCTGCCTCGGGTTAGCGCGACATCAGCCTTAGGATCATTAAAGGAACCAGGTTGTAAGCGTGGCTCGGTAGCTTTCCGAATGTCAGGGAAAGAAGGACAATCAAGAACGATGCAGCGAATTGGGAATAGAGTGGTCATGCTGGTGACTATATGGATGGCGGTGCTTGTGCTAATTTCCAACATTTCAAGGTTGGACAGAACACCATGAATGTTGGTGTTCATCGTCGCGAGGCTACCGACTAGACCGGAGTTGGTATCTCCCTCGTGGCGGTCTGGGGGGCGGAAAGCCAGCCGCCGACTTAGCCGCCAACCAACTCGTGCCTTGAAGGTGGCGTAGCTCGAGCCTTAATTATACCTGCATCGAACATGTACGACTTAAGATCAACACCGCCTTCACTACACATTGTTTTAGCTGGCTGCGGGTAGAAAGCGTATGGCAGACTTGACGACTAGCGATCAATCACAGAGTCGCACTCGAAGCACAAACCCGCCAAGTGTACTACACTCATATCTGCAGAATGGGTGCGCTTTCCAAACGACTCGATTGGCTTTACTGCCTCTCGCTTTTTGGATTGCAGCGTGCGATGCTGTCTAGACGTGCAGGGAGCCGAGTTTGCCCACCAATCAGATCAATTCACTCCCCTTACCCAATCTGTCGAACCACCCATTGACCTGAACAACGCTGGCTAGTTGTGGAGTGAATGTACCTCATTTCGCGAGATGCGTGTGGCTGCAGAAGACGGATCCAGATTATCGCTTTCCTGCGCACACACCCGCGGCGGACGCGCGAATCGACTTGGTGGGATGTTGTCGATCCGTGCTCAATGCTGCAAGCTCGGCCGTAGTTGTGTAGTACAGGCCGCAGCTGTCCGCGTAATAGCATTGGCTGGATTTGTAAACCGAGAATTATACGGTGGCTCGCTATCAGCGCGTGGTCGCAGTATCCTGCGCCTTACGGGACGATAGTAGTCTGCATTCGAAGATTAATGCACTTTGCCTGGTTATAAAGAGACTTGTAAGCAGCCAGTCGTGTCTCTAACACATGATAAAAGGCGCTAGTCGTGTAATCATTGCTGCACGGCGTCTGATTGCTCTGCTGAGATGAGCCTTCCTAGTTCCGTGGAGTTTCGGGGGTACTCGAGAATTAAGTAGGCCCGTGGCGAAAATTTTCTCAGCATCAGCGAGCAATGTAAATGCTTGCTAATGTAGGCCACGCACTCTGTCATTCTTCACCATGAGGGCACTTTTTGGATAAAGAGCCCGAGGATTTTGAGACGGACTTTGATAGGACTATGATGCAGAAATCTGTAATTCTCTGCGTAGTATATTATATATCACAACAGGGCTCATGACTGAGTGCGTTGGGACGTCAATTAACAGTCCGAGGATGCGTCAGTGCCAACAATATAAGGCCGACGATTTCTAAGGAGAGAAAATAGCTCCCCGCGCAGCCATTGCGATCTCGATAAAATCCAATAAACTTTCTAATATAATGGGCGGTTTGTTTGGGACACCGTAAAGAAAGCTGCCGTGGCCATAGTTCCCTCTCGCGGTCAAACATTCTCGGGAAATAAGCTAAACCACACCAAGTCCTACTAAGGGTATTTTGGGCTTGCGTTATCAAGGGACGTAAGGGTAATCAGGACCTACTATACAGAATGCTTATTTCCCGAGTAATCCTTGCCACGAGAAGTTCCCTTGCCTTGCGCACATTGAGTCACACTACCGATACGATACGCCGACGTCATCGTTTACGAACTACACCACCACAAAGGCTCCTTCACTACAGAATTGGCGGTTGCACTGGCAATAAATTCACCTTCACCACCTCGGGCCGTAAAGCCCGAGTATGAGTGACGTAATGCCTCACCCCAGTTTGCTCTATTATTGTGCGAGCCAAGCCCACCAAGCACTTAAATTCTCGATTGCCCACACACAATGGACGCAACCGACAACAAAACAGTCTCTACTCCCGCACCGGCTCCCTCTACGAAGCCCAAGAACGGGGCCACATCTTCTTCACAATTATACACCGATCCCCACCAGCCGACCGTATCCGCGACTGTATCTGCAATGTCTCCGCAAGTGTTGAACCCTCTGAAGAGGTCCCGGGACGACTTCAACCCGGAAGCGTTCAAGCCTAAGAAGAGGCACCTGCAGGAGGTCGACCCGAAAATGTTGGAGAAGCTCCTAGAAAAAAATAGGCTCGAAGCTCTTGCAGCCGCGAAGAAATGCAAGAACCCACCACGGATCGTTCATGCGAAGAACGCAACCGACCCTCGTGTATGCGGACTTCTCACCACGATGCCCGCTCCCAAGACGCCTCCTTCCACTACGGTGTCAGCTTCCACCACACCTACACGTACCACAACACCTACTTCCACTACGGCACCTCCTTCTGCTAAGACTCCCGCTCCCACTACAATGCCGGCTTCCACCACACCTACACTCCCCACAACACCTACTGGAAGTACGGTGCCTCCTTCTGCTACGACTCCTGCTACTGCAACAACGTCTCCTTCTACCAGGACCCCTGCTCTCACTGCAACGCCTGCTTCCACCACAGCGTCCGCTACCACCACTACCGCTTCCAGCGACGTGAAGCCGTGCACTGTCATCTACCACTCTACCGGCGTACAGACTCCCCCACCGCCTGATAACGACACCTTCTACGAATGTTTCGGCCGCAACCGACCCATAGGTGACAGTGTACGTGGTCGCTACACCCGCAACGAGGAAGACCCACACGAGCTTCGTTACGGTGAAGCCTTTGTCGCCACCGCATCTGACGCAGCAACCGAGACTAATGACAGCGGATTCCAAACCATGAGGTACGATGTCCGTGAAGTGTTTCTCCGGAACGCAAAGATGAAAGCCGCGGCGAACGCGCAGAAGGTGGAGAAGCTGGCTGAAGAGGAGGGCATCCGCATCTTCGCAGAGACTGACGATAAGCTCATCGTCCACACGCAACAAATCCCTCCGGTCATTAGCATCGAGATGACCGGAGGAGTTTGCTGCGTGGATGCGCCCAACCTCTGCTACGAGGTGACCCGCGCCCCATCCCCTCCCACGCCCCAACCAATTCCGGTCTTCTGTCCGTCTCCAGAGCGCAACCGCAAGACAGACGAAGCTGCCGCCGAGTTCGGCAAGGTCGACGCCGCGTACAACGACGAGTACGTGGTAAAGACCACTTTCGAGGGCTTCCGGGAGCCCACCCCCGCCCCAGCGCCGGCGCCGAAGAAGCGCAAAGCCGAAGAGGCTGTTGAGCCGGCTGCAACAGAGAGCACCCGGCCGAAGGGCGTCCACCTGTCCCCGCCGACTGATCTGGTCGTCAAGCCCCCAGCGGGAGGCCTGCGGTTCACCAAAGACAAGCCGCGCTTCGGTCTACCGAAGAAAGCTACCGCCGCGCCAAAGCCCACGCCAACACCAGCACCAAAGCCAAAGCCGGCCGAAGCCACCACCCCTCTCTCCCGCAAGCGCGCCCGCGACGATGCCGCCGGCAACGACGCCACTGAGCTGAGCATCCTGGGACGCGCGAAGCATGCTCGTCCTTCGCAAGAAGGCGAGCTGCAGATTCGTGGTGTGGCTGTCGCCCCAGTACCAGCACGCAAAGAGCGCGGGAAACTGCAGCCGCGTGCTGAGCTGGGAGTGTGGAGATCCCAGCGCCTGCGGAGGCGAGAGGAGGTCGGTGGAGGGGCAAAGCGTGAAGGGGGTCATGGAAGGTAGTTGGGGGGAGGCAGTGCTTAGGTGGCATTTGAGATAGTACTCTCTGTGTTTTTTACGCCTTATTTAGCATCTTTGAGACACGGTGACTACTACCTCGCCCTTGGTGCTTAGGTGGCATTGGGGGTTTATGTGTTGTTGATTGTGTTTTGTTTTTCTCTCTTTTTTTTATATAAACAGAAGATAGGGGGGGGGGGGGGGAAGGAAAAAAAAAAACCCTCTTCCCTTCATTGCCGTCGTGATGTCATAGCCATTACTTTGCTGTTGGAGGTGCTGAAGCCGCAGGTAGAAACCGAAGTCGCGGAATAATTAAAAATGTTACAGCTCAGCTACGATGTACCCCATAAGCCCTTGTCTATAAGTTTTTAATATCGGCGATGTTGACTGCTGTGCTTCTAACGGTTGCTCGCCACAGTAGACCTTAAAAATCTGAACGTCCATCCAAACTGTACACAACTTTCATCACACTAAAGAAGATACGTAGATCTATCTATATAGCCTTCACCAACCCCATTCCCAAAGCCTCGATGAAACCCTGCATATTTGCCCTCCAAGTAATGCGGCGTGCTCTCATCTTATGATTCGTGCTTGGGGACGCAAAGGGGATCAAAGTGCGATAAGGTAATGTATCTTAGAAGTATGTGGTACAGGGCGAAAGAAAGTGACACGCCCCCGGATGGACCTTTCCAACAGCGGGGTTGAGGCACGGAGGTGGTAGTCGTTCTGCAAAGAGGTGCTCACACGCATCAAGTCACGAAGAACCCTGCAGTTTGAACAGCTGAATCCCGATACCCACAACTTCTAGTGCATCAAGTAAAGTCTTGCAACGCATGGTATTGGAGAGTAAAGAGGTTTGTTAAGATCGAGTGGAAATAGACGGTATGTCTAACTAATATATATATATATATATATATATAAGCAGGATCAAGCAAGTCCGCTGTCTTGCTAAGGCCTTGAAGATACGGGAAAAAGGTATCAAGAAAGAAATATGACCGTAAACGCCAGCAAACCAATCGCCCCGGAACCACCCCCATCCCAAGTAACCCGAACCACCCCGTAAATCGAAAACCTATCCTCAACTCATCGCAAGCGCTGGTAATCTCACAGCCAACTCAGCTCAACGACTCTAGCAGGTGACTCCTCAACCCCAACCCTCAACACCCGCCCAAACCCATCTGCCCTAGTACCGCCTCATCGTCTTCCGCGAGGCCTTCTCGATGACCACACCGCTCCCAACCCTCGTCTCCTGCGTGAACGTATATCCGCCATACCCGTCAACACGCCTCCTCTTCCCCTCTGGCCACGCTCGCGTCGCTTGCGTGACCACAACCACACCCTCACCATCCCCAACCCCACACTTCATGCCAGTATACTCCTCCTTATCGTGATCTCCCTCGCCACCATCGACAATCCTCCTCCACGCCGAGCGCCGCACAGCGCCGGTATCATGCTCGGGCCTCGCGGGTAGCGTAACAGCGCTCAAGACATCGACGGACCGACTCCGCACACACTTATTCTTCTGCTGGTTCTTTGCACGGGCTTGGTGTGCGATTTTCTCGCAGCGCTCCCTCCAGCTGCGGATCTTAGTGTCGCGGCCAGGTCCGGCGATATGGCACCAACTATCATCTGGACCAGCCCGGGTAAGCGGAGTGGTGAAAGGGAAGGCAAGTTCGGCGGGGTCGCGGCGGCGGAGGACTGGTCGGGTGTCACGTGCGTTGACAGTCGAATCGGTGTCGGTGTTGGAGATGGCGTCGGCGTCGGTAACAGTGGAAGCGTTGAGCTGATCGAGCCAGCTCTGCACTGCGATACGGTTACGCTCATCGATTTCGTCCTCGTCGTCGAACTCGTCATCATTCTCATCCTCCTCTTCCTCCTCCTCAGACACCTCAGTCAGAGTATCCGAATCGGGTGCTCTTAACTCGCGAGCCTCCCTTTGCGCCACCTCATATGCTTCCTCGGCTTCCTGTACCTTGCGCGTCAAATCTAGTATGCACTGTGCGAATACACGTCCAAATGCAGTTTGCACGAGCGCATCGCGCGCAGAGCGGTGTTGCGTAGCTGCGTATTCGGCGAGTTGGTGGTCGTAAGCCCAGCGGTGCGCATCCAATTCGACCAAGGCTTTGCGGAAGTTCTTTTTCCGTCTGTTACGGAGATTGGCGGCTTGTATGCTTCGCACGAGGAGGGTGGAGAAGAAGGGGAGGTGGTAGGGCTGCCGTTGGAAGTGGCTGGGTCGGATGAAAGGCTCGCGGGCTCCATTTTTTCGTTTGAAGGGGGCAGTTGAAGCGGCGTGGGGCGGATTCTTGTTGTGAGCGTTGGAGTGGAGGGGTTGGGCAATGTTAGGAGCAAGTGTCTTTGACGCTGCAGACTGGACGGCCGAAGACGACGATGACGAAGTCTCTACCAGCTGCTCCACAGGGGTAGTCATCAGGCCAGCTAGACCAAGCACGCCGACAAGTTCATCTTGAACTTGCTGCAAAAGTTGATAATGCTCGCGCTCTGCACGGCATATGCTCTCCTCAAGATCTTGCAGCTTCTTCCGGATACCGCCCTCCGTCCTAATAGCGTCATAGTAATTGGTTTGGCAGCTAAGAGCCCGCCTCCTCAATTCCTCGGATCTTGGTCCGGTCCGTCGGATATCCTCGCTCTTTACTTTGCTGAAAGGTACCGCCATTGCGCCGACGTGCAGACCCGCCACCCGCAGCTCCTCCTGTATCGACGATTTCTGACAGCGAAGCGCAGCTCTGGCCTCTTCGCATTTCTGGATTGCGGCGGGCGTCTGCTGGAGTTTTGAGACAAGCAAGGTGTTCAGCTGGATAGCGAGGCGGGTGTGGTGTCCGTCCGGAACGGTAATGATGCGTGTTGGTGCTTCTGCCAGATGACCAGCCGTGATGGCTGGTGGGGCTGACATTAGGATTTCGTCCGGCCGTGGAGATTTGGCGGAATTCATGGTGTCAGGTGTGAAGGAAATCGTATCAATGAAGTCGATGTGTGCCTCGAGTATATTTTTGCTGGAGGGCGAGAGTTCGAGTTTCCGAGCGCAATCGTCTTCTCTTATGCTGGGAGGCATAATAGCAAGGGTAATAGAGCGTGTCTTGAATAAAGTACAATAGAACCTCGCCGAGGTATTAAATCTTGTTGAGCGCTACTCTAGGGTTAGTTGTGGCGATCAGGGTGTATTAAACAATACACAATATAAGGACATTTGTAGTCAGCGCTGCTTCACTTTCACCGCTCATTGCTCACCGTTTACCTTCCACTCCGACCTGATCAAATCCACCACACCGTCCGTAACTGTTCAAGAATCTGACCAAGCAACAACCAGGTCCGATCCACAAAGCACAATCTACACCGAAACGACCAATGAGTCAACCGTCCCCAGTGTCCAAAGCCACCCCACAATAGCACTACCAAATAGTCCACCTCCGATGATCGACCTAGCAACACAGGAAATTACAGCTCCTTGGCCCGCGTCTCCTTGAGAAACATGGTTATATACCAAGCAACCATGAACCTAAGACTGCGTAGAAGCCTTTATCCTCGATGCGGGACCCACCCTCGACGCAAGGGTTACTATATAAGATTCAGCTGGGCAGCTAATACTACTCCAAGGCACCTCTCTACTCTACACGGACTCAATTTCCGCTCTGTAGCCGATCGAATCTACGATTGACGGAGAGAATATCAATTGCCCTCTACAACTTCCTCGAACATGTCTGCGCCAACCAGCATCATGTCTCTCGGCGAGATGGAGACCGGTATCGAGATGTAAACATTGTATCGCTTCACCCTTAGGCCGCTTTGTCGCGAAGGAACGTGCTGTCTTGACTCAAGAAAATGTGGATGAAAACTCCAGAAGGGGCTACCCTCTGTCCAGCGCCGGGTGGCGGGGACTGAGGAATAAATCCGAAAGCCTACAGAATCGCGCCGCCTATGTGGTCCCCGAATACCAGGAACCAGCATACGGTGACTCAAAGAACCCTCCAATCGAGGTGGCCCTGAGTTCATTCGTTGGAGATTTCAAGCTGAAACCGGGTACATACTTCGATCCGCTGGAATCGATTCTGGTCAATCATGACGACAAGTTCCGTTGATATGTCAAGCCACCCCGCAAACCACAGAGCTCGCAAAGAAGCTCGTCTTGCAGGCGAGCATGCGGCTTCATTTAGGAGATGAAAACGGCCGAGAACGAGTGGAGGACGCATTGACGGAATTGAAAGCGCAGCCCATCGAGACGGTCAGTGCTTGCACTGCTAGGAGACTATTAAGGAAGGGTATAATAGAGGTGTTGCGAGATGGTCTTCGAGTAGACGCACAGTCGCAACCCGCTGCAAAGCGCAGCAAAAAAAGTGGCGTAGGAGCCGCAAGAGTTGATATGAGCGTTCTTTTATCATTTCTAGTGCGACTGGTCTCCATCCACCAGCCGCCATCTGCCAACGTGCAGTATCCCACGATACGCTTCTCAATGTCAATGGCCTGCTACTCATTAGATGCCTTTTTCCAATATAATCTGTCCTGACCGAACTCGCTATCGAGGAAACAGCGATAACTGTGATGATGTCATATATATTGAACATGATCCAGAAGAGTGGTGATGAGTCAAAGGGTGCATTGTGACAGTGAAAGAGGAACGGAATACGAATAATTTAAGCGTGCGACATTCAAGCAGGGGTAAGGATTATTTCGAAGGATGAGATGGGTTGAGGCCCCAAGACGGCATTCGAGCTCCAGATAACCTACATGTACTATACAGTTGATCTATCGTGGCAATGGAGGAAATGTTGTACAAGAAAGAGAAATGCGATATCTTCACAACTTTGTCTGTTCAGCCTGCGTGGCCTCAAGTCGTGAGCGCAGAGGAGGCGTCGCTGTGCTCCGAGGTGCGCTGTGCGGCTTCATCACTTGGCGCAGGATGGCTCGACGAGGCATCGATATTCTGCTGTAGAGTATGACAGCACCGGTAAGGAGAGCTAGAGCGCCGGCTTGATGGGCGGCGGCGAGCCAGGTAGGCACCATGTAGATGAGAGTGCAGATGCCAAGCGTAGCTTGCATAGAGACCAGGTGGACGAGGCCCATCACACCCTTCTGAGCGTCTTTGGGGATTTTGCTGCGGACTGCACCAGAGTAGCGGGTATAGGCGAAGAAGGACAGAACGGCAGCGAATGTTGTCGTGGCGAGGATGCGGTGGTCGAGCTGGACTAGCGAGGGGTTCTCGAGCATGTTGCGCCACCACAGATCGGACTTGTCCGGCACGTGGCTGTAGAAGGGGTCGAACAGCTCCTTCCTGGGTGGAGTGAGGCCGAGGCCCATGTATGGGAATTCATTGTAGATGAGGCCAGCGTCCAGGCCGGCGACCAGGGCACCAGACAGGGCGGTCACGAAGACGAGCAGCGAAAGACCGACGACGGAGCCGCGGAAGACGCGCAGCGCGGGGTGCTGGAGGGCTTTGATGTTCTCGGCGGCTTTGGCGGGGTCGGCGAGCATGCGGTGTTCCTTCAGAATGCCGAGGCCGGTGAGGAGCATGGAGCAGTAAACAAGGAAGGCGGCACCCAGATGGGTGGTCAGACGGTATTGGCTGACCCTGGGGTGGCTGCCGGGAGCGAAGAGGTCGTCCTTGAGCCCGCTCTTGACCATCCACCAGCCAATGACACCCTGGAATCCAATCATGCCGCATATTCCCGTCAGCTTCAATGCCATTGAAGGTGTCACTCTCCGGCGCGCGATGAAGTAGACGGTCGGGAGGAGGAAGGTGACGCCGATGACCCTGCCCCACAGCCGATGGGCCCACTCCATGAAGTAGATCTGCTTGAACTCGGAAAGCGTCATGCTGCTGTTGAGCAGGGCAAATTCGGGCGAGGACCTGTATTTCGTGAACTCGCTCTCCCAGGCCGCTTCGCTCCCAGGCCAGAGGGAGCCGGTTACGGGGCGCCATTCGGTGATGCTCAGGCTGGGGGGATTAGCCGCATGTCGCAATTCCTCTCTGCGAATGCCTACCCAGACTCGGTCAGGCGTGTGAGGCCTCCGAAGACGACAATGCCGAATACGCTCGCGGCGCTGCCCAACAGCCAGTATGCGACGCTCTTGGAGCTCGTCTTCGGCCAGCTGCTCGCCTGGGCCCCACCCGCGCCTGCGACTTCCGCCCGTATCGTGCTTTCCACATTCGCCGGGGAGGCAGTCGCGCTACTCCGCAGCGGTTGTGTCGACGTCCATCGCACCGACTGCACGACGGAGGGCTGGCGGGCGGCGGTGCGGGCGGCAAGCGCAGCGCGGAGGGGCGCATTGAGGCAGGGGCGGCTCACGAAGAGCCTGCGCGAGAGGCGGGGAGCCGCGGTCCGCAGCTGCGGGAATGCCTGGAAGATGGAGGCCATCAGGGCGATGACTGTGGGAGCAAGGCGAGCTCTTGCGACTTTTCGGGCTGGTGGTTCGAGGCTCGGAGCGGCTGCTGGCGGCTCGGCACCGCCGCGTCAGGCCCAAGACGGCAGGTTCGGGCGCGCGGACTGCAGAACACTACACGGGCCCCAAACGTATCACAAGGCCGTCATCTGCGAAGATCAGCTTCGCAGGAGGCCCGCCATGACGCCCCACGACCCGCACGCCTCCCCTCTGTTCCTCCTCTGCGCTCCCCGGCGTCTCCATTTTTCCCTTCTTGTCCGCCCTGTCTCGCCCGCGTCCCTATCTACGTTTCCCTCTGGTACCCCGCCGCTAGCCTGCGCCAACGGTCACCACGCATACACCTGCCACCGGCCACCGGTAGTCCCATGCCGCCCCAGCGCCGTCTCCGAAAATGAGCTCGCCGCACCAGGCCCCCGATGACGAGCACGAGGAGCGCCATCGCAATCATGCACCCGCCGACCAGATTAGCGAGTCCGGCCATGCTGCCGCGTGGACCCTGATTGACAGAGATGCCCACGTTGCGGGCCCCAGCAGTGCCTCCAGTGCTCCTCCCCACGTCAGTCTCTTTTCACCCCAGCTGCTACCCGAGAGCCCCGTCGAGCGTGCCCCAAATGTGATCCCTGTCCATGTGGGCAGCTCATCCCCCTCCAACTCTTCACGCCCGCTGGCCACACTCGCGAGCGTCGCCAGCATGAAACGGAACGCGCGCCTCAAGGTCTTGGACGCGCAGCCGCCCATTGTGCAGTTCAGTTCACAGATTCCGAGCGCACAAAAGGACACGGACGACCCTACGACGCCCCCCGACAGCAGCGACAGCAGAGAGAACAGACGCGGCCGCGAATACACCACCCTCACCACCCTCAGTCGGCTGTTTGCGGGCGATGGCACCATGCCGAGCTCGCGGACGCCCTCCTACAACCAAGCCAGCGGGCCGTTGTACATGCGAGGTACACGGGTACATGCATAAGCTCTGGGCCACCACTAACATAAGCAGCGTCGAACGAAGCGATACCCCTCCCCAACCACCTCTACACCCGCGGTCTGCTCGAAGGACGCCATTCCGACATTACCGTTATCGCCTTCGGCCAACGATACAACCTCCACCGCCTCATACTCGACCGCGCCCCGTTCTTCACAACCGCCCTGTCAGAACCCTGGATCGAGAGCCAGTCGAAAGAGGTACCGCTGTACCCTGAGGACATTGACAGCAGCATCACACAGGCTGCGTTTGAGTTGGCAATCAAGAAGCTATATGGCGTCGACATATCGAAAGAGTGCGACACAGAGGCCATTGGCCTTTTTGCAACAGGCTGCTGGCTGGAGATGCAGGACCTGATCGATTCCTCCATCGAAGCCATCCTCCGCCAGATGACCCCTGATTTCCTCGCCCCGCTCATCCGCCTCGTCACGTCCAACTACTACGGTCGTTCCGGAGACCGCATCCTCGAATCGGCAAAGGCAATGCTGAGCCGCAATGGCTGGGAGATGCCGCTAAAGTACTGGGATGGCATGCCTGGCGACGTCATCCGAGAACTGGTCGCTTCAGACGGCTTCTACGTCGATAGCGAGTGGGACCGTTGGGTGCTTGCCAAGCGGATTCTGGATCGCCGGCTTCGGCAGGCTGCAGTAGAAGCTGGCCTGATGAAGCGAGGACAGAGGCCCATCCCCAAGGCGCCCGGTTGGTCCTCTTTGTCGGCGGTCCGATTCGACGGAGTATATCGCCATACCGCCTTGGCTA
Organism: Lentithecium fluviatile CBS 122367; assembly: GCA_010405425.1. Classification (NCBI taxonomy): domain Eukaryota; kingdom Fungi; phylum Ascomycota; class Dothideomycetes; order Pleosporales; family Lentitheciaceae; genus Lentithecium; species Lentithecium fluviatile. The sequence goes on along the minus strand of MU005647.1, from coordinate 62,565 downwards.
TGCAACAACCAGCATCCGACGCCCAGAGCGAGTGGCTGGCGCTGTACACCAGTCCCGACATTGAACGTATTTTGGTCCTGCTCGATGAAGGCATCCACTACATTCACATGGACTACGAGCAACTTGAGTTCATCAGAAATGCGCGCGATGTCTTTGGTCTACCTGTCATGCCGGAGAAGGTCATTTCGAGCGCCCTTTGGCAGCAGCTGGCCCTTCGCCAGAAGGTCCTGCATGCCGATGACTCAGCCCAAGAAATCGGACTATGCAAACAGCCACCGGAGCCGGTCACTACGAATGCGGGTACCAAGACGGAAGGCTTCCCATCCGCAAAGGGCAAACAGAAGGCCATAGTGCCTGCGCAAGACGATGATGAGGGAGACATGAACTCGGAAAGCTGGGATGGCAACGGCAAACCTCGCAAATTCTGGATCCCGAGCTCCGACTGCAACATAGTGCTCGGCAATGGATCTGATCCGGTGATTACCACGTCCAGCTCCTTCCAGCGTCATGCGACACGCCTCTCGGCGACAATACAGCCCGAAGACGCTCAGTGGGCCACGGACTTTGCCTCTTCTCCGAGCACCATGGCCAACCCAAATACTCGCGTAGACCCTGGCAGACCTGTATCCGCAGGCGGGAGCAATGCGGGACAGCCCAGATCCATTGCCTATACCGAGTTTCCTCCATTCCGTTTCTCCGCCGAGTTCCCCAATCCGCGGTTCTTGAAAGAGAAAAAGAGGGTGTACTCACGAACAGTCTCTTATGCCGGCTCTCTTTGGAATATTTATATCCAAAAGGTGCGGTCTGCTAAGAACGTACAACTGGGAGTCTACCTTCATCGTGCCAAAGAGCGGGACGCAGAAGAGGCGATGCACAGTAACGGCTTAAGCCAGCAAAATACAGGATCGGTTGATGAACGCATCGGACAGCTTGAAAGAGAAATGCTGCTCCGCAGCGAACGGCGGGAACGTCGACGTAGCGGACGCGCTCCCCCAGCGGACCAAGCCAATGAAGAAGACACGAGTGGCAGCGGAGGTGACCCAGACGGTTCTCTCAGCTCTCGTAGTACGCGCTTCCCAGGAAACCCGCTGGTAAGCCCAAGGAATAACACACTCTCTCGACTGCCCTCGATTCGCGGCAACACACCCTTCCAGTTCCCACCCCTCGGCGCGTCGCCACCTGCAGAGGGTGAGGGTCCCGTGGAGTCGCCTTTCTTTCCGTTGACTATTGACGCTGCCTCGGATAACGACTTTGACGAGTCTGACGACGACGACGAGCCAGCAAGCGCCTATCCGAATCCAGCGCTTGCTGCGAAACGAAAATTTCGGGCGTCCATATCCACACTTCCGCCATATGTCGATGCACGCCCTACCATCAAAACATACTTCAAGATCTACAGCCCCTCAAAGGGTGGCCGCATGCTAAGCATCTACGAAAGCGCACCCGACCGGTTCAACTTCAGTCAGAGCTGGGGCTGGAAGAGCAGCACGCTGATGCTGGATGAGGTTGCTCTTACCGGAGGGCCCGATGAGCCTGCCGCGCCCGTGGAGGGGCTGCCAAGCAAGAAAGGAGATGGGAAGCTGCGTTTCATGGTCGTGATTGGCAATCTGTAAATGGGTTAAGGGCCATTACCGTAAATACAGCGTTCAAGCGTTCATTGAGTGTTTTCCTTCAGATTGCATTGGGTAGCCACTCTATACCTACCTCTGTTCGGCGAATCGGAGGGTACAAGAGGCGGCTGTGATGGGCAAATGTACGAATTATGATACCACGATGGTTTCAACACTACAATGAGCACAGTTTTGGTTTTCTCAGAATTCATCGCAACGGGGAAATGTTTGGTCGACATATTCACATAATTAGTGCCTACGATTGCTCATTCGGGGTTGGGGCAATTGACCAATCATCAGCCTCGGCTGCGATCTCCAGATCTCGCCACCCTGACTCTGCAAACGAGGAACACCATCGGATCACGCTCCACGCTGCATCCTATCCCCGCACCGATCATGGGGTAAGTAAGTGCTGTCATATCCGATGCGGTAATCCGAGGCTTCGCTATGCTTGCGGACGTGTTTATTTGGCTCTGACGTCGACGATGGAATTTGATAAATCGGATCTCATCTACTTTTACACGCTGAGCCACCGTCTTCTGGGCATTTCTTCCCCCTTGCCTTTTCTTTAGTCACTCGTGTTTAGCAAGCCTGTCCATACTGTATTCATCCTTCAGCATGCCGGAAACCAACGGATCAACGGCCTATGGCGAAGCCACTATCAATGGCTTGCTGAAGAAGGAGCAGAATGGGAACGTTGAGGCACCGGGGAAGACGAGCCATGAGGATATGCAATTGGTGCTGCAGAGTTTCAGGCTCTTAATTGCGGATTTGTGTCAGCAGTTTGGGATGGGTAAGCTGCTTCCCAGGTAGGGGACGGGCTGGTGGTTACTGACTTGGGTTCAGGCCATCCCGGCGGTGCAATTGGCATGGCAACCATCGGTGTCGCGCTGTGGAAGTACACCATGAAATATGCACCGCATCAGCCGGATTGGTTCAATAGAGATCGTTTCATATTGAGCAATGGTAAGAGAACGGCCGCCTAATCTCTGGCTATGGTAGCTGATACACGCAGGTCACGCATGTCTCTTCCAATACACAAACCTCTATCTTTCAGGTTATAAAGCCATGACGTGGGAGCAGTTGCTCTCATACCACAGCGACCGTCCCGACTCTCTGTGCCCTGGTCACCCCGAAATCGAACACGAAGGCATCGAACTCACCACCGGCCCACTGGGACAAGGTATCGCCAACGCTGTGGGATTGGCGATGGCTACCAAGCACCTAGCTGCAACTTTCAATCGAGAAGATCATGAAATTGTGGACAATCATACATGGTGCATGGTCGGTGATGCGTGTATGCAAGGTAAGCCATACCAAACCCCGATTCAAAACGTGAAAACAAATGTATTGATGATATGGGATCATAGAGGGCGTAGGCTGCGAAGCCTTCTCGTATGCAGGCCATCTCAAACTCACCAACCTTACCGTAATCTACGACAACAACCAAATCACCTGCGACGGCAGCGTCGACCTGACCAACACCGAGGACGTGAACGCTAAGATGCGGGCCTGTGGCTGGGACGTCACCGACGTGTTCGACGGTGTTAATGACGTCGCCTCCATTGTCGCCGCTCTCGAGAAAGGGCGAGACCCAAATCGCACCAAGCCATTATTTATCAATGTGCAGACAGTCATTGGAGTGGGAAGTGCTGTCGCAGGCCAGGCAGTCGCTCACGGTGCACCGCTAGGAGCGGGCAATGTGAAAGATATGAAGAGAGCATATGGCTGGGATACAGAGCGAACTTTTCATATTCCCGACAAAGTCAAAGCCTTCTACGCCGACCTTCCCTCGCGCGGAAATAAATACATCGACGACTGGAACACCCGCCTCGCTGCCTACACCAAAGCCCACCCTGACCTCGCCGCTACCTTCAAAGACCGCATGGCCGGCAAACTGCCTGAGAACTGGGCATCCAAGATCCCGACATCATTCACATCGGATCCTACACCAACTCGAAAGTCGAATAGCATGGCAATCGCGAAACTTCTTGCCGAGGCGCCGCCGTTTATAGTGGGCACCGCGGATCTTACGCCTAGTGTGAATCTGACCTGGCCGGATTATGAAATCTTCAATCCACCGGATCTACAGCCGGTGAGCGGGAAGGTGGGCAGTTATGCGGGACGTTATGTGCATTTTGGGATTCGGGAACATGTCATGGCTGCCATTGCCAATGGTTTGGCGGCGTATGCGCCAGGTACCATCGTCCCCATAACGAGTTCCTTCTTCATGTTTTATCTATACGCCGCGCCCGCCGTGCGCATGGGCGCGTTGCAAAAACTAAAGGTCATTCATGTAGCGACTCACGTAAGTTCTCTCACCCCCTCTCCCTTCCCTTCCCCCCGTCTTACCCTTATCCCAAAAATGCTTGGAAACGATGCTAACGGTGGTGTGCGATAAAGGACTCCATAGGCGCTGGAGAAGACGGCCCCACCCACCAACCCGTCGAACTCGCCGCCCTCTACCGCGCCATGCCAAACATGCACTACATCCGGCCCGGCGACAGCGAGGAAGTAGCCGGCGCATGGCAGGCTGCTATCTTGTACAATGACGGGCCTAGCATGATTAGTGTTTCGCGCCACGCTGTTCCCCAACTCACTCCGCTAACGAACAGGAAGGGAGTGAGAAAAGGTGCTTATGTCCTCAGAGAGGAGAAGGGGGCTAAGGTGACGGTTATCGGGGTGGGCGCGGAGTTGAGTTTTGCTGTCCAGGTCACTGAGGAGTTGGGCAAAAGCGGCGTTCCTGCTAGAGTGGTGTCGTTTCCGAGTCATGCGCTGTTCAGACTACAGCCGCTGGAGTATCAGCGCGAGGTTTTGCGGAGGCATGAGGGGATTCCGGCTGTTGTTATCGAGCCGTATGTGAGCTTGGGATGGGAGAGATGGGCGGATGCGGGGGTCAATATGAAGGGGTTTGGACATAGTTTGCCGGGGAAGTATATTTATCAGCATTTTGGGTACGAGGTTGAAGGGATGACTAAGAGGGTGGAGAGTTTTGTGGAGAACTGGGAAGGGGGGAAGATTGGACGAGGGGAGTTCCAGGAGCTGTAGATTTATGGGGTTGCTGGGTGACTAGAGTGTGTATAAGGCGCCATTATGCATACGCCAAACTCGTGTCCATGTTTTTTGGGACCAGAGTAGTTATCAGCCGCTATGCACTTTCGAGTTTGAGTACGAAAGGCGGTTTGACTATGGCATGGCGCTTCAGACTACCATGTGCAATTGATGAGACGTGGAGTACTGCACACTATCTACATTGCGTCCCGTCGTCTCCCCGATCTCAATCTCAATCTCAATCCCAATCTCACTACACCACAAAGTCCAACATTGAGTGTGCACATTTCGCATCTCCCTATAATTGCCCAGATATACGTAGTAGACTGAGTACCTGCAGTAACCCACCCCCTGCGCTAGATCCTTCCCAAAACCGTAACCAGTGCCTGCGATTCCCCCATCCATCCATCCCGCTAACTCACAATTTCTCCGCATCACCCCAGAAACACGCCTCCGGCCCCCATCCCGAATCGTGTTCCCCACAGCCCGAACTGAACCGGCTTACCGCATACAGTAACCCCACAGGGTGAGTAAGCCGCCGCGACCAATCAAGTCGGAAGAAGGGGATCGACGTCATCAGGGCCTCTCCCCGCCACCCATAAAAATGGGGTATTCTCTGTGCTTATTTCCGCGTGCTGGGGCAGGATCAGCTGATGCGGTAGCATAGATTGAAGGCGCAAGTGGACCTGCGCACGCGCTAGTCGACGCTTCGAAGGATCTTCGCGGTGGGCTTTGTGCCGAAGTGATGCAAGGCCGTTGCGGGTGTCATCCGAGGTTGGGGATGCAAGTGGGAAAGTGGGAAAGCTATGGGCTAGGGTGGGGATCAGCGGCGTTTATAGAGATGGTTGGGACGCGCGAATTGCTTCTTCCTCCAAGCTACCTGTTGGTTTCTTGTTCGGTCAATATTGGACGGGGTGCTGTTTCCGACTGTTTGAAGGGAAAGCCAAAGATTGGAAGACATACTTGCAAAGATGATCAAGACACCCAAGTATAATTGGTACGGCCGCGGCTTCAAGCTGCGTGTCGCGATCACGATTGCGTGCCAGATGGCTTTCGTACTCTTCGGATATGATCAAGGCGTATTTGGCGGTATGCGACTTCCTGATCCCCTATGTCGATTGAGGACCATCGGGAGGGCAATACTAACCTCACATAGGCATCGTCGGCAACCCCGACTTCCTCGACACCTTCGACCACCCCTCCCCAGCCCTCGAAGGCATAATTGTCTCCATCTACAACCTCGGCTGCTTCACCGGCTGCATCCTGTCCTTCATCTTCTGCGAGAAAACCGGGCGCCGTTTGGCCATGTGGATCGCCATGGTGTGGATCATCGTCGGTGCCATCTTGCAAACGACGGCGTATTCAGTGCCGCATATGATGGTTGCGCGATTTGTGACGGGTATTGGGACGGGCATCGAGACGAGTACCGTGCCGATGTATCAGAGCGAGCTGTGTGAGGCGGAGAAGAGGGGAAGGCTTGTGAGCAGTGAGCCGTTGTTTGTCGGCGTCGGCATCGAGATTGCGTATTGGTTTGATTATGGGATGAGTTTTGTCGGGGGAAGCGTCGCGTGGAGGTTGCCGATTGCTTGTCAGATGGTGTTTGCTTTTGTGAGTTCCCCGTCGCTGACATCCTCGTGGGAAGGAACTACGCTCTCGTAGGAAAGAACTGCTTGCTCGAAGGAAATCGCTACTAACCTTGGAACCCAACCGCAGGTCGTTATAGTTCTTGTCTTCGGGCTGCCCGAGTCCCCGCGATATCTCTACAAACATGGACGAAGCGAAGAAGCGCTCGCTATCCTGTGCGATGTGTACGATGGGACGCCTGATGATCCGAAGATTGCGAAGGAGAATCGCGAGATTCTGGAGGCGCTGAAGGTTGAGCAGGAGTATGGAGAGTATAGGTGGAGTCAGTTGCTGGTGAAGGATAAGGTGCAGACGGGGAGGAGGGTGTTGTTGGCTTATGGGATGCAATTCATGAGTACGTATCACCGTTGCGGGCTGCGGTCTCCAACTTTGGAGATTACATTTCAAGGGATTTGAGGGTTGAGATTGGATATGAAGTGTGCTGACTGAGTTGTGGTCCAGATCAAATGGGTGGCATCAATCTGGTCGTATACTACATTACCAGTGTCCTTCAGCTCAATGTGGGTCTTACGCGCAACCTGTCGCTCCTGCTTGGTGGCGTTATCAACCTCATGTGAGTAGACACTGTACTCGAAGTGGCGAAGCGGCTGGAAAACAGCATCACATCGGAAAGTCCGACGAATGCAACCTCCGGTAGTTGCACTTCGAGAGAAAAGGCTGATGTACTCCAGGTTTTTCATCGGCAGTCTCTACCCCACCTTCTTTCTCGACCGGATCGGAAGGCGCAAGCCTATGATGTGGGGTTCCTTCGGCCTCGGTATCTCTATGATGCTCATCTCCGTCCTCCTATCATTCCAAGACCGCGGAGGCAGCGTGGCGAAAGCGACGGCATCCGCGAGCGTGGTAAGTCCAAGCCACCGCCAAATACTTCAATAGCCGGTGCTAACACGGCAAATAGACGTTCTTCTTCACGGTGAGCCACTTCCGCTGGACCAGACCTCGAATCTGTCAGTCATGACGTGACGCTAACGCTGCGAACCAGTACATGCTCATTTTCGGCATGACTGCGAACTGCATTCCCTGGGTCTACGTCCCGGAGATCTTGCCCCTCCACGTGCGCGCCAAAGGAACGGCTGTCGGAATATCCGCAAATTGGATCTGGAACTTCTTCGTGGTCATGATCACTCCCACGCTCTTGAACAACCTCAAGTGGAAGGGATATCTCATCTTCATGTGCCTAAATTTGTCCTTCGTACCGTTGGTGGTAAGCGCTGATCTCCATTTAGCCGGTGGCTATCGACTTTGCTCGGGTGCGGAATCTCGCTAACGGCTCGTCTAGTACTTTTGCTATCCTGAGACGACTAACCTTACGCTTGAGGAGATTGACTGGCTGTTCTACGAAGGCGATGTCGTGAAGAGGAGTAGGAGGGTGGCCAAGGAGGGCTGGGGAGCCGCCGAAGGACATGGCGCCCAGGGCTTGACGCCAGCCATGCTGGAGACCGGAAGCTCGTCGAGCGGCAAGCGGGAAGACGTTGTCGAGAAGAACGAGCGGGCGCCCTGATGGGGCGAAAGAATTGCGGGAGGAGGAAGCGTGCGAATTAAACAGAGCGTCGTACGAGTCGGAAAGGGATCGCTGGTGTCGCGTCACGCGAGCTGCCCATCTTCAACAAAGAAGTAACATGATGGCCAGTCGTGTTTGGGCAATCGTTAGAGGTTGTGGTATGAAGCCACGATGGAGGAACCGTAGGTAGGGCTGGCTGTAGGAAGTATTGATTCAGAATCCACCGTTGCGCCCAAACTAACTCCAGCATCGGTTCGCAGGGCCGACACTTCACGCGCGGACCAAAGGTGTTGGGACGTGTTCGTCTACGTTTGTCTAAAAATCCTACGGATAGCCGCGCTCATGTTGCTGGTGATCGTCTGCTGGGTCGCGATATTGCCCAGCAATCCCAAACCTCGTCTGGGCTCCCGCACACCTGGGACGGCGCCCATGGCGGCTAAGCGTGACATGTCTCCCAGCCGAAGGCCCCTGAATATGGAACGATCGCGTCCTCACGATGTGGTGGTGGAGGGTTTAGCTTGTCACGTGCTTGCTCGCGCGGGTGGCTGCCCTGCACCGCCGGCTTAGCGAGCGTTGAACGCCACGTCCCCCATGTTTCTCCAGCCGTTTTGCCGATGGCGCCAGCAAGCCACACCACCATGAGACGCGACAATTGATCCTTTGGGAAATGTTGCCTTCACTTTCGGTCCAGCACGACGCCTCGCCCCGGCATCGCCTAGCCACGAGCCGCCGGCGTGACTGTCAAAATAGCTCTGAGAAGGTCAGGCGTTCCCGCGCCTGCGATCCGTCACGCAGTCACGCCTCGCCGTCGAGGGGGACGGCACACCGTCCCGTCTTTCCTATAGCAACGCTAGGACCACGTTCGCAAGGCTTGAATTTGATGGTGCAGGCTCGATTGAGGCCAGTCATGGGTGCACCATGGCGCGACTCAGGCACGCGGTTGTGCATTCGGGCAGAACCGAAATCAAAACCCAACACCCAAAATTGCGCTCTTTAACTGTTCATCTACGTCTTGTCCCAACAGCCACGGGCCTGGAGATGCTCTGTCTGAGACCGTGGCTTATGATACACCTGCAATACAATGCCATGCGGCCTCAGGATCGAGCTCCATTGATCCGGAGGCGCTATCAGCACGATCTCGTGCGGCTTGATCGAACCCGTATCAAATGCCCATTCGCAAGCCCTGTGCAGCACGCCCTCACGCCTCCAATGCTTGATCCCGCCTACGCCCCTGCGACGATCGTGGCCAAGTCCGGAGAATCGACCACTAAGTCGAGCGGCTAGCGCCCCGACGCAATTTAACCGGCTTTAGCCATTCATCCTGCCCCATGGAGTGCCGGCCATTGGACCCCACCCCCAGTACATTCCACGATGGAGCCTCGATAATTCCTGGAGAGGCGTGATGAGCGGGGACGTGCCAGAGCTTCCAGAATGAATCTTTGCATCTCTCGTGGCGGGCCAGACGGTCCCCGGATAAACTCGCACACGGGCTAGGCCTCGTGCGCGTCCCCTCTAGGTACCGCCGTGGTTGTTATATGAAGCCGTCGAGTCCCTCTCTGTTCTTGCTCTCTAGCTTCGATCAACACTTTGTTCGCGTTGACTGCTCAGACATCAGTCTAATCTTGCTCGAGACTAGAGTCAATCCAAGAGACAACCGCTGCCATGGATACCTCTGCGACACCCGGCTTCTTCAGGGTCGCTGGTAAACAGTTCCCCAACATCACCTGGTATAAGAGGAAGAACTTGAGGAGTGCATACTGTCTGCTCTTCTTCGTCATCTTGACCTCTGCTACCAACGGTTACGATGGATCTATGGTCAACGGTCTCCTGTCTCTTGACCAATTCACCACTTGTGAGTCCGTTCTTTGACTTCCCAGCTCGAATTATCAACTGACCGCGTGATAGACATGAAGAACCCCTCCGGCTCCATCAAGGGTCTGTTCTCCGGTATCATGTTCCTTGGTTCGCTCCTCGCTCTGCCAATTACTCCCTACATTGCCGATGGTATGGGTCGCCGATGGGGTATCTGCATTGGCTCAATCATCATGATCTTCGCCGTTGTCCTCCAGAGCGCGTCCGTCAACTTCCAGATGTTTGTTGCGGCTCGTTTCTTCCTTGGTTTCGGTGTTGCCATTGCCCACGGATCGGCCCCGCTTTTAATCACCGAGCTTTGCCATCCCCAGCACCGTGCTACTTTCACCACCATTGTAAGTGTGGGACCCAAAAGCTTAGTAGGCAAAAATCTAACGAAAGCAGTACAACACCACCTGGTACCTCGGTTCCATCATTGCCGCGTGGCTCACCTACGGCACCAACCGCATCGACAGCCAGTGGTCGTGGCGCATCCCTTCCATCATCCAGGCTCTGCCCTCCATTCTCCAGATCACCTGCGTCTGGTTCGTTCCCGAATCGCCCCGTTTCCATGTCTCCAAGGGCCGCCCCGAGAAGGCTCTTGCCATCCTCACCAAGGTGCACGCTGAAGACAACCACGATGATGAGCTCGTCGCGCTCGAGTATGAAGAAATCAAGGAGACCATCGCCATTGAGAAGGAAGCCGAGCAGACCGGCTGGCTCGAACTCTTCAAGACCAAGGGCAACCGCCACAGGCTTCTTATCCTCGTTTCTGCGGGTCTGTTCTCCCAATGGTCTGGTAACGGCCTTGTATCGTACTACATTTCTGGTGTTCTTGACTCCATTGGTATCACCGACCCCGACATGCAGCTCAAGATCAACGGTGTGCTGAACATCTGGAACGCTCTCGTTGCCATCACCATGTGTAAGTTTCAAAAACCCTGAAATGACCTAAGTTTGTATTCTAACCTCTATCAGGCTTCTTCGTCGACAAGTTCGGACGTCGCCCTCTCTTCCTCGTCTCCACCGCCGGCATGTGCATGTCCTTCGTGATCTGGACCATTCTCTCAGAGCGCTTCGAGGCCACCAAGGTCAAGGCCAACGGCTCCGCCGTCGTCTTCATGATCTTCCTCTACTACACCTTCTACAACCTCGCCTGGTCCGGTCTTCTTGTCGGCTACACCGTCGAGATTCTGCCCTATTCCCTCCGTGCCAAGGGCATGTGCTACATGTTTGCCATGGTTGACGTTGCCCTCTTCTTCAACACCTACATCAACCCTATTGCGCTTGACCACATTGCCTGGAAGTACTACATTGTCTACGTAAGTCGCCTCTTCCTCACGCCCATGGAGCAATTCCTAACAGTGAATGCAGTGCGCTTGGTTGGCTTTCGAACTCGTCTTCGTCTTTTTCTTCTACATCGAGACCAAGAACACTCCCCTCGAGGAAATCGCCAAGCACTTCGACGGCGACGCTGCGCTCGTCGGTGGAGCTGCTGCCACCGAGAAGGGCCGCATCATCGAGTCGGAGGTCCACGAGAAGAAGCGCAGTCACGTTACCGAGGAGAACGTGGAGAGCACCAGGATCTAAGTTGCCTGCACCTTGTATTTTTGTTAGAAGGTCGCTTCATGGCCTGGTGCAGTGTTGCGAAGGGTAGTCTATTGAATAGTATCGAGACGTATATCTAATTTAATGTCGTCTTCTCTTGATTGTCAAAACCCGGGATTTGTGTGTGATGAGTACTGCAGTGCGACAATGTGAGTGTGGTTGGCGGGTTTGGTGAGGGGTCGGCGCCGTCAACCAGTTCTGGCATTCATCCGCCCGCCGGGGTGGCCAAACGGCCCGTGACTTCATTACTCCCCTCTTTGACATGCGTTGGAAAAACCATCAGTCCTTGTTATCGCCTCTCTGCATATTCGGCCACATGATCCCGATAAGAACCAGCGAGCACCTACCCTTTGCAATTTCTCCAGCATGGGTGTAAGCACAAGCTGCACGTCGTAGCATCCTTCCCCGCTTACCCTTGCCATAGATGCGGCCAAGAACAACCCACGACCCCGGAACTCTGCACCTACCCCACGCATTCACCCGATCGCTAAAACGCCCAATGAGCCTCGATGCAGCCTCATCCATGCCCTGTCTATACCCCCAATCTATCTTTTGCCAGTCTACGTATATTGAGGGAGCAACGGCGAACTTGGATCTCAGGCCACCGCGCGTCTCACACCATATGTGTGCACTCGAAGTAAATATCCTCGCAACATGGGACGACGCACTCTAAATCCCACACTCTCTTGCCCTTTCTCGTAACCACCGACTAAGCACGCAAACCGGGCCGAAATCCTACGACGTGGCCACCGTGCCGCAAATCACACGTTCGGTCCAGGGCTCAACTGCCCGGGCAGGCATTCCCGGCCCGAACACGCCGATATACGGACGCCCCCCTTCCTCAAGCCTAAAGCTTACGCGCAGGCAGGGCGCAACGCCCGCATCGTATACCCACATGTGGAAGCAGATAGCCGATGGAAGTGTTCTGGAAAACGCCAATGCTGGTAATGTCGAGAACAAGCTTGCTGGGGTGCGGTACTTCCCGCGGCGCATATGCGTGGTGATATTGGTATGGACCGGGGCGGAGGGGATTGTGTATTACGGGCCTAGGGGGATTGGTGATACGATCGTTCTGGATGTAGTTGCAGCATCGATCGAAATTGGATGGAGAGGAGAGGGTGCTTTATGTGAGGTACTGAGGGCTTTTTTCCCACGTGGGGTTCATTTGTTGTTGCGCTGTTGAGGGTGGGTTCGTAATATGCGATGGAATACGTGCAGGAGTGTACTATTGTGGAAAACCGGGTCCGGGTAAATGGCGAGGTGCGATTGGTACGGTTCGCCTGGTGAGATTCGGGTTGCGCTGGCTAAATTGTGTACCTTTGGTAGGGCTGGTGGCGCCATTTTCTGGGGCGTGAGGACGTAGGCGGTTGGAGTTGGGTGGGTTTCCACTTCGCCGAGACTTCGTGCTGGGTTTTGAGGCGGAGCGAATATTACTTAGTATTGAATCTGGAAGGGAATCTTTACTAAGGATGTGAGGGTTAAGGCAATCAAGTTCCCATGATATGCTCATAACGTTATTGTTTGGAGCGTTCGACAAAGACACATCGAGAAGGAAACTTTCGCCGGAACGAGTGAGGTCGAAATCACTTCCCACCACGATATGATACTTGAAGGTGGTAGCGCCGCGTAGACCAATGCCGCATAATCAAGCGCAGTGTTTAAACGGGATAAGGGAACTCCCCAAACCATCCCAATCTCATGGTCCAACCAAAAGCCATCTGCAATACACACCTACACTTCGAAACCACAGCCTCACGAATCGAATGGTTTCTCACACTATGCCTGATCAAGTTGAGTTACTTTCGCTTATCGTCTTGCATTCCGCCTACACCGATTCCCCTTCAGATTCCTCTATATCAGATGCCGCTTCCGACGACGTGGTACTCGCTACAACAACCGGTAGCGCGGGTGGCGGTGCCACAGCGACAGTCGACATTGGTGGATTTGGAAGCGTCACTAACGCCGGCGCCGGATTCCACGGCAGAGGCATGGGCGGTGGCGGGGCGAAGTTCATGGGCGGAGGAGGAGGAGGCGGGGGTGAAGGCGGGACCAACAGTACACCTTCCGCTTTCTACACATCATCGTAAGTACGTGATCCAAAGACCATGGGAAGGGAAGGAACGTTCAATACGTACCAGCTTCCTCCTATGCGCCTTACAAATCTCTTCCCACTCCACCCTCTCAACCTCATAATACTTCATCAAATCGCCCGGAAACCGATTCGACGGACGGTAATACAATTCCCGCGCAATGCAAATCTTCATGCCATCCTCCTTCAACTGCATAAGAATCTCTTTCATGGCGTCCAAAGCGTCCAGCAAGCGCGCCTCGCCGTAGTACCCACATATCCGAATCTCCAGCTTGAATCCCTGCTTACACTCGATCTTGCGCAACGGCTCGAGGCTATCCTTCAGCTCTGTCAGCGAAAATGGCGGAAAAGGCGGCGGGGGCGGCGGTATTTGAGTAGGCAGACAACACCGCGCCATGCAACTCTTATAGCTAAGATCGACGCGGAGGACGAGCGAGCGGATGTGCGCAACAGGCAAGACCCCGTTATCCTCCGGTAGGAGAAGCAAGTCGGCCAAATTAAAGCTTCCACAGAGTTGCAGATTGTCAGTCCGATACGCCATCTCGCAGATCTCAATGGTGAACTGCCGCCCGACCCAAGACTCCGAGAACCAGATCTCGCGACGCCGTTGCTTGATGAGTACGGTCCTGGGGACGGGTTTTTCGGGGCGCGGGCCGAGGAGGTAGCCGTAGATGTGGTTTCTCAGTTCGCGGGGGAGGGCTTTGTGGATTTGGTCGCAGAACGGACGGCAGAGGAGTTGGCTATAGATGGTCATGGAGTTTTGCATCTCCCTTTTGGACGATTCTTAGCTAGGGCGTACAGCGCAAAGATGGCATATACGCACTTGAGAATGTATCCATTTCGGATGGCCATTTCTCGGTATTCCTTATCTAGCTGCTCGACTTTTCTTCGGTTCTCTTTCATTCTGGGTACTTGTAAGCCTATGGTTTTAAACCACACAAGATGACCACGAACTTACTGCTCTATGGCATAATCGCGACTCTTCAGCACACTATGCGAACTCTTGTTAGCCGAAAACTGTCTAGCTTCATTGGAGCGTGGCAAAAGCAACCTTTTCACATGATCGAGCCACGCCGGTGTGAGATCGACCGGGTCGTCCTTTTTCGCGTCGGCACGTTCTTTCTCTGCCATGTCGACGCGGGCTGGGCTTGTCCTCCCCGTGTAATTATTATGTTGTCTGACCTGGAACGAGCAGGATGGGAATGTCGTGTGGAGTGGGGCGTGGTGCGTTGGAGCCTGGGTGCAACCCCGCTTTCCTCTTACTGGCTTAGCTGCAGCCTCATATTAGGGCTATCAGTGATTGGTTCTTGCAATTGTGTTCGATAATACTGCATCGTATGTGGATTGGAATTGGAGTGAGCGTTGCGGGTGCGTTGCTTTCGTGGGGAGCGGCCGTTCAACAAGAGTTTAGGAGCACTACGGATTTTCGAGCTGATAATGAGCGGGACTGCCCTGGCGTCGATATGATTTGGGCGCAACGGCTTGAAGAATTTGAAACACGTGTTGATTTTCTGTTGGTCGCTGGAAGGTCAGTTCTTCAGCGGTGTTACGGTCAAAGAGGTAGTTGCATGGACGCGAAGGCGGAGGGGATTCAAACGCATGCGAGAACCAAGAGGCCGTTGAAGAGAGAGAGAAGCGTGGCGACGCGGCAACCTTTGCGATGATCGAGCCGTGTTCCTGAACACACCAAGTAGGGTGCAGCGGTATTCATGTGAAGTGACATCTGTATGATTCGTCGAGAGAAAAACTCATCAATCTGTTCATGCCTTCCCACTACTTCCACAAATGTCCATCCACCTCTCCGTCTCTTTCTGCAAAATGTCCATTCCCCCGTCAATCAATTTGACCAACGGCGTATTCGCAGCATGCTTTCTCAGATACTCATTCCACACTTCCAACAACAGTTTGTTGACATTCAGCTTAATCGCGCCATGCTCGATACACTTCTTCATCAGATCGGGTGGGAAGTCGTTGGTGCCATGGAGAGCAATCTGAACGCGATGATTGATTTGCTGATTGATGGCAGTGAGGCGATGGAAGTCGAGCTGGCCTGTTTTGGGTCCCGCAGGTCCGTAGTCGCCGTGGATGTTGCCTATTGAAGGAGCAAGAATGTCGACGTTGGCGGAGATGAAGTTATCGACGTCTTGTGCGGAGGTGAAAAGTGCTATACTTGATTAGTACTTGTCATACCGAGATGTGGTCAACCGGGATTCTCAATGTACCTTCCAGATCTCCGGTGTGGGCAATGCCATCCTCGCCACCTTCTATCCTACCACTCTCCGCTTCTACCGCAATACCCTTATCGTGGCACTCCTTAGCAAGAATTTTAGTTTTCTCCAGATTTTCCTTCTCGTCATAATGTGACATGTCCACCATTACCGAGTCGACGGGTAGCATTGTGATGATTTCGCGAATATGCTCAACATTTTGCGCGTGATCGATGTGTAAACTCAGTGGTACCGAAGCGGTCTTTACGGCTGCAGCGGCAGCGTGTGCAAGAGTCGGAAGTTGCTTTAATGTTGAGGGAAAGAGTTGGATGATTAACGGCGAGCGCTTGGCTTCTGCAGCGCGGATGAGTGCTGTAAGTTGCTCAATATTGTAGCTGAACGTTGTTAGTGACTGTTCAGGAGCACGTGACAGCTTCCGTACGCGATGGCCGCCAGTACGCCATATTTGCCTGCGGCGGCGGCGTTCAGTATCTGCAATGTGCGATTTTTCGTTTCTGGTGCCATGTTCTCTGTGACGAGGTGTAGGCCGGAACTCGCAATCGCGGCGAAGGGTAATGGTTCAAATTAATCGTTGTAATTGAACCTGACGATGTGGACCAAAGGAAGCACAAATTAGATCAGGCGTTCGGAAAGCTGCCGGAAGAGCAACACGTGAGTATCCACGGACTCCGAGCTCGCACTTCATCGCGGGGCACCAGGGGGGGAAGTCCGACAACTACAAGAACATGCGTTCATTCTCGCATCGAGGAGGCGTCCGAACACTTTCAGCTCACATTTTGGTGAGGGGTTAGTGTGCCTCGAGACGAGATAGCGCCTCAAGCGAGGCGGCGAAGTCATCGGGCCGTGACCACCATCGGACCGAACCCCATAAGCATACCTCGCTTGGGGACTCCCGTTCTTCTCTAATGACTCGATTCCCACCAAAGTGAAGTCGAAGTAGCTTGGTATTGAGTCGTATACGTGTGGATCCCATGCGCACACGCCCGCAAGTAATGCGGCTCTCACCGTGGTGTGAAACCTTGTGTCGTGAACGCAAATGCGAAAGAGAGAACGGCTGCACAAAGTTTGCTGGCTTCAGGAAAATACTCATGCTTAGAGGCAAGCAAAAGAGGTCCTCGCTAGCTCCCTGGAGTAAGATGCGCTCTTCAATTTCGACTCAAAGTAGTCGGATAAGCTATCCGTAAATGGTGTTTCGTATCTCATGATTCGGCTCGCCAGTAACTTGCAAGATCATCTAGCAATGTCTTGGGAGGAAACTTGGTCACATTCAACGTCTTCTCCAGCAACTGAAGAATAGCGCTTTGCTTCACGGGCGTTTGGACACAAAGGCCAGCTGTGCACAGAATCAGCAATTATCCAAGGCAAGCATTCCTCGGGATCTTGAGGAGTGATGCGAGCGGGTCAGGAGTTCACCAACCTGCGTACAAAGCTTGGTAGTTGGCAAAAGCACTAGGTGAATCCCTCCCTTGGTGCACGTGCATGATCGCTATTCCACATATTGTCTCTACGCTTTCGTCCAAGAAGCGTTGCCGTTGCCGGAATGCGTGCATGCCTCCCAGGGAAGGTTGATTGATGAGAACAACTATTCGTGCGAAGTGGAACATTTGAATGGCAGCCGCGTAGGAGGGCGGATGAATCCATATTGGCGCAAACAGCCCAGACTCAGCCATCGGCAGTGAATAAATAGGTTGAAAGGAAGGTGGCAGGATGTGATACCAGTCGTCAAGGGCTTGGAGGAGTTTGTCACCCTGGTCGATTCGGATAGACAGGTCGTAGTGCTTCTCGTTCGCCGCAAAGTCTACACATCTTGCGCATATGTACACTATGCGCGTAGCGAGCTCATCCGGTGTGAGATCGACCAGTCTCTTGGTTGGCCTCCAAATGGTGAGAGTCCGCCGGCTCTCTCGAAAAGCAACCCATATGTCTTGCCGGAGCCATGTCCACCAAGCTCCTCGACGCAGCCCATCTTTCGATTCACCGTTGTTGTCTTGGGATCGCTGTATCCAAAATATACCGCGGAGGTGTCTCTCCCAGCCTCCATCGCTGTATCTACCGGAGGAGTCGAACATCTCATAAGTGCTGATTAGAATGGCTGTAGAGATAATTTCGCTAGATTTTGTATATGAGGGATAGAGAAGGTTCTGGGAGAGGTAGTGCAGAGTCTCGTAATAGTACTGTGTTGCCGCTTCGAGAAGAGGACTATGTAGACCGCTCTCCGAGATGTTGGACCCCGGAGTCTGAACATTTATGCTGCTCTGTTGAGCATCTGAATGAAGAGCCAAATGTCGAGCGGCGACGGCTAGCAAAGATCGCAGCAAACCCACATTGTTTATTGCAAGCCGAGGTACCGCATTCGAGAATTGCTTCAGTGGATCGAACAGATCCAATATTGGGCCAACAGAACTCACAAAATGCTGGAAGAGGCTCAGTTGGTCATCGTTTAATGGAATGGCTTCGGGTGATCTCCATGGCTCTTGAACGAAAGTTTCGCGTTCGGGCGATTGAAGTCGAGGGTCAAAGTTATGCTCATCTGGAACAGGGCTCTGCCGCCTAGACAAACACATTTGGTCAAACCCGAGATTGTGCTTTTGGATATTGTTGATAGCATCTTCAGCTAACAAGTCATACCACTCGAAGGGTGCTGAGTTTGGAGATGGTAAGGACGTGGTTAGCGTGAGTGGCGATAGGTCGAAACGCAATTCTGGAGAGTCCACGAACAGCTGGGGGTCGATGTCTCCTGCGATTGACTTTCGCGTCGTGGGTGACTCGGCAACGACCGAAGCTGTCGCCTGTGCTGGTGAAGTCGATTGTTGGGGCGTATCTTGCTCGCTTAATGCAGCGGTAGCTGTCACATCCGTGGACTGTCCGTAGACACAGCCTCTTTCCGACTTTGTGCACTGCCTGCACCGCGGCTTGCCCTCGTCGCATTTGACTCGTCTCTTGCGACAGGTGAGACTACTTCATGTTAGCCGTACGCCTTTATAGCCTCGTGCACATGCCGTGGAGCAAAGTCGAAGGAATATCGCGCGAGCGCGCCGTCGTTCTAGAATTTCTATGCGCGCATACAACGAATGCAGGATGTTGAGCTTACCAGCCGGTAGTTGTCCGAAGGCCGCGTGCTCGCGAAGGACGGGGTTTTCGAGGCTTGTTCATGCCTGTCCGGGGAGGCATGGTTCTTTCCATGCAGAGCGATTTCGCGTCGAGGAAGCAGGAGGTGTTCGCTTCGAGGGGGATAAATAAGGATCTCAGTTTGCGGGCAAGGTTCTCCGCATTTTGGCGCGGCACTTGCCATCAAAGTGCTCGGAAGCGGAGAAACGACACCTGACTTCACTACATGCCAATTGATGATTGCGACTAAATCTGAAAGCGATTGACAGCGATACAGTACAATCTGAGCGCGTGAACGTCGATTGACAAACGTTGAGCTGAAATGAAATGCGAACGTTCCTTGTAGAGAAGAGACATGTCGCATCCTATTGGCAGTGGGCGATTACTAATCATGTTGGCCATCGCGACGCGTCGCATTCCATTTGCCAATCTTCCGACTGTCTTCACTCGCCACTCCTTAACTACCAAATGTGAAGAATCATTCGAAGCATGTGGAAACGGATCCCATGTTTGTTCTGTCATTACGCGTTGCCAAGGGAAACCGACACAAAGCCACCCATGCGCCAGCAATGCAAAAAGGTCTCGTCGATTACAGCATTCACCAAGCACCAACGATACCCGCTACCGGAATGTCTATGCCCGTGGTATAACTTGCACCGTCTGATAACAGATACACATAAGCGCCTCCCAGCTCTTTCGGGTCCGCTAGCCTCGGCATACCGCCATAGTACTGCATCTTGAGGTTCCAGTCAGCCGCCTTCTCAACATAGTAGGTCATTTGTGTCCTGACGAAGCCGGGCGAAATGGAGTTCACACGAATGCCGTGTTTCGCCCACTCCATTGCAAGAGTGTGTGCCATATTCCTCACGGCACCCTTGGTGCCGCCATACGGTGCGGAAGGCGCTGCGCGGTTCGGCCGGTACGAGGTCATGGACGCGGTGAAGACGATGGAACCCTTGATGCCGAGCTCGATGAACTTTTTCGCTGCGGCGGTCGCGCAGAAGTACGCACCGAAGACATTGAGGTTGAACAGCTGCTCCAGCTGCGGGCGGTCAAAGTCAAGTGCTGGTTGATGCTTCGTCATCCCTGCATTCGCAATCATGCCGTCGATGCGGCCCGATTGCTCGACGACCTGATCAACCGTTTTCGTTACGCTCTCTTCTGAAGTAACGTCGCAGTGGAGGTATCTCAATCGCTTCGGGTTCGCCTTTTGCAGAGCTTGGAACTCCTCCCCGGGCTCGAAGAGGTCGAGCGAGTACACTTCGGCGGCATCGTTGGCCAGACACACCGTCGCAAGACCCAGCCCGATGCCCCGGTTTGCGCCCGTGATGGCGATGACTTTGTTGCGAAGAGTGATCTTCCAGTCGTGGTCGGGCCCCGGCTCAGTCGAAAGATACACTGGGTTTGGAACTGATTGCCCGACTTGAGCGCTGTTGGTTTCCGCAGCGCTATTTTGAGGGGTAGCGGCCTCTTGCGGAGTGATAGCGGCAGGTGACATTGTGAGCAGGTATGCTGAGGGGTGCAAGATTGGAGGGGTAAGTTGATGGTTGAAAGGGTCGAAAATGAACAACTCAACCACCGGGCTATGGACCTCTGATATACGTACCATTCGCCCTAGAACATGCAGTGGCCACATTTCCTTGCGGCGAGAAGTCCACCCCGACTACCCCATTGTTGACCTGCAACGCATCGCATCGGTACAAGGTGTGGCCTCACTGTGGGGTCCTCTGTGGACCACCTCCGCGTAGAGCCAAACTGCGTTCGAAGCGAGCATATGCCACGAGACGACGAAGCTCAACACCGTCGCGGGGATGTTCCAGAGTCTCTGTGTAAGCTGCCCTTCGCTAACTGGGAAGTCCTCGCGTCGAGGCACACTCTTGGGCGACCAACGGTTCGGGTCCTTAGCCGACTCCAGGTTCGGATGCTAAACGCTGACCTTCCAGCTAGAAACCAATCAAGACGCCGGGTCCGAGCCGCTAGAGCCCGGGTATTAAGTTCCAAGACTAGAAACGTCTGAATAACGCTCAGACAGGTGTCGGATGCAAAATGATGGGGTAAGTAGGGCCGATCACATCTGGGGAGCCTTAAACCCTTTTGGAACATCACAGATAAAGCCTGAACAACAACCCTCCGTCGTGTATAAAGCTTCAGCGGCGTCCCGTCGTCTTGGATATCAACCCAGCAACCGGGAATCGATCATTTTACCTCACTATCTTCCCTCGGGCATCTTTCCTGCACTTGTCGCCGTTGGACCTCGAACGCGATGACCGCCACGTCACAGTCTTTGGAGGTTGTGGATATCGATACCAAGAGCATGGACAACGTGAAGCATGTCGAGGTCACCGCACAAAGGATAACATGGACTCCTGAAGAAGAGAAGGCGCTTGTGAGGAAGATCGACACGTACATGCTGCCAACAATATGGCTCATGTATCTCCTTTCTTACATGGACCGAACGAAGTTAGTCTCCGCGGATATCTCAAATAGAATAGCAAATTGACATTGATCACTAGTATAGGCAACGCAAAAATCGCAGGTATGGCCCATGATCTCGGGCTCACTTCAAATCAGTACAGCATTGCCTTGGTCGTCTTTTTTGGTATGCAAAACAGAATCCTGTCGCTCGGCTTCAGAGCTGACTAGCATAGTCACATATGTCTTGTTCGAAGCGCCCTCCAACATGCTCATCGCCCGCATCAAGCCATCTCTCTATCTACCCGCCATCATGATCATCTGGGGCACCTTGACCTGCGTCATGGCTGCGATCCACGATTTCAAGCATCTCGTCATTCTACGCATCTTTGTCGGTGTCTTCGAGGCTGGTTTCGCCCCCGGTATTCTTCTCTTGCTTTCCTCATGGTATAAGCGCGAAGAACAGTCGAAGCGTTTTGCCGTCTACATTTCCGCAGCGATCTTGTCCGGTGCTTTTGGTGGTCTCCTCGCCGGTGCCATCACTGGCGGGCTAGAGGGTGCTTACGGCATTCGTGGCTGGCGTTGGCTGTTCATTGTGGAAGGTGTTGCTACGATTGGCTGGGCCATCATCGCGAGCTTCTTGCTCTTCAACTTCCCATCGAACACGAAGAGACTTACAGAACGCGAGCGCGCGATCGCTATCGCACGATTGCAGGAAGGTGGCGTCGCCACACGCGCTGAAGGCGATGCGCGAATGGGCAAGGGAAAGGCCTTCATGCTTGCTCTGAAGGACTGGAGGACAATTGGATTCATCCTCGGTTACATGGTATGCGACCTGCGATCTCTCACACTTGAAGCTCAATACTCACCGACTAAAGGTCATCGTCGGTTCCTCCACCCTCTCCTACTTCTACCCCACTCTCGTCAACGGCCTCGGCTATACCTCCACCGTTCAGGCGCAATACATGACTGTCCCCATCTACGCCGTCGCCTTCGTCTGCACCGCCATCACCGGCTACTTTGCGGATCGCGTCCCGCAACACCGCGGCGTCATCATTTCTTGCTGGCTCGCCTTCTCGCTCATCACTTCCATCCTCGTGTGCACCATTTACAACTTCACTGCCCGCTACGTCCTCCTCGTTCTCATGGCTGCGGGTCTCTGGGCTTCGAACGCAATCTCACTTTCTTTTGCGGGTGCTACGTTCGGATCGATGGATCCTGATGTCAGAGGCATTGCGTTGGCATTGGTGAATGCGATGGGAAATCTTGCGCAGATTTACGGAGCGTATTTATTTCCTGCTGATGATAAGCCGAAATACCTACTTGGCTTTGGTGTCATCTCCGGGATGCTGGGGTTCGGTGTGGTAGTGTATGTTGTTATGCATGTTCTCACAAGGAGAAAGGAAGGTCTTGGGTGGATGTAGGATACCTTCTGGGAAATACTCTTACTGGAAAGTGGGCGTTATGGGAATCTGTAATGCATTGCTAGACGCTTCATTTGTATATATTAGACCATGAACTTACCCATCATCAACACACTTCATACTGCACTGTGATGAACGAAAATTGACCGATATGTGTCACCAACACTACTTATCATCACATTCCAGCGCCGAATACCAGCGCAGAAGCTATGAAATCCCGGCAGGAATCATGCAAAAAGCTCCCTACCACAGCGTTCTCACCACGGTTCTTACTCCAATCTACACCCTCAGACCTGAGCAGAGTCTTTAATCATGCCCACTCACGGCAAAGGCACCTTCGTGCGCAAGCACTACCCAAGCTACTGGTCCATCCTAGGTGACAAACTAGGCGTCCAACTCAAGAAGAAAACGGCGATCGACAACGGTCATGTTCCGAATGGTGTTTGTAAGTTACTCCGACCTCAATCCCCAATTTCCAAATTTGCGGTATGCTAAGCGCAGTGTAGTTGGCCAACCACACCCGAGCGCTCACAATCAACCCCCAATGCCTTTGCACCACTCAGCCGGTAGCGCTAGTACACCGCACATGCCATGGAATCGAAAAGCTTCGTTGAGCTCCGCTCGTGGCCACAACGAAGCACCAAGTCGGCGCAGTATGACGTCAAGCTTCCACTCCCCTCCCCCGAGTCTTCGCCATCGTGACCGTAGCCCGCCCCTTCACTCCCATCGCTCTCGTGCCCAAAGTTTCGCCGACGTAGGCCGCGCACCACGCACACAAGTCCCACACGGAAACGGAGGGGGAGGAAGGAGAGTAGATCCAGAGGAGTTGAGAACGCACATGGAGCATGGGGGAGAGACGAGGAGGGGGGAGCATGTTAGGGGATTTAAGGGGAGGACGAAGTATCCGGGGAGTGTGAGAAGCGCAAGGCATGGACGTGAGGAGGGAGGAAGGGACAGGGGAGAAGGAGGCAGAGGAGGGGATGAAGGAGGAGGAAACGGGGTACCTTGGGAAGTGGGCGAGACGGAGTGGGTGGATGCGAGGACGAGGGGCAGGTAGCAGCATGGTTAGCCTTCTCAGGTTATTTTGCCAAGTTCAAGCTTTCGATGGCGAGAAACGTTCGAAGAGTACAGACAATGCTGTTAACAAATTTGGATAGATCAACTCTTGCCTTTAGTATCTATGGTCTTGTGAATCCTGTTCGAAGTGCTGTTACGCTGCGAGAAGACGCCGTGTCCAAATCATCTTCCACCCTTGCGCGCGATCTACCGAGCTTGCATCTCGCTGGGCATTGCCGACAAAGCCGAGGGGAATGAACCAAGAGTCATGGATCGACAGAGTATTTTAAAAACCGAGAGGAGTCGCAGACCGTTAATACGAAGCGGACCGACGATGCTGCTGTGGGTAGTCGCTAGGACCGGGAGATATATACAAGCTTGCATCTTCCTCTACATATTCGCCACAATCCTCTACCCAGTGCTCGTCCCCAACCGTAGCAGCCGAAGGGCTATCCCCATACTCGTAGGCCATAATAGACTGAGCCAGCTCCAGAGCAAGATACCCCACGTTGTAGTGGCATGTGTTGTATGGTAGGAGTTGCTCGCTTTGTGACACAACTATTGCGTAGGCATTAAGTAGAGTGAGGATATGGGCGTGGTTGCCGAGAAGTTGAGCGTGGTTGTTGGTCTGGCCGTCGACAGCTTGAATACGGGCTTCGACAGTCTGAGACTGTTCGTGAAGCGATTTCGATTGTCCTTGGAGAGCCTGAGTGTGTCCCTCGAGAGCCTCGTCATGTTTCTGCAGAGTTTTAGAATGCTCTTCAAGACGCTGCATCTGAGGATCGCGCTCACATTTGCACTACTCTTGTAGCTGCTTGATGGTGTCTTTGATGCGGCCGACGAACTTGTTGAAGGAGCCGAAGGTCACGGGCTGATATTCAACGTCAAGGACAGCAGGGGGCTCGCGGGTTTCAAAGACATGTTCCAAGACAAACTCGACTTTATTGGCAAGGAGCTCGATCTTCTTGTCTTTCTTTTGGTTGTCGGCTTCCAGCGAGGCGATGCGAGAGTTGGCGTCATTGAGCTTTGCGTCGTGCTGTTCCGCCTTCCCTTTCTTTTCGGTCTCAGCTTCCAGAAAGATGATGCGGCCATTGGTGGCATCGAGATTCTCGTTGAGCGTCGCTTCGCGCTTGTGCCACTGCTCTTTCATCTCGCTACAGGCTTCTCCAACAGCAGCTGTAATCATGGAGCGCACCCTACGTTCGAGCCCGCGATTTTGCTTGGCCAGATCATCTTTATGCTCTGTTTAATTCGCTTTGATAGCATCGGCATTGTTGATAATATCGCTAAATAGGGCGCCCATGCCTGCCGCGGCTGTGTCGAGTTTGGCGCGATGAGAACGGAATTTTTCGTCGCTGACGTCATTGACTGTTTTGAGAGAACTTTCGACGACATTCAACCGCTCGCTGAGCACGTCGGCCGTAACTGTGAGTCCGGTGGTACTGGCGGCTGGTTGTCCTGGTGCAGAGCGGTTATTGGCGTTAGCACCATTCGCCCTCCTGCAATCCATGCTAATATACACATTATAAGTAGGAAGCCCAGACATAGCAGTCGACCCCGGTTATTGTGCACAACTAGCACTAGATTAAAACAGTCAAAGGGTCTTGCGGTGACTTAGCAGGTATTAACCAACGTGTGATGAATGGAGTGAGAACAACCAGGCCGAGCTATGCAACGTTGAGGCTCCGAAGGTAAACATTGAGACAGCTGCTCGTCCGATCCAATCACCAAACACCACGATGGCCTCTGCTAATCCCCTGGAGGGAGATCAAGATCATAGTAAGGACTAGAGGGCAATAGTGACCTGATTGACACCCACGTCAGTCCAATTGCTTACGAAGAATTCCGTACACTCCATGACTCCTCTCTTGCTCGAGGTTGACATTTCTAACTGGCATGGCTTGTTAGTCGTCGTACTTGCTGTGGGTGTCAACACTAGGCTAGCATGCCCCATAAGTTACTAGCTAGCTGGAGGGCATCGCGAGGAGATCTCTTGGAAGATCGCTGGATGTTCATCTGTAACATGCCTCGAATGACCTTTGCGAGCACCCCCTTTGTTGATGCTGTATTCATTTCGTAAACCCCGATAGAGCGCCATTTATATGAGAATGCTTCTGCACGTTCAGGGCCCGCAGTGGTGCTTCACACACCTGGCGAGGCGCTCCTCGAGCGATAGATGTGTCTGCTGTTCGACCGCATCGAACCAGGTGCTACTGCGCCTCGCGTAGCGAAATATATTGCACAAGAAGTCAATATTGGCTGAGAAAAGGAGTGTTCTGGTTATTGGGAATGGGGTGCGTGATTGTGTGTTCACCAAAAGTTCCTAGGTGGGGTTGAGGTCAATTTAGCGGGTGCACGGACCACACACTCACGGCAGCTGCAGCCGAGGCCTCACTGAATATCTTCAATTCTTCGAAATATCCCATCCCTACGTCTCGCCCACGGTCAGCGAACCCAGCAGCCACCATGCTGAAAAGAAAGCGCGACGAGCCCCGCGAATCTCCCTCCGCGTCTCCCAAAGCTTCAGCGGACCACGCCCTCAGCCGCCGGAAAAAGCTCTGCTCGCAACGCATTGAAGCTGCCCAAAAACCCCTCGTCGCCGCCCTTCGCCTCGCCGCTGGCTTCGAGCGCCAGAAGTTCTCGCGTCGTAAAAAGACCGCAAAGCAGACGAATGACGCAAAGGGTGCGGCCCGCTTGGACGCTGAGTATGCATGGCTGAAGAAGCTGGATTTGAACAAGCTTGCGGCACAACACTTGAGGAAGGTTATTTGCAAGGTGAAGAGCTTGAGAGAGAGCGAGGTATTACCCGGGGGTGCAAAGATTGTTGAGAAAGGGGAGCAGAACCCGGCATTACTCAATGTACAGGCGAGACTGTTCAAGGCGGATGCGGTGAGGAAGGTAGTGGATAAGGCGATCGATGATCTCAAGGAGATCGTCAGAGTTGCACCAACCAAGGAACCGCCAGCTGAGGCTAAGCAGGAGGACAGGGCGAGTAAATCTAAGAAAGCGAAGCTGGTGGAGGTACCGGCGGAGATTGCCAGCGAGGAGGACAGCGACATGTTCGCAGCCTTCGATGCGCGCATCGCCGCACCCTCTTCTGGTGAGGACGAAAGCGAAGACTCACTCACAGATGGGCTGCGACCTCCGAGCGTGGAGGACAGCGAGAGCGACGGCGAGTACGATTTGGAGGAAGCGTCAGAATCTGAGGGCGAAGAGGCGGAAGCGCTGACTTTCCACAATTTCGACAGCGAGGGAGACGAGGATTCATCGCAGTCCAGCGCACCGGACAATTCCGACGCGGAGTCAGGATCCGGCTCAGACGAAGCATCAATACCCCTACCCAAGGCAAAACGCAAGCTGCTGGAGCTAGGACGAACCGCAAAATCAACATTCGTCCCTGCCCTCAGCCACGCCGCATACTACTCCGGCAGCGAATCCGAGGCATCAGATCTTGACGCAGACCTCGCACCACGGAAGAATCGACGGGGACAACGCGCACGGCAGAAGATCTGGGAAGCCAAGTACGGCGACAAGGCAGAGCACGTAAAGAAGCAGGAGCGCGACAAGGGCTGGGATGCGAAGAGAGGCGCCGTGGATGACACACGAGGGAGGCGGGGAGAGAAAGGCGCGTCGAGAGGCAGAGGGCCTGAGCGGACGGGCGAGAATGCTACGCCTTTGGGCCCGCCGAAGAAAACAAAGAGGGATGATACAGGGCCGTTGCATCCTAGTTGGCTCGCTGCGAAGGCGGCGAAGGAGAAAAAGATTGACGCAAAGCCGCAGGGCAAGAAGGTCGTCTTCGACTAATCACCGTACGTGGCCGGCGACCCGATAGCATACTATACCACCTACGCGCCGTCTCCAATTCTCCCAAAGATCTATTTCTGTCCTCCGCCGCGATCCGCATTCTCACTTATATCTCATGCCTGAGCCGCTGTCTATACTCGTCGCCTGCTAGAAGGCGAGTTCAGAGCCGTTAGTCTTCTTTAAGGGTCTAGAGTCGTTGTAGGGCAGTCCCGGTAACGGTTCAACGGCGACATGGTACGGTCTATCCAGTGTCTTGGAAACGGGTACATGCATGACATAACGTACATCAGGTCGCATCTTTGCTATAATGGGGCGCGATCTGCGATCAATGCCACAGTCATCTTATCTTCCTGGCTTTGGCTTACCCACGCGGCCTTCCCGACGCTCTATGATGACAAGAAAACGATCAATGCGCTTGGAGTGTCATCTCCGAAGACCGGGTACGCGTCTAGTACCTGCAGAAGGAACGCATAGGGCACGTGAAAGTCTGATTGGCCAATTGTTATCTGGCCGGGGAGATCGGCTACTGGATTAGGAATGTGAGAGTGTTTGCCAAGAGCCCTGGCACCTGCCATTCGGAGGGTCCCGCCACCCATGGTTGCGGAACGACATAAATGTTGGTTGCATCGCACATGGACAAATTCAACCGTCATCCTCGTTCGTTTTTTTTGTTCGCGCCTCTTCATTTGAGATCGTGAAGGCTGAAAATTCGACAAGATGAAGGTTCCGACTCTCGCTAGCGCGTCCCTGTTCGCGCTTACTGCTTCGGCGCTGAAGGAGGACTACCTTTACAGCAGGAGGCTGGCGAAGCGTGGAATCGACTCCCAGGGGAACTACAATATCTGTACGATCTCGTTGCGCTTTAGATGAAATTCACTCACGAAGTCTAGCCTTCTTCCACGTGAACGATGTTCACGCACATCTCGACGAGTACAGCAGCTCAGGAACGGACTGCACAAGGCCAGAGCGTGGATGCTATGGTGGATACTCGCGCATCAAGCACACCATCGACACTGAGCGCCCTAACTACAACGACAGCTTGTGGTTGAACGTGGGCGATGAGTTCCAAGGCACACTCTTCTACACCTACTATGGTGGCTGGAAGATTGCCGAGACGCTTAACCAATTGGGTTTCGATGCCATGACCCTTGGCAACCACGAGTTCGACGGCGGCGACGACAAGCTCGGAGATTTCCTTCTGAATCTGACGAACATCCCGATCGTGTCTGCGAACATCAAGTCGACGAACCCGAAACTCAACAAGACAATCAAACCGTATCACATCTTCCCCGACAAGGGCCTGGCACTGATTGGCGTTACGACTGAGGATACCCCCGGTATCTCCAAGCCCGGCAACGGCACCACTTTCTCGAACGCTGTCGAGGCGGTGCAGAATGCCATCGATGAGATCAAATCCAAAACCAACATCACTCGGATTGCCGCCATAACCCACATTGGCTACGACAAGGATCAGGAGCTTGCGGCGGCAACCAGTGGTCTGCATCTCATCATGGGTGGCCACAGTCATACGCTGCTTGGCAACATGTCAAACGCAGCAGGCCCATATCCCACGATCACCAAGAACAAGGACGGCGACGAAGTGTTCATTGTGACTGCATATCGCTGGGGCGAGTACGTGGGCTACATCGACGTGACCTACGACTGCGATGGCAAGATCCTCGCTTACCACGGAGCACCCATCCACATGACTAACACCACCAAGCAAGATGAGGGTCTGCAATCCCAGATCGATGCTTGGCGCGAGCCTTTCGCGGAGTTTGCTGGCGAGGTGCTCGGCTCTACTACCGTTGAGCTCGACCAGACCACTTGCCAACAGAAGGAATGTCTCCTCGGTGACTACATGGCTGACGCTATGTACGAGTACCGGAAGGCCAGCTCCCCAGATGTCGCCTTTGCTCTCATCAATGCAGGCGGTATCCGCGCGACCATCGATGCCGGCGAAATCACCCGCGGAGAAGTGCTCACTGCGTTCCCGTTCGGCAACGCCGTCGTCGAACTCAAGCTCTCGGGTGCTGACCTTTGGGACGTTATCGAGGGCATCGTTTCCAAAGTCAATGTCAAGAATGGAAAGGAAGTCACTTCTTTCTTCCAGATCAGCAAGGGCATCAAGGTTTCATACAACCCGAGCGCTACAAGCGGCGGCAGACTCGTTTCCGTAGACATTGCCGATGCACCACTGGATGAGGCGACAGAGTACTCATTTGTCACGCTGGATTTCTTGGCCGGAGGTGGTGACAATATTTTCACTGCTACGAAGGATTTCGTTGCTCTCGATACCCAGGACGAGGTGTTGGTGCAATACATCAAGGCAACTACACCGGTGTCAGTCGAGCTTGACGGTCGTATAGAGGCGGTCAGTGCCTAGTCCAGGGCATCCATCTAATGACGCTGTGTTGCAACGAGGAAGCTGCATCTTCCTATAGAGGTGAGCAAACCTCGAGCAGCCGCAAATATGTATAATGATGAATGTAAATTTCAAAACCTTCACTGCACTTCCAATCGTTACGATGAACTGAGGAAATATCAAAGATGGTCACTAACTCACGCCAACCACGGGATTCGCTCGCCGAAATGCCGAATGGTCTTCAGGGAATGCGCTCTAGATCCCTCCACACCGTCACAAGCAATAAGCTTGCTACTTCAGGCCAAACTGTTTGACAACCAATGAACTTCGGAAACCCAAGAAAACCTCCCCCACCCCCTGGCCTCAAGGTCGGTTCCCATGAGTTTATAATTTGTTTCCAACGATTCAAGCCCACATCTTCGCTGTTACTCATGAACTCGATATCTGCAGTAAAGGTCCTTGTATCTTCATATACCCTAGGGAACCATTCTGTTCCAATTCCCGAGCCTCTTCACTACAGAGAATTCCTGATCCGCTCCGCCAAACACTTGCATAAATTCACTCTGCGCAAATTTAAAAATCACCTGCAAAAGACCTCACCCGAAAGGGAGCTGAACGCGAAACAAACTCAACCGTTCATATTCAGTCTACAGTGCACTCTAGTCTCTACTCGCACACGCGCTCCTCATCTTACGCCACTGCAACTAACCCACTCACATCAAGCAATGGGTCTCCGAGATTTAGTCGCTTCGGGTTTGCGCTTCGCCCTTTCATGGGTCGAGGCGCCCCCGAGTCTTGAACCCAGTGCTGAATTACACAACAGGAAGAACTCGAAGCGCCGTCGAGAGGACTGCGAGGACGAAGAGAGTGATCGAGAATCTCTACGTGCTCGCCTCGATAGACGAGGTAAACCGTTGCCAGTACAGCGAGAACCTATGGTATGTACATTGCGCGTCGCGAGATAGTCACCAAGACTGATCAAGGGTCTAGAAACCTTCCGTGGCTATCACACCCCCACCGTCATCACCGCCCCCTGGTTTCATCAGGAGGAAGGTGCCACCAAAGTCCCGTGTACGTGCGCCCATCGAGCCTGTACGCGATGCCGCATCGCCACGTGCCAGTGAAGTGCAGATCGAAGAGATTGTTACGCCCGCACCTGCACCCGAATGCGAGCATCTGGCGAAGAGCACGAAGAATCGGCGTGCTCGCGAGCGTCCACTGAAGGTCAAGGAGGCAACCACAAATCAGCCACCAGTTTCGAAACCTGTCGAGGTTCATGAGCCAGAGCGTGAGCTTGTGCTTGAATCCTACATCTATCCTGGGACTGACATTCTCGTCACTCGCAGCCCAAGGGAGACACTGTTCTCGACGAACGGATCGCCTGAGATGGAGCGGTGGAGAAGTATAGCTGCCGAAGGCAACCAACCCCATTCTCTGAAAGAGAAGCGTCACATTGTGGATTCGGAGCAGCCGAGTCAGACTCAGAAGCCTATCGAGGCTGTCTCCCCTGCTGCCGCCGAGGTCCCTGCCATCAACTGCCCGGAACCCGCCACTGTGACTCACAGAGATCAGGATAAGCGACTGACAAGAAAGGACGTTTCTCCGCCAGTCAGTGTCACCGCTCCAAAGATCACCGCGTTCTTGGAGCGAGATCAGGAAAAGCCGGTGACAAGCCAAAAGTCAGCGTCACCTATCACTCACACAGCTTCAAAGATTACTGAGAATTTGGAGGCTACTCCCGTCGGCTTCTCTACTGCCGTTCCGCAGCCTGCTCCCTTCACCCCCTCTCCTATGGTCACGGAGCCAGCTCTTGTCACATCCTCTGAGGCCCCCGGTACCGAGTCGGCTGCAAAGATTAAAAAAGCCTTTGCCGAGAGCATGACAGCGTCCAACGAGATGTTCGTAAATGCGTTCAAAACCATGGCCCACACCTTCAACGAGTCCATGGCGGCCTCAACTGAGAAAACGCTTGCGCTAGTCACCGAGATGAAGCGCTCAACGGACGCTCAGATCGCTGCCTTGACGGAAAAAGTGACTTTGGCGCAGACTGCTGTTGCACCATCGTCTGAGATGCGCACTACTGAGACGAGGAAAGAAGTCTATTGTATGTTGAATGAGTTTGGACCTGCGATCCTGCAGTTCATGCACAACGCCCAGCCCGCCGCCCATACACAGACCCACCAATCTTCCACCCCTGGCCAACAACCTATCTCGCAGCCACTCACACACGCAGAAATCAGCAAGCTGGTCACAGTCTACAACTCAAACAAGGAGCAGAGGGGTGACCTTGCGGCCACGCGGGTCCTACTTGATCACCTCGCCACACTGGCCCAACGGGGTTACGATGTTGTATGGTTGCAATCTAGGGCCTCTACTTATCTGCTTAGCCTACAGGCCCAACCACTGCAGATCCAGCAACAACAGCAGCAGGGTCAAGTACAAGAGGTTCTGGACGTCATGGATCAAAGCGAGGGCGGGACAATGACTGCGAGCCAGATGAAGATGCAGGAGCTGAAAGAGAGGTTCAAGCGGGAACGCGAGCTTAAACAACAGCAAGAGTTTGAGGAAACTCAGCGACGGCTCCATGCGAAGCAACAAGCCGCCGCTCAGCAGCAGGCTCACCGATCCCAGCAACAACCGCAGCAGCAATTCTCTTTCCAGAGTAACGCATCTGCTCCCGTTGTCGTCAATCCCTTTTCACAGCCTCTCGACCTTGCTGCAATACGGCCCGCTATGGGGGTCATCCTGGCTGCGCCAACGCAGCCTCCACAACCGACAATCAGCTTCGCGGAACCGACCGACACCGCGATGGAGGTGTGTGATGATGAGGCTCAAGCCTCTTTCGCTCCTGCAGCCATCCCTAACAGCCGCGCGCCTCCGCGAGACATCCGGTCCACCAAACCCTGCAGATTCGTTTCGCGGCCCGGAGGCTGCAAGAAGCGCGACAGCTGTCCCTTCCTACACCCAGCTCCGCAGTCCGAAGCGACCCACAACGGCGTCGTCTCTATTCTCACGTCAGCTAATACCAACCCACGAAATACCACTCTCGAAGCCTCCGACCCCATTACAGCTGTCAAGAGCTACATCACACCCGAACTGCGCACAGCACTAGCCGAGCAAATGCAACTGAACCCCGCCAGCCCTGATATCC
Organism: Lentithecium fluviatile CBS 122367; assembly: GCA_010405425.1. Classification (NCBI taxonomy): domain Eukaryota; kingdom Fungi; phylum Ascomycota; class Dothideomycetes; order Pleosporales; family Lentitheciaceae; genus Lentithecium; species Lentithecium fluviatile. Next base: position 29,663 of record MU005647.1, on the reverse strand, counting down.
TTGTCGCTGACGCCCCCAAGCTCAATTATTACATGGCCTATATGTTCAAGCTGCTACAAGGGCTAATTAACAGCCGCCCTACCCAGGTAGAGGAGGACACTGTCTGCAAAGAGCTGCTGCGTCGTGGCGATGTCCTTCACCAAGCAATTCACGCGGCGACGGCCAAAGCTGTTGAAGCCTCTGGCATTACGGTTGAGATGATTAAGCAGCTGGAGACTGCTCTAAAGGTGCGGTATCAAGGTTTCGCAGGGGGCCAGACTTGGAGAATGCTGCCGCTTCCGTACGATGTAGTGAAGATGGTGCAAAGGATTTGGAGAGTGACGGAGAGGAAGTTCAATCCGAGGCAGCCTCGGGGGAGTGCTATACAGGGCTCTGGTTCGGCACCAGTGGGACTTACGCCTCCACCAGGCTTCTTGGTTGCTTCTCAGCAGCACAGTGGACAGCAGCTACTGTCTGCAAGTCAAGCTCCTCGCGGCCGCAACAACGCAGACGCGCCACCAGCCTCCACCGGCAGCCGTCACAACAATGGAACCTTCATCCAGCGGCCTCGAAGCACTTCCGCTCCCTTCGCAACGTCCGCCGCCTCCCGCCATTCTAACGCCCGCCGAGTTGGAAGTGCAGCAATCCACGAACTCGAGACCGCTCTCCAGCGCGACAACATCTCCGCGCGTACTGCCCGCGTGCCGCTCATCGCTAAACCGAATGGCCTTGCGAATCCCAAAACTCGAAGCGGGGTGTTCTACGAAGCGACCACCGCCATCGCTACCAATAATACACACGGCAGTGGTAATAGCAACGCTCGTGGCCGCGCCTGTCGCTTAGGTGGGAGGAATGAATGGCAGCAGGGACAGACTAACGTAAGTACTTTCTTCTAGCTTTAGGTTCGTGTATTGCAAGAGTTTTTAAGGTTCGCTTATTCGGCAACAGGGCGAAGGGAATTGGGGGGATGTGGAGATGGGTGGGAGTGATACGCAAGAGATGGCCGGGGGAAAGGAGGGGGTGGTGGAGGTGGATGAGATGGTGGATGAGATGGTGGATGAGATGGTGGATGAGATGCTTTGATTTCGTTTTGATGGGGTTGGAAAAATGGGTGCCGTAGTGGAGGAGGGGAAAAGTTTGTGATCAGAATCGGATACGAGTAGTGCGTGTTTTACATTGCGGTGGGCATTGGAAAGAATCTAGGAATATGAAACAAAATCAAAAGAAATTGATCATAACATCCACTAAAACTCTTTGCTCGGGCATTCACATCATTAATACTTCTCTTGCAAAGCCCAATATATCAATATATAGATAGACTAGAATACATTAGAACGTTTAGCACTTCCGCCGCACTACGCCGCACAACTGTCACGGTTGTAATTTTCCATGGTGAAGCCGGAACGTCTGAGCGTGGTCGATAAGTTCGATGTATGTGATGTGAAATACGAAATAGGAAATACGAGTACTGCGGTTTCTAGCAAAGACTCATTTTTCATCAGTCCCTTCTTATAGTGCTGCTTCAACAGAAGCTTCTACAGCGCATCCTCGCGTCAAAGCTTCCTGTCCCGTGAAAGTTTTCGTCCTCGGATCATACCCGACATTTTTATTCTGCAGGACTCGATACACTGCAATCAACCGGTCCTGAGGACTCTCATGCTTACACGCCATGCGTCTAGCCCGGTATATGAAGAAAAATTAAAGATTCTCAGTCATAACAGGAATCCTTTTTGCAAGCTAACGCAGGACCATAACAGAAAATCCTCCAAAGAATTCCAGCCAGGTCCCAATCGAAAAGGCTGCCTTGATCTAACCAGGCAGTACGTAATGCCCTCTCTCCTCCATCCATCCTCCATTCCTCCATTTTCAAAACCCCCTCACCCGCCTCTAGCCCCTATTCATACACACCCCCGCCCGCGCCAATTTCGGGACCAGCTACAATCACAACGAGCATTTCGCGATGCATGTATAACTCTACCGGTTGGCTTACTTCCTACAGACGTTTTATCCGTTGCAGAAGCCGCAGCATGCACGGGCCGTGCATCAGGAATACACTTACAAAATCAGGGTGCAGCTCGAGAGAAGCACAGAAGCAGACTTGTTTCCCTTAGTCCCTTACTTGCAGCACCATCCCGGCATACGCCTGTCTTTCACATCGGATAATCTCTTAAAGGAGGTTAGAGGCTTGGTCGACCTCCTCGCACTCCTGAAGGCTTGGGACGCGACGTACACGACCGTGTTCTGCCGCCTCTATATTACTTACAATTAGGATGTTAATGTCATTCTTCAAGGAAGCCAATTTCCTGCGGAGGAGTGGTAGTTATGGTGGGTGAGGGATTTGGGGATGTTGAAGAAGAGTTGGGGATTGTGCGGGTTCGAGGAGCTGGATATGAAGGAGCGGGATGTGGAGCGAGTGACTAGTTGGGTGCATAAGCGGAGGTATCAATAATAGGAGTTAGAGGAGTTAGGCAGGAAGGAGTTAGGGAAAGGAGAGGCAAGGGGGCAACGGAATTTAGGGAGGTAGAGGAGGACTTAGGCTGAGGGGTTTTATTAGGGTTTAGGGGTGGGATGAGAGGAACAGCAGACAGACACGATTCCTATTACAATTTAGGCACGGTGTATTGCTGGCTGTAAATCTTAAACTTATATGTGAGAAGAAAGGAGGTCTACCCGGATTACGATCCCTAAGCACGCAATAGATTAATTGCACTCTGCAATGCTATTCAGAGAACAACTCTAACGAAAGAGGGGGTTTCCGAGCTTAGGTTAGTGACCTCTCAGAGGAAGCATCTGTACATTCCCCCAAGGCACCGCCTAAAACCTCGGCTTGAGTCTGATCTTCTGTATGCTGAATTTCATAAAGACTCCTCCCAACCATGGACGCAAACCTCCACCCGAACATATGTATAGTACAAAGAGTAGCCCTGTCTCCACCCCTACGATCCGCCCAGAAACCCCTCGACCCGCGATACCACCACCTAACGATAGTGACCTGGAGATAGAATACATCAAGAGTACGACTCAAGCTCAGCATCAGCTGTGCCTACTACTTAACAGAGGCTGTGACTCTCCACTTGCACCACCATTCTTCTTCTTCTTGCTCCTCTTCTTCCGCTTGTTCTTCTTCCCACCCGCTTGACCACCTGTTTCCGTGCTGTGACTCTCCGTCTCTGAATGCTGCACGCGATCTTGAGCTCCGTCAGTCTGGGGCATACCTTTTCCTTCGGAATCACTCGAACTTGTGGTCTCAAGTACAATCTTCTTCACCCCATTCACATCCACAATATTCTCAGATATGCTACCGCTGCGAGCAGTGTGCCGTTTCTTTGGTGGAGATGGCGGATCCGAGCGATTCGAGCGCAGGGAAGCGATCGTGCTGACGGATTGCGTACGTTGTATCGGTTTCTTAGGAGATTCTGGCTGAGTGTCGCGGTTATCAATAATGATCTTGGCGTTCTCCTCTGGAGCCCCAACATTCGATTTTGGCGATGTTCCTAGATCGTCGTACGTAGGCTTGAGTACCGAACGGTTAGAACGACCTGACTTCCAGGACATGCGATCGGAATTCATCGTGCCATATCCCACCGCGACGCTGTGGACTCCGTCACTAGCTTCGAGACCCGCAGAGTCAAGCAATCCTTCGCCAATGCCTCCCTGTGGCGCGTGTAAGGGTGTCGGTGGTAAGGCGCCAACGGAAGGCAGCTGAGCGTGCTCCGGGATGGTGTTTGGCAGCCCGGGCTTGATCTTGACAGTATTAATGCGCGTCGTTTTGGGCCTGTTCGCTGCATTGGAAGGACCAAGATGCTTCAGATGCTGTCTGATCTCTGGATCATCGCTGCGGAGCGCCAAAGTACGCGCACGGTCGGCATCAGTTCCGCCGCTGCTTCGCCGATGCACGAGGAACTTGGGTGCCTTTGTCTCCGGCAAAGATAGCTTCCTGTGACCATTTGTGCCCCCATTCTCGGGATCTCCTTGTGTATCGTTCCCTACTGATGGTTTCCTTGCGGTAGGATCGACGACGATTGCGCCTTTTGGCACGCGAGTTCGCGGAGCAGGAGCCATTCGGCGGATGGCCCTGTGGACATCTACGAACACGTCTGATTCGTCAATGATTTCTTCGCCAATGAGCTCTTCAATGACGTCCTCCAGAGTCACAACGCCGACTGCGCCGTGAGGGTCGCCTGGGAAGTCAGACACTGCAAAATTAGCTTCCACCACACGCGACAAGGACACTAAGGGGTACATACCGAGCACCATGTGCGATTTGCCCTCCTGGAAGAAGTTGATAATGTCTAGGCAGCTTGTTTCGGGGCGGGTCTCAGGCAGCGTAGCCAGCGCGAAGTCACGGACGCGTAGGGCGTCCTCGGGGTCGTACGTGATGAGCATTTTAACAAGGAGCATGCCAACAAAGTTCTCCTCATTTTCGGGTGTATGGATCGGTATACGGGAATACCCAGCAGACAGTATGATTTCCATCATCTTCTCGTCAAGCACCGTGTCAGATGACATGGTGAAGACGTCGTCCATGGGCGTCATGATACCGCCGACCGCTTTGGCCTTCAGATCCAGTACCGCCGTGATTATGGTAACCTCGTCCTCATTGAGCTGGTCCTCTGGGTTTGGGCCGAGCGTTTGATGCAGTGTGACGAGGGTCTTGAGGCCAGCTTTCTTGTACGTTGTACCGTGGTCTTCGCCGAGGAGGTAATCGAGGAGCTTCGCGGTAGGCCATGCAACGATTGCCATGACGTACATGAGGCCGAGTACGATAGGCGACATCCACGCGCCGATGGGGAGCCCATAGCGCACGCATATCGACTGAGGCACAATCTCGCCGAAGATGACTGTGACTGCATCAGCAAAGGTCATACTGCAGGCCGCATATTAGGCTCACCGATCAAAACCGTGGAACTCAGAACTGCAGGCCAGCCACCACCGAGCGACCTGTCCAGGACAATGGGCAGCGTCTCATTGGTGATGACGTTGCTCAACAGCAGTGTGACCAATACCCAATGCTTGCCTCGTTTCAAGAGTCGAAGCACCTTTGCCGCGTTTTTTCGTTCGGAGCCCTCGCCGGAGGTTGCGATGACCTGGAGGTAGATTTCGTCCTGTCCCATTAACCTGGGGCCATTGTTAGCGTCTCATTCTTGCAGTCGGCGGCGCATATCAGGATTGTGGGGATAGCCCCATCCACATGGTCCTTTGGGCCCTATAAACGACCGCGCACACTTACGCAATAGTCAAACCCGCAAACGCGCCTCCGAGCAGGACCAGCACCATGGCCGTGCCCAGATAGACCCAGAGGCTCGCATCCTTCGGATCCTTCGGGAGGTCGTCTTCGAACAGATGGACAGCTCCCTGGACAAGAGGCAGCGCCTTGACGACAGGCGCGAAGCTGTGGAGGAGACACACCATCAGCGTGTTAAGCCGAGCCTGCCGCGGCGAAAACAAGCCATTGGCGCGGGCCGAAGGCAAGCGAACGGAGCTTATGGCGTCTGCCATAGCTGGATGAGGGACCGCGACGCGGACGGGGAGGGGGATAAGGGACCAGGAAGTGCGACGTCGAGGTGTTGTAGCCGGCCGGTCGCGAAGGCGATGAGATCAGGAAGGAACGGGGTCCGTGCGCTGTGCTGTGGGGACGGGCTATAATATCGAATTCGCCCTTTACGTATCAGCGCTGAAGACCCTAGAGCATGCGTTTGCGACGTGAGATGCCATTTCACGACCTGGGTGCTGTTTAAGACTGCGATATTGTCGCGTTCGACGTCGCCCAACCGCGGGCAGCATAAGCACCACATGCACAAGTTCTGTCGCAATCCCAAACTACGACACAAACGGGTGGGCCAAGCGCCTGTGGACCAAATCTACCTGCCGCCAGTTCCGACCTCATCTCTTTCGTCTCTCCCTCTCGTCGCAGGTCGCACGCGATTATCGCCAAGGCCGCACACAGGCTCCCGTCGTCAAAGTTTTCAGTGCGAAATTCCAATGGCCCACGCGCTCCACCAAGCCGCCGCGAAACGCAGCACATCGTCATCGCATGGTCAAAGCTCCAACCGTTCACCGTCACGTGCAGCTGCTCTGTGCCGTGGGGAGGGATGACGGCTCTTGGCACACAAGCCGAATCCGGGGTAGAGCCGTTGGTAGCCGGCGGCTTTGGAGAAGCAACAAGCGACGGCCAGCACTTTGCTCCTGCTGATTGTTGGGCTGTGATTCTCTTTCCATTTCCATGAACTGTCTTTTCATAGTCTTGAAATTCGGCGTCTAGTCTAGCATTTCAGCATGGCCACCAAAACACCTTCAATCCGCGCCCTCTCGCGATACCTCCTCCGCCCCCAAGCACCCCTCCATTCCCGCTGTCAACACCACCCCAGCAAACGGTGCTCCTCTGCAGTAGCCGGCGCTCGTCTCAACGGCACCGTAGAATACGACACCACGCCGCTCCTGCACCACACTTCCCGCGCCGCCCTCGCGAACCCCGAACTCCCCGAAGATGTCCGCAAAGGCCAGACGAAGCGCATCAACCTATACACCGCCGTGAACGAAGCGTTACGCCATGCTCTGCAAACAGACGAGCGGGTTCTCGTCTTTGGGGAGGATATACAGTTTGGTGGTGTATTTCGATGTACTATGAACCTCGCGACCGACTTCGGGACAGAGAGGGTGTTCAACACGCCGCTGAGTGAGCAAGGGCTGGTCGGCTTTGCCATCGGCGCAGCGGCCGAGGGCATGAAACCAGTCGCAGAAATCCAATTCGCAGACTACGTCTTCCCAGCTTTCGACCAGATCGTAAACGAAGCAGCAAAGTACCGCTACAGATCCGGGTCAACAGGCGTACACTGCGGCGGGCTAACGATACGAATGCCAATGGGCGTTGTAGGACATGGCGCCCTGTACGCCTCTCCAACCCTGACCCCCCATTCCTACCGTACACTCACTAACACCCCTCGCAGCTACCACTCCCAATCCCCCGAAGCCCTCTTCACGCACACGCCCGGTCTGCACGTCGTAATCCCGCGCTCCCCAACGCAAGCAAAAGGTCTCCTCCTCAGCGCCATCCAAACCGCCGACCCAGTCCTCTTCATGGAGCCCAAAATCCTGTACCGCGCGGCAGTCGAACAAGTCCCAGTATCGCCCTACTACCTCCCGCTCGACAAAGCCGAGATCCTCAAGTCTGGCACCGACCTCACTATCATCTCTTACGGGACACCATTATATACGTGTAGCGCTGCAATTGCTGCTGCGGAGAAGGATATTGGGTGTTCGGTGGAGCTTATTGATCTCCGGACCGTGTACCCGTGGGATCGAGAGACGGTGCTGGAGAGTGTGAGGCGGACGGGGAGGGCGATTGTGGTGCACGAGAGTATGATGAATGCAGGGGTGGGCGCCGAGGTTGCGGCTACGGTGCAAGAGAAGGCATTTTTGAGGTTGGAGGCGCCGGTTAAGCGGGTGACGGGATGGGCGACGCATACGGGGCTTGTTTATGAGCCGTTTGTAATTCCAGATGTTGCGAGGGTTTATGACGCGATTAAGAAGACGTTAGAGTACTAAAATAGATACCTCACGAATATTCAACTAGATGAAAAGGGGTTAATGCATCATGCGTCTGGTTTCAGTTACTAACGCTTATAACATCAAAGTCTCGCCTCCTTCTCGCTCTCTACAACAGCAGCTAGCATGCCCTCCCCCACATCCTCCCCATCCTCCGCGTCCGTGACCCAAACTACGCGCCCGGACCGCGGACTCCGCACCTCGAGCTCCATCTTCATTTGCTGCACTACACACACCACATCCCCCTCCTTCACCAAATCCCCTTCATCAACAAGCACCTCGACCAACTTCCCCGGAAAAGGGATCCTGACGTGTGAAGGGTCAGACGGGTTGGCGCGTCGGTGATACGAGGTCGATGCAGAAGCGCTAGCAGATGTGCTAGATAGTGTGAGGGTGTACGGTGTGGTTTGCGAACTAGTGGAGAAGGGAGCGGTGAAAAGGATCTCAGCTGAGAGCGAGGTAGGGAAGTCGTTCCGCAGGACACGGGTTAATTCAAGATGATGCGTTGGCGCTGGTGGTGCTTGCACAGCACCCTTCTTGCCCTCGGCCGCGGGGGAGAGTGTGATTGCCCACGCATCGCCTTTCCGGAACAAGGTGTTCGCCGCCGTGAGAGCTGGTGTAGCTGACGCACCTGTACTACTCACATCTCTTCCCAATATTGCACTCCTGCCCGGTGAGGACGATGCCTTTTGCCCCATGGTGAGGAGCTCGGCCTGCCTCTCCTCCAGCCACTGCGTATCACACTTTCCGGAGTTGAAATCTTTATGCGCCACTATCCCTTTCAAAACATCCAGGTTTGTCTTCACGCCCACGATCTGTGTGTCCTCCAGCGCGCGCGCGGCTTTTTGAACCACGTCGGGCCAGGTGGACGCCGTGATTATTATCTTAGCGACGAGGGAGTCGAAATCGGAGGAGATGATCGTAGCGTACCCGCTTACGAGATTCGAATCAACTCTAATCCCATTGCCAGATGGTAATTGGAAGGATGTGATTTTGCCGATGGAGAGGGAGAAGTTGGTGGATGGGTTTTCGGCTGTGAGGCGGAGTTGGAGGGAGTGTGCATTTGGTGGGGACTTGGGATCGCTGGGGGTGGTGGGAAGACCGCAGGAGGATAGGGAAGCGCCTTGGGCGAGGAGGAGTTGCGCTTTCACTAAGTCGGTGCCTGAGATGCATTCCGTGATTGTGTGCTCGACTTGCAGACGCGGGTTTACTTCTAGGAAGAAGTAGGTGCTGGTGATGGGGTTGAGGAGGAATTCGAAGGTGCCGAGGGAGAAGTAGTTGATCTATTGCCCCTATTAGCGTCTATTTTGTAACATCTTGGGGGAATCGTACGTGTGCTGCCATCCTCAGCGCGTCGTTGAGAACCTTTGCGATTAAGCTCCGATCGGGAACGACACTCGGCGCAATCTCGACTACTTTTTGATACCGTCGCTGAATACTGCATTCTCTTTCCCACAAATGCGTCACGTTTCCCGTTCCGTCGCCGATGATTTGCACCTCGATGTGGCGGAAGCCGTCCACGGCTGCTTTTTCGGCGAAGAGCTGCTTTGAAGGCGATTCTTCTACCGCTCGTTTAACGGCTGATGGCAAGTCTATTTCATTTCGAATGAGTCGGATACCGCGGCCACCTCCGCCGTCGACGGCTTTCACCATGATGGGGTAGCCGACTTTGGTAGCGAAGGCAGCGACGACGGAGGGGTCGTTGGTGGGCGTGAGGAGAGCAGGTGAGACGGGCACGTTGCCTTCATCGGCCCATCAGTATAATAACCTAGTGCTTCAGTAGATACTCACAGCTCTCCGCCAACTCTCTCGCTTTCAACTTATCACCCGTTCCTGCCAAAATCCCCCATCCCGGTCCCACCACAACGGCCCCAGCTTCATCCCACATCCTCTTTGCAAAGACATCAGATTCAGACAGGAAACCATAGCCGGGATGGACTGCATCGATGGCGTGTTTCTTGGCAATGTCGATGAGGACATTAATGTTCATGAACGTTGCTGCGGAGGGGAGCTCAAGGGCGTGGGTGGCTTTAAGGGCGTGGGATGTGTCGCTGGGCACGTAGATGGCGTATGTTTCTATGGAGAGCTCGCGGGCTGTGGATATTATGCGGGTTGCTATTTCGCCTCTGTGGTCAAGTTAGATAAGAGATCTAAGTAAATATGGAGTGTGAGCGAGGACCTGTTTGTGATGAGGAGGCGTTTGATAGGCCTTTGCGGCGGTCGCGACATTGTGCTTATTTTAGAAGCTGCAGTGTGCAAACCCGATATCGAAGTTCAAGTCGGAAATGTAGCATCTGCCAACTCAATTGATGACTCGCCAATGATAGATGGGTGAGTTTGAGGTTGTCAGGTCAACAGCTCTGTCAAGTTCCAAAGTCCTCAAGCCATAAGGGAATAATCATGGGACTCTTGAAGAGAAAGCTACCGAGGGCAGAAGAGAGTGTTTGCACCGCCATGACATGCGTTGTGCTTTGCCGGGGTAGAAAGTGTTATGGAAGAGGTTTGGTGGCGGGCACAGCTCAAAGAGCCTCGGCTCACCCCATCTTCCCCAGGCTTCTCCACGCACGACATCCGACCGACGCGCGACGCCATCAAAATGTGAGCCGTGTCGATATGCTCCATCCCCGGAGCCTCAGTTCCGTTCCATATCCCCTCACACGAAATTGAGGCATGGCAGACGACGGACACAGCTCTTCGTCCCCAAAAGACGCGCCGACGTCATCGGAAACCGCGAAGGACCGCCTCGCCCAGGTCTCCAACCACGTCGCACCCCCCGCACCAACGAAACGCAGACGAAGAAAGGCGTCGAACGCTGAATCTGAGCTGCCCACCGACTACTCGGATATTCTGGGCCAGATCGCGACGCTCCGCAAGATCGCAGCAACACCGGATCCAAACAACAGGGGATACGTGCGACAAAAGCAAGCGGGGAAGCTGTGGGTGCGGGAAAGAGTCGAACAATTGCTTGATCCGGGGAGCTTCCAGGAGGTTGGGAGCGTCAGCGGGACCGTCAAGTGGAAGCAGCTGGATGGACTGAAAGAAGAGCCGGAGGAATACGTGCCTAGCAATAATGTGCAAGGGTTTGGAAGGTTGAAGGGGAGGAAGATTGTATTTACGGCAGATGACTTTTCGATAAGAGCAGGCCATGCGGATGGAGCGTTGATGGACAAGACGGTATGTTGGAATTGGGACTAGCAAGGGCATGGTGCTGACCCTGTTCCAGATATACATGGAGAAGCTCGCCATAGCATTGAAGATACCTATCGTCAAGCTCGTCGATGGCTCGTCAGGCGGAGGCTCCGTCACCACGATACGTACCACCGGCTTCTCCTACGTCCCTCCGCTGCCCTCGTTCGCTCAAGTCGTCGAGCAGCTTAACTTGGGCATCCCAAATCTCGGGGCTGTTGTTGGCCCCGCTATCGGCCTTGGAGCTGCCCGCGTCGTAGCATGCCACTTCTCCGTCATGGCTGCCGATATTGGCTCCTTGTTTAATGCCGGCCCGAATGTTGTCAAGAACGCTACTTTCGAAGAAGGCTTGTCGTTCACTGATCTCGGAGGACCTGCTATGCACTGCACGAACGGCACTATAGACAACCTTGCCCCGGATGAAGCAGGGTGCTTCGAACAGATGCGCACAGTTCTGAACTACCTCCCCGATTGCGGCACAAGGCTTCCCCCGACTGTCGCATGCGATGATCCTATAGATCGCGTTTCGGAGACTCTACGCTCCATCGTCCCACGTGCGAGGAACAGAATGTACAACCCTCGCAAAATAATCATAGAAGTCGTTGACCAGGGTTCGTTTTTCGAAATTGGCGCGTTGTGGGGAACCACTGCCATTGTAGGACTCGCACGTTTCAGCGGTAGGCCCGTCGGCATCGTATCGTTGAACTGCGAAGTCAATGCTGGTGCTCTGGACGCTCTCGGGTCACAGAAGATTTCGCGGATGCTAAAGTTTCTGGACGTATTCAACATCCCTCTAGTCCAGTTCGTTGACATTCCTGGGTACGCTATCGGCACTGTAGCGGAGCGTACAGCGACAATGCGCCATGGGGTCACACTTGCTACAACCTACTACAGTACAACAATGCCAATCTTCTCCGTCATCGTGCGCCGCGTGTATGGCGTCGCAGGTGGCATCATGCTCGACTGTCGCGATCCTCGAATGCGCGTTGCATGGCCGTCTGGGATGTGGGGTTCATTACCGCTAGAAGGCGGCATCGAGGTTGGACACTCTTTTGAGCTCAAGCAGGTTGAGAAGAATGAAGGTAAGGATAAGCGCGATGCGCGATATAAAGAGCTGGAAGATGAGTACAAGCGGTTGATGAATCCCGTGCGGACGGCTAATCATTTCGGCGTGGAGGAAATCATCGATCCGGCGTACACGAGGCGAGTATGCTGCGAATGGGTCCGGCATGTGTATGAGAGTGTGCTGCCTGAGAGAATCATGGAAAGGGTTGCCGGGAAGATAAAGCCGGTCTTCACATAGGTGCGTCACTTAGAGTTCGCCTACGTCCAGGTATTAATATGTGTAGACGCTAACTACTGCAACCTACCGCAGGGCTTTTCCCTGTTGCGTACTATCTATCTTTAAAACTGCCCAATTTCTCGCAGCATTCGTTCCGGATAAGGAAGTCTATCGGGCCCGATGCACAGCGTCTCCGATCACGTGCCGTCGTCCCTCGGTGGCGGACTTTGCGAAGTCCGATAATTGAGCTAACGCACGCCTTAGAACAAACAATCACTAAGCATCGCCATGGCGCGTATCATTCGTTTCTACTGGACCATTGTTCCTTCCCCAGCGTTTCAGCCTTCCGCTCCGGTATTGCTTCGGGCGAGGCAATCGTGAGTCTTGGCCCCATCTGTATCTGGACAATCGATGAATGGGCAGCTAGACGTCTGTACAACTACCAGTGACGGACTCCGCGCCATGACTAGAGATTAGCAAAACCGTCGCCTTCTCATGGGGATCTGCGATAGGGTTTGTATATAGGATGGGAATGTACACGACTGTTTCGAAACCCATCGACGTGTGTATCGCAATTTTGTTTCTTCCAATCATTTGCTAAAACATTCACATATTTATCTCAAAATGAAGTCTAGCTTCTACGCCGCTGCGCTCGCAGCGACAACGGCGTCACTCGGCAGCGCCATCAGCATTCCGCGCACCACGCCCAACACATTAGCAAAGCGAGGTAATATCAACTCTCAGTGCTAGTCTATCACTCACTGAACATCTCCTAGCTGCTAGCGCCAGCGATCTCGGCATCCCATCCTCCGGTCTATCCACCAACTGTGTCTCGATCGGCTTCCTGCCCTCCGAAGGCGATGCCAGCTCCCCGCTCTATTCCATGGCGCAGATCAACAGCCGCCTGGGTGGTGCGAAAGCCGGCGCCTACGGCTGGTACGCTCAAATTCGTGGTTCCACTTTTGACGGCCAGCAGCTCCTCGCCAGGAAAGAAGACATCCTTGCGTCCGGTGCGGTCTTCGTAGCGTCGGTAATGCCCTCGGTCAACTTCAACCAGATCACGCCCGATGTGGCGAAACAGGTGGCAGTTGTGATGAAGCAGTTCACCGATGATGGAGTAAAGGTATGGCTGAGGTTCGCGCATGAGATGAATTGGTACGTGCAGGATGGAACCTACCATGGCACATCCCCCGACTTCATTACTGCCTGGAAGAACATCTACGACGCGAACTGCAAGGGCAACGATATGGTCAAATGCTTCTGGAGCCCGAACCAAGCGGGCAGCATGAAAGATCTTGAACCCTGGTGGCCCGGTCCTGAGTACGTCGATATCGTGGGTATTGACTGCTACCCGCGAGCTGGTGATAGCACGGAGGGCAACGCGCTATTCGAGCGCCTGTATGGCAGCTTCTACGACACCTTTTCCAAGCCGCATGACCTACCTTTTGCCATCGGCGAGACCGGCGCCGGAGTGGGGCAGAAAGACGGCTGGCTGAAGCAGCTCGTCTCCCAGGATCGGAGCAAGTATCCCAACTACGTGTCAATGTCGTGGTTCGAATTCGACAAGGAAGCCGACTTCCGCATCGTCATGACGGACGACGCTACGCTGCAGAAGACGAAGGACATTTTGCTATCCGGAGGCGATGGATCTTGCGGTGGTGGAAATGGGAGTGGTAACACCACACAGCCGGCTGTACCGATTCCGAGTCCGAGTGCAACCAATGCGCCTCAGGTTACGAGCACGAAGGTGTCTGAGACGAAGCCTACGCAGACGCAGGATAAGTGCGACTGGGGGTAAGTGTTTCAAGATATCTATAGATGTCAGGAATTCTGTGTGCTAACCTGTGTAGGTGCTTTGGATGGGACTGCAGTGCTACGGTTCCTTGCCAGCAGCCTTGGAGTTGCAAGGGGGGATTTTGTAAGTAATGGACTTGGGACTGGTGAGATGTTTGCGTGTCGAATTTTGATTTCCTTTTCATTCGCCATAAGTACCGCTTTCATTTTCTTCGGTCATGCATAATCGGCGTTGGGATCTGTTCTTTCTTATTTTGGCTATTCTCGCCATCACGGCTTCGCAATCGCATTCGTGCAATACATCGTCCTTTGATTCTCTTCCTATAATCTCCACATGCTGCATGCCTCACCTACCTAAGCTATTCTGGAAGGACAAACATCCACAGGGCAACACTGTTTGACATCCCCCAATTCATCCACCAAATCAGCGAGTCATCCTCCCCAAAGCCTTCAGCCACCCTGACTTGCACAACCCGCCTCAACGCCCATCACCTCTAGTAAGCCGGCACGGCTCGCACCTGAGACGCAAGCAGGTCATTCGATTCGCCATGTCTCGCACCCCGCTGACGCATTCCGCACCACACTGGTTCGCATGCAGTTGCCCGCATCCCATCAACACACCTCATCACAGCACCTCGACTCAGCGAACGGTCCAAACGGGGCGGCATAGTCGAAGTGCGAATGCGAGGCCAGAGCATTGATCATGCCCCAAGCCTAAAATTGCGGGGAAGGTGTTGCAGTCGCGCTTCATTCGCTCCTTCCCTCGCTCGCGTTCCATCGCTCCTTCCCTGCTCAGTTTATCCGGGCTCGCTAAGCACTCCGTATCTGCAACGGGCGCTGCGCACGCGACCCCAGTGCTCCGGATGACCACCGGAAACGGCATAGTGTTGCTAAAGGTATTCACATCCTTGGTATACGTGGGGTGGAGTAGGATTCAATTGCTTACGTTGGGTAGATCGCTTATTCGTGCTTCGGTCTCCGCGTCCGTAATGCCGTCCGCATATTTGCTTCCTTCCATAACGACAACACGAATCATCGTATTCGCGTCTAACGGAGCCGAGAACGCGCTCGAGATGAGCAGAGAAGCCCTTTCTGTCTTGCTGTGCTACTTCGCCGCTCCTCCCTCCAGCACTCGAAAATCACGCGGCTGTGCCGTGCAGCATATAAGACGACCACTTTACCCGCATACGCCTCGCGAGCGCTGTCCGCCACCCTATTGGCCAATACTCTCGTACGCTGATATTGCACCTAGAGCTAGGACCCAGCTGACATGCGCGCACCCTAATGTTACCATGACACACTGGCCTCGTTCAACCCGGCGCCGATCCACAGGCCTTCCAAATGGGCGGGTGGAAAATGCCAGGCCTGGTCCGGCTCGCATTTGAGCAGTGATTGACCGGGCCCCGGGAACCCTGCTTTGCGGAGATGCTCAAGGGTTTATTAGGAGGGTGGGCCCCGCCCGCGTGCGTGCGTGTGTTGCGTGCTCAATACCGATCACGGATCCCTTGTACCTGGACCTACCTCTGTTGATGCGTAAGGTTCGCATGGCTTTTTGCGACACTGGATGCGACATCGACAACGTGTACGAATATCACTGACAAGGGCGAGTGAGGATGGCGCCTATCGGCAATGCGGCGAAGGCCCGGCTGGCCGATCCCGTGCTCACGCGGATTGTTGAGCAGGACAAGATTCCGTGGTATCGAAAGAAGAATCTGAGGGTTTTGTACTTGTTGCTATTGCCGACATGTATCGGCATCGAGATGACGTCTGGATTCGACTCGCAGATGATCAATACGGTGCAGATTGCTCCAGCATGGCAGAACTGTATGTATTCGAGGCATGAAGAACAAAATGCAATGTTTGTTAACAGTGGTAGACTTCAACCACCCCGCCGGACCACTACTAGGAATCATCTCGGCCGCATACAACTTGGGTGCGATATGCGCGCTTCCTTTCGTGCCATGGCTCAACGACACATTCGGGCGGCGGTGGGCAATCTTTTTGGGGAGCTGGGTTATGGTAGTTGGAGCAGTGATCCAAGCACTCTCCATTAATGGTACACTCCACCTCTGCTTTCTGGCAATATAAAAGCTAACAGCGTAAAGCCGCCATGTATGTGGTGGCACGATTTATCCTCGGCTTCGGCATCCCCTTTTGTATCATCGCCGGCTCCTCACTCATGGGTGAACTCGCATACCCCAAAGAACGACCCGTCATGACATCCCTCTTCAACGCGCTATGGTTCGTAGGAGCACTGGTTGCAGCTGGGATATCTTTCGGCACACAATCAGTCAAGAGTGATTGGTCCTGGCGGATACCCTCGCTGCTACAAGCCGGTCCCTCCATGATCCAAATCTGCTTCATCTTGTAAGCTCCCACCCCCCACCCCCCATCCACTAATATTAATCACCGCAGCTTCATCCCCGAATCCCCCCGCTTCCTCATCTCCAAAGACAAACGCGAAGAAGCCTACCGCATCCTCGTCCACTACCACGCCGAAGGCCACTCGCACTCCGAATTCATCCGCGCCGAAATGGCCCAAATCGAAAACACAATCCGCATCGAGCTCACCCACAGCGAACGCTCCTGGTTCGAAATGCTCTCCACCCCAGGAATGCGCAAGCGCGTGCTTGTCGGCTCCTTCCTCGGCCTCTTCACGCAGTGGTCCGGCAACACGCTCATATCCTACTACCTCAACGACCTGCTCAAGCTCATCGGATACACGGATCCCAACTTCAAGGGCAAGTTGAATGTGGGACTTAATAGCTGGAATTTGGTCAATGCGGTGTTGATTTCGTTGCTGGTGAGGAGATTTCCGCGTAGGAAGATGTATTTGACATGTGCGACAAGCTTGATGTGTTGTTATGTTGGGTGGACGGTTGCGATGCAGCAGTTTATGCAGCATCGAAGTGAAATGGCGGCCAAGATTACGATTTTCTTTATTTTTGCGTATAGTCCTTGTTATAATATTGGGTATAATGCCCTCACTTACAGTAAGTCCCCGAGGATGGTCAGGAAGGATCTGTGGTGGGATCGGGGATGGAATCGATGCTAATGAGTGCACAGCTTTCCTTGTCGAACTCTTTCCATTTGCTCAGCGCGCAAAGGGCATCACCATTTTCCAATTCTTCGGCCGCGGCGCCGGCTTCTTCACCACCTTCGTCAACCCTATCGGCCTCGAGAATGTAAAGTGGAAGTGGCTGGTCACATATTGCTGCTGGCTTGCTTTCGAAATCGTTTTCATTGTAAGCTATCCATGCCCCTTCCCATCACTTTCCCCCACATCCCCCCTTCCTCTCACCCCTGGGCTCTCAAAATCATCTGACCACAAATCAGTACTTCATGTTCCCCGAAACCTACGGCCGCACGCTGGAAGAACTCGCCTTCCTCTTCGAAGACAAATCCTTCGCCGAAGAAGCAACGCTCAAAGTGGAGAAACAAATTCATACGGAGCTGGATGAGTGGCGGACTAGTTATAGGCCGCCGGAGGGTGTGACGACGTATATTACTGCGGCACCGCGGGCAAGGGCTAGCGATTCATTTCACGAGTTTGGTCGATGGCCATGAAGAGATACCCTTGCATCAATATCAACAACAATGAAATAAACATTCTCAGCACACAAATCATTTCCTCTTACACGCGCACTGTAACATCGTCACTGTCGCCATCGCCATCACCATCGCATCACCATCACAGTGGCGATTCCTCCTTGAACTGCGCCATTTTGACATTGCCACCCACCTCCGCGGACCATCCCATCCCAATCAATCGAAGTCAGCGAACGCTTGGACATTAATCTATCGTGAAACCACGTGCGTGCTTCGAGCGCATAACGTTGGTGCCCGCAGGATGATTCCCCGCATTTCTTGTATATTATGCAGCCATCATCCCGGTACGAGTACCAAAAACACATCCCGGCGCGGATGGCGGGATCTGCTGTCGCGGTGCGTCGGCATTTGGGATGTGGTAAGCGCGTAAGTGCCGGATGGGAAGGCTTGGTTAAGGTGGATTGGATTGGGGGGTGATGGGCTTGGGAGTGGAGGGGGCGGCGCCGTTTGACCGATGGTGTTTGTGCTTGGGTGGGAGTGGCCGCGTTGCGTGGGGGTCGTCGTTCTTATGTCTGTTCAACGCAGGAATCACTAGGTTTTTTAGCGTTCACGTAGTTCAATTAACTTAAGTGATATATGTCTACGTATAATTCTCTTCTTAACGCTAATAGTAGCCTTTCTATTTACCGGTTTTTTCCACAGATAAGTGATTTGGGCTTCTCTTTTAGGACGCCTCTCTAGTAGCTACTATTGGCTAATAGCTGTGGCTAGTGCGTTACGTAGCTTGCTTAGCTAATAATTAAACAGAGTAGTAGCAATCGCGTCTCTAGAAAGCAAAGTAAGGTAAAATATATATATATATAAAGAGTACTTTTTTTAAGTACCTTAGGTCTATAGGGTATAAATGAATTGGTCTAGAGGCTAGTGAGATTATATTTAAGCTATTAGGTATATGTGAGGGACTAGCTCTATACCACTAGGCCGCACATCCAAAAGATATGGCACGCAGTATCGGTTTCCGATAGTGGGTGTAGTATAGAATAATATATATACTAATACGAAGGTATGTGTGGGTCTCGCCTTAGCGAGGGGCCCGTGCGGGGTAGTGGATACCAATACAGGCATGACACTATCCCCCCCCTTCCCAAAGCTCGTCCCCGAGCTTTTCGCATATATATTAGATCTTCAGCATCTACAGCAGGTCTCCTCCCTCGCCGTAGCAGGGCTGCTTAACCTAGCGCCTACCGTAGCAAGCGTGTCGGCCGATCAGTCAGGTGCGCGCGTACGCGAAGCTGACTATGCTGGATAGAGATTGGGCAGGACCAATATGAATTTTAATATATCCGTCGAAATCCGGTTTGTTGGATTCGAACCCGCGCTCCGGGGGCTGATTCTTTAAAATTCAAAATATGGACAAAATCCGACAATCGGATTCGAACCCGAGCTCTACCATCGGAAACCGATACTATTGTGAGGGACTAGCTCTATACCACTAGGCCGCACATCCAAAAGATATGGCACGCAGTATCGGTTTCCGATAGTGGGTGTAGTATAGAATAATATATATACTAATACGAAGGTATGTGTGGGTCTCGCCTTAGCGAGGGGCCCGTGCGGGGTAGTGGATACCAATACAGGCATGACAGTATAACTACTAGTAAGAGCCTAAGCCTTGTAAGAGGGCATAGCGCATGCCTTTGCTTAGCTAATAATAAACGTTAACGGCCGTCCTAAAACGGGACCCTAAAGTACTCCTCCGCGAAAAAATCCGGTACTACCTACGCTACTTCTAAGAGTTGTTGGCATCAAGAAAACCCCCCCGTTATTCTCTCACTCCTGCGCCAGGCAGCAGTCGACGCGGTCGCAAATGCGCCTAGGTGGCGCAGCGCCTTTTAAGCAGAGGTAGCCTTTTTAACGACACGTCATTCCACTTTTTTCTGTCTCCTTCCTCACTTCCCAGGCACACTTTTCCGATGCGTAAATACTTAAAGCAGCGGTTTCACAAGCCCGACTCCGGCCCCGAATTAGAACCAGAGTTTAACCCTCGACCGAGGTGGCCTCGAGCGTGGCCTCTAAACGATGGCTGCGCAAGGCCCGAAATACAAACCCAGCAACAATGTCCGCTCTTCGCAAAGCTGAGCGCAGAGATTCGAGTCTTGCTCTACCGGGCCGCACTTACCGATCCCTCTCGGTTTCTACACATATGCAGGAACAGGGTCGAACTTGAACCGACGAGACCGGCCGCGCATTTCTGGTGCATTGATATGGACTCACCATACCCAACGTGGCAGCATAAGTGCTATGGCGAGAGTCTCGAATTGAGACTGACGCAGACGGCCTTTTGTCGAAGGTCCATAACAGAGACGAATGATAAGATGCTATCGCTTCTTCTTGCCTGCAGGAGTATGTAAGCAACGACTCTCATTCCACACATTTCAGATTTGTTAAACATCGTGAATAGATACTCTGAAGCTCTTCCGATCCTCTATCAGGGGAATAGGTTCCATTTTCGGGGCGCGCCAAGCCTTCTCGCGTTCCGGTCCTCGCTGTCAACGATGCAGTGGCATGCCATCCGCCATATCCACATATCCACGGTGTATACCCCCGAAGCGGTGGACGTTGTGCAGGATAGACGTTGGCCACCAGAGAGCCCTGATAAATGGAAGAGAATGTGCGAGCACCTGCTCGAACTGCCAAAGCTGGAAACCTTAAGTCTCGACTTGATATTACAAGTTGGACCTTTCAATTGTCCTTCCAACATGTTGGACCGCATGGTCAGGGGCGGTTTAGAACCACTCAGCAATGTAAGAGCTAAGACTTTAGAAATAGAGCTCAACGTGGAGCCAGAGAAAATACGGGAGCTTTTGGGCGATGTGAAGTTTGAAATTACCGTCCGGGAGAGGCCGTATAACGTGGCTTTGTATAAAGAGAGGACACAAATGACTATCTAGAATACTAAGAATGGACAAGTACCTAATTTCCACATCTCTGCAATTTCCTCCTTGCAGCCGTAAACCGCGCTATCATGCAACGAACCTCTCTCAAGGAAATTGAACAGCAGCACTAAGCCTTTTAAGTCGGCCATGGTCAGTGATTTCTTGCGGGTTCGTCGGATCGCTCATTATATGGCATCCTACAATTGTCAGACTACCCTCTGCAGTACCAGTGTAGTATGGAGCATACTTACCTAGAGCGAAGTATGCAATTGAGTCTGAATTGTTGTCAGGTGCGGTTGGCCTTTCGCCTTCAACGTAAGGGAGCTTCTTGGCAAGTTTTGTGATGCCCAGCCAGCGGTATGCCTCGATTTCTCTCGATATCAATGTGTAAACAGTCACCTGGGAAATGCCGTGAGTGTTCTTGCAGCCAGTAATGGTATCTTTAGAATTATTCTTACATCGTTTAATCCCTCGGCTCCACGAGCATGGGTCATTTCATGTAGAAGAGTGACATCAAGCAATTTGAACGCATCTTCATGTTTCCGTTAGCTCTAAAAACGCAATGATAATCAATAAACTAACCGACTTGGGCAAAGCCTGGTACAATTCGAGTCGACGTGAGAACACGATTTAGTAACGCGGCAGGATTTGCTCTACTAAATGCACCCCAATTGTCGAACCTCCCCTTCTTGACGTTCTCGACCGTCTTTTTGCATAATTGTATGGCGGCAGACCACTCCCTATCTCCGTCGTGGGGGGCACCCCAAGTCACTGCAACTGCAAAACCCTGGTTGCTTTGGCTACACTTGTATACATCACCCTTTCGGCTGCCCATTACAAGATTGTTTCTGTCTAAGACATGTAAGCAAATAAGTACTGCATGTTTGAATGCATTTCAATTCTGTGCATACCTGCGTCTGTAACGCTTTTCCCGTCTTCAGTGAGGTGTAAGCGACTGGAGTCGCAGTAAATGGTCTAAGGATGGAGTGTCAGTTTTTGGAACACTAATAACAACGTATAATAAAAACGTACCACGTCGTCCGCACCCGGAGTGCTTGTTTGTTGCCCCATATTCGTTACTACCAACCCAAGAATTCCTGTGTCACTCTTTAGCTTAGAGTTCCAACCAGAGTAAGGTTTGGTGTTCGGGAAAGTCGTACTAGAAACTTTGTACAGCTTTAGATTCTGCAGAGTCATGTGGTATTTATCTCTAGCCGGAGCTTTATATCTTCGCGTGTTTCCTGAAATGATGTCGTCGTGTGCGAACACATTTTTAATCAGACGCTCCAATTGCGGAGGGCGCGCCGGGTTCAAATTAGCCTCAACATTGGCCATCCCATTGCCGGTCGCGAGCGCAGCAATACCGGACTGGGCCATAGCGAAGGCCGACTGCATTGCATCGTCAACTTGCTGGTCTGTTGTATTGATTATCAGCAAGAAGACTGGGTGAGGGCACGATTCAATAACTTACAGATACCCGCTCTAGTGCAAGAATCATCGATATGATAGCTTTTCACAGCAACAGCAAACCAGGAAGTGCACAAGAAAAGTTGGGTTGGAGCTTGAAACAACATGATCAACTGGTTTTCCGGAAGCAACTCTGATATCCACAGAGACTTGCAGGCTGTCGATCCTATATCATTTCGGAAGCTAAGGAAACTTCGCTGCTACAATCTGGCAAGTTCAAACACAAACCTTTTGCCACATTCCTTCACGAGGGCTTTGCAAATGTGCATTTTTGTTCGTTGGTCTGTCGAACAAGTATCGTTCTGGCGTTTGGTGATTTGGCTTGCGGCTATACCAGGTGGACATTGAAGTGGGAGGCGCAGTAGATGCGGTCGGATGAATACGCCGCAATAGGAAGCGCCACGGCGAGGCGACTCTCGCACGGGCGTGCCTTCAGTCCCAATACAAGCAAAATTATACCCCAAATTCTAACCCAATTGTTAGGACGACAATCAAACGGCGCGTGAGTTCAAATGTCTCGCTCTGCACAACATGATCATCAACCGATTTACAGATCATCACCCGAGAAGAGCTGGGTAACATACGGAGAATAATGTAAGAACGCCGTCTTCAAAGGGTATTCCATGTGTATATGGCCTAGAAAATACCGATTCCCATTCGGATCGCTGATTTCTTTAAGCCTATCTGTCATCTTCGGAGTCGAAACATACCAACTCGACAACGCCGCATGGCGTTGTCCCACCATGTCAGCATCGCCACATTTCCTGTTCTTATACTTGAAACAATCTGTGACACTTGCAACGCAAAGCAAAGCGCCTCCCTTTGGTTCTCTCAGACTTGTCCGAGAGGATTTGCGGCGCTCATCAGGCAACCTCTGCACCGCCCCCTACTTCGTCGAATTTGAACCCAGGCAACGATGTATTTCCCCCAATAATGACCTTCTACGTGGCAAATTGGGATTTCCTTCTCTTGTAAGACGGAACGCAGGAGCCGAAGAGCATTCGACGCCGCCGCCAACCCACGGCGAATTTCAGACATCGCATGATATCTTTCTTCCCTTCAAACGTGGCAATAATTTGAAGGAAATGGACACATCTTTAAGTACTCCATGAGGGTCCTTGGCTAGACGGTGGTCTACAGTTAGATAAAGTGTAGAACTCCATTATTGCCAATGCTCATATTAGATACATCTTAGGTTGTGAAAACCCCAGACCTACAATCAAACTCAACTCAAAGATACAATTCTCAAATGCGACACCAATTGGTCCTGTCTCTGGCGCTGGGTAGCCTCCTCAATGTCGCTTTTGCTGCCGTACTCGCTACTCCTTCTCTTCCTCCTCTTTCTCCTGCTACTATTACCAGCAGCCAGAGTCTAGCATCAAATGTTCGCCGAAACGATGATATAAAGACAATCACCTTGGGTGACATGGCGCCATATGGTAGTTATGAGGTAAGATAACTCTACTACAATGAAATTCATGTTGACAAATTTGTCAAGGGCGAAGACACGGTTGAGAAGCGCTCTGTAGCCATCTTCCCCACGGGCGTTATAAAAGAATTACCAGAAGATGGAATCCATGTCGTCTTCGGCCCTGAAATGCAAAGCGAAATGGGGAAGGTGATAGAGGACAAATGCGGGGACAGTAGTAAGATGGACGCGTGCCAAAAGGAACTCAGCAACCTCCTACAAGACAGCGATCTACGGCAACATACAAAGCGATTCCTTGGAGTTATTGCTGCATACACTGTTGCAGAGATTCTCAATGGCGTAATAGCTGCAGTTGTCGGCGCACTTGGGGGTTTGGCGATAGGTGCTGGGATCAATGCCGCGGTCGCACCTCCTAGCGTCAACTTCGAAGACCTTTCCGACAATGGTGTGCTTGGACAAATCAATGACCTTGCAGGCGAGAGTACTATTGCCATCGCGACAGGCACGGACAACAAGATCATGGCCACTCTTACCATTACCAACACCGTAGCAACTCCGACGCACGCGCCGGAAGAGGTATGGGCCTACTTTGTTGATTTAATCCCGTGGTCTTCGCTAACTTGTGGAACTTACTAGAGTCTCACCGTAGAAGAAGTAACAGAAGACAATGGGGATGATAAAAAGGGCGACATTCTTATTCACATTCCCGAGAAGACGGCTCAAAGAGCTCTGGATTACATGGGTATGTGGGGTCTTGACCATGTCAAAGAGGCGTGCAAAGGCAGTGCGCAGACACGGAGAAGTCCCTTGAGACTAAGTAAACGTGTGCCGCCCACGCTGAGTGAAGAGTGCGAACAGATGTTGAGAGACTTGTCCGGAGCGACTCTCGAAGCTACGAACGATGTGCTACAGCAACTCATACCAGCCGATCCCAACAACCCAATGAATCCAGCGAATCATCCCGAAGGTGCAGCGGTGCCAAATGTCGGAGTCAACGGAGTTCTCACGGTAGTTGCTCTAGTTCGTCAAGCATTTGGGAACGAGAACTTGGAACCGGGCCGG
Organism: Lentithecium fluviatile CBS 122367; assembly: GCA_010405425.1. Lineage (NCBI taxonomy): Eukaryota > Fungi > Ascomycota > Dothideomycetes > Pleosporales > Lentitheciaceae > Lentithecium > Lentithecium fluviatile. Next base: position 5,434 of record MU005647.1, on the reverse strand, counting down.
CTCGACGAGTTTCTCATGCATGCAGCTATTGTTACTGAGATTGTTTTGGCCGCAGCATTGAACGCCCAAGTCATTGAACAGCAAATTCTCACGATCCGACTAGCGGCGGAATGGATCAGCAGGGTGTTTACAAAAGACGTGGCCTGTAAGAAAGATCTCATTTGCGTAGAGGATAACTGCAAGGGTTTCAAGCAAGTAGGGCCAGTTTTCCCCATCTTTCAGGGGAAGAAAATCTTTCAGACTGGAGTCTGCACCGAGGTAAGGCTTCAAATGTCATATTCTCTGTGCTGCCGATGCTGACCATTGAGATAGAAAGAGAACAAAGGGTGTCTCTGCACCGAAGTCGAGGAACCCTATGTCCATACTATTGAAGAGGGTTATTTTGAGGCGCTCTGGGAATGGAGGCAAGAACTACTGAAGCCTGGGCCCCAAGTAAACTGCGACTCAGGAAACAAGATTGACTTGGACACGAAAGACTTCGAGGAGTACGTTTTGATTGATAAGAATACACAGGTTATCCGTTACTAATTTATTGTTTTAGCAACATTGGAAGCGCCTGTCAAAATCACGACGAGTTGAAACGCCTAAAGTCGCGCGCGCCGGGTATGTGGGACTGGAGCAATGTTGATCAAAACAGCTTACAGTGGGCTTTCAATTGGAACGATCAAGGTGGCCAATGCGAAATGAAGTGTGAAGAGATGTTTGAAATCTTCGAAGATGACGAAAATTGTATGTTCTAAAGAGCCAACACGTCGTCTTTAGATCACATTTTCACTAACTTGTTTTAGGCGTTTGGAACGGCGGCATGAGCAAATCTGGCTTTATCGCGACGGACTGCGGTGTTGCGAGCTACTCCGTAGATAAGCCGAAGCCACCAGAATGCTTGCCTGCAGAATTTGGAGCACCACGTGGTCAAAAAGAGGTGGATCACGAGGGCGGGCAGGGCACCAGCGTGGATGATGCTCTAGAGCAATTTTGTAACGACATAGGCGGACAAAAGGTGGACGAGTCTAATCCAGTACACGCCAGGCGCTGGGGATTTTCGGAGTGGGGTGTTCCGGACAGACGATCGTTCTGGCTGAAAGCGGAGTACATAAATCGGCCCGGGTGCCAAGGCTATGAATGGCCCCATAAAACGAACTGCAAAGTGGTCCTTAAGCAGAGCATGGGGACTTGTGCGGGAGATCAGGGCAGATCCACAGGATTTATCGTTCAAGGAATCGGCTGTATAGACTACAGCCTCCACGTCAGTGACGTCAACCGGGACGATTCTCCGCCTTGGAAGGAACCAGTGAAGGAATTCCCACCCCCAGTCTCGGCGCCAAAAACAGGGACGCGTGGACCGCAAGAAGTAGTTTGCGCCCAAGGACAAGAAGACCATTCACTTTCAGAAGAGGATGTCAACAAACTTATAGGCGAAGTTTGCATCGAGGGACAACCGGTAAACCCTGAGATACCGCAACCATACGATGACATGGCCTGGTGCAAGTGAGTTAAAAGACCTAGGAGAAGATACTGAACGGAATGCTGACGCAATATAGTGGTTTTGACCATAAGCTGAAAAAGGACGACTGCACTTACGCACTCCGACGGATTCATCACACTTGCTCGGACGGAGATAAGCTTTATGGGGGCGAATATACGTATCGGTGTGTGCACTACGTATCAATGTGGAGGAATGGTGTGATTCATCACAGAGCATAAGATGGGATTATATGTTCTAAGGGAGACCGGATGAAAATTTGATTGTAATACGCTGAATTGAGTGCAGACGATATTCTACCCGGGAATCGAACTGTTGATAGCTTGCTCTTAAAACGGAACCTGTTCCACCTTCTGTAGATCCTATGTATATTGGGATTCTACCTGGGACGTTTCCCCACCCCAGGGAATCGTTTTAGAGCTCGCTGCGCTGCGCCGCAAGTCGCGTGCTCTCTAGAGACACGACAACTTCAGGAGCATGTTCTTCCTTACAGGTTCAGCCACCAAGATACGCTTGAGAAGGAGCTACCAAATATTATAGGCCTGGCCATTGTAATCATTAGGCCCACTGGTGTTATGGAGTTTACAACTTTGGCCGAATACCATTTATGCGGCTCCGTTGCATTTGTTGAGCTCGCTGTGGAATAATGCAAGAGCAGCCGTGTTGAAATAGAAGTTCATCTTTGTTCAAATTCCTCAACTTCGGTGAGGCGTTTGTACGTTTTTTCCACCAGCACAACTGAGCAATCTATGAGAATATTGGACTTTGAAAGCACCTTTGGCCTTCTGTATGCTATGACGACGATCCGAGATTACGTAATGCATAACAAAAACACTTGCATGTGGGAGAGACACTCTTCTCTTCTCCAAAGAACGAAAGTTGCACCTACCTTTACTTGTAGTCCTAATCAACTATTTATTGTAAGTCATGCACGACGAGATAACGCAAATCTTTGCTTCACATTATCTGTCTCTTCCAAACAAGGTCCCTCATTCTTCACATCCAGAATCTTCCAAAGACCACATCCTCTTCCTAAATACCACATCCACGCCCCCAAACTGCGCCGCAAACCAACCCTTGATCTCCACCTCCCCTTTCACCTCCATCTCAAACTCCAGTAACAACGCCATCAGCACCTTGACCAACAAAAACCTCGCAAGATACTGCCCCGGACAACTCCTCGCCCCACCACCGAAACCCATCCACACGCCGTCCATCCTGCCAATCTCGCGCTTCTTCACCTCCGTGCCGTCCTGCAGCCACCTCTCAGGCTCAAACGGCTCGTGATTAGGGAAAAGAGATGGCGAGCAGTGTATTGCGTAGAGGTAGATAGAGGCTGTGGTGCCGGGCGGAAGGTGTATAGGGGGAGAAGATGAAGGGGACACAGTGGTGCCTGTATTAGGTATAACGCGAGGGATGGCAGTGCCGATGGCGGGGTAGAGACGCATGGCTTCTTTGATACAGGCCCAAAGATAGGAGAGATCTTTTGTTATGATGGCGTAGGAGCTGGCGCTGGTGATATGTTTCTCTTGCATCTCGTGATGGAGACAGGGTTGGACGTGTGAGTGCGAGGCTATGAGGCAGACCGCAGCGGAGAGAGTGGTCATAGTGTCGTGTCCGCCGCTGAAGTTTGTCAATGTTGTGCTGCGGATCCAAAACGGGGAGAAGGCGCTTGTTGATTGATGTTTGGTCGCGTGGTGGGTTATGAGGCTGTCGAGCAGGTCCCCTTCCGAAGCGATTTCGGTACGGTGTGTATATTGTGCTGGCGCGTCGGGTTTGGCATCCGAGCCGAGCATCATGAATTGGCGATTCACTAGCGATGGTACCATATCGCGTGTACTTTCTCCTTTTGACAGCCTGTCCATAATTCCGGGGATTGCGAAGCGAAAGACTGGTAGATCCTGTGGAGCGGGGATGCGGAACGCCCATGCGATGAGTAATGGGCCTACTTTGGCAGCCGGTGCATGAGTTGAACCAGTGTAGGAAAGTGTCCTACGACTGTGTAATAAGTCCAATAGGTATCGCTCGCTGCCATGTTTCCATCGTGTCCCATCTCTGTGTATCCTACTCTCTTTCCTAAAGTAATCATAACTAGGCCTTCTAGAGCGAAGATGTGCATCCAGTGTGCAAAATCGACCCAATCCCCTTCCATACCCTTGAGTTTCGAGATGAAATTTGGGATAGAATCGTCGAGAAATTTTGGCTGCAGATGCTTTTTCCGTCGTGCCATGCACCCGATGAGACACCCGAATACGGAGGAGGATATTGTTATGGCGACGCTGAGCTGGGTCTTGTCCCTGGTTGAAGGCCCGCTGGATTCGGGTTGCGGAGTGGTTCTGCTGTTGCGGTTGGTTCTTCCAACTTTGTGCCGCCAAAGAGTTTCGAGGGTTGGGAGCGTTGATGTGGCAGACAAATATGTGGTTTTGGCGATACCGATATTCCTATCGTCCATCCGATCCGGCGAGGTTTTTTCTTGTTCTTTGGCACCCCTTGCCACCGTCGTTTAGTTGCCGCGTTGGCACCACCCACCAGTCCCCATCTCTGCACTCAAGCTGCGCTGTGATGTTCGCAGAGATGGCAACAATCAGGTCAGTTAGTCTGGGGAGTCGTACCTGCCCTAATTGAGAGGGATAAGTTCCTGAGACTTGCCTAATTGGCTAGGTAGGCGTTAGGGGCCTAAGTTAACCTAGTAATTAGACTAATTAGTATTTTTATATATAAAAGAAGTAAATTTTTAGCTATTATTATTATTATTATCCTACTCCCTTAATTAATACCTCTCCTCTAAGACCTACTTAGGAAGATCTATACTATTAGTAAGAGTATAGTTAAGGTCTATAAACCTAGCCTATACCTAAGACCTTACGCACTAAGTTATAGAGACTAATTAGAGGCTTTATTTACGTCTCTTAGGCTCTATTATATTACCTATCTTAGAGAACACCCTCTTATAGTAGTGTTACGGTATCCTCCCTAGATCCCCTAATACTGCTAAGTCCTGTTCGTACTGTTATTAGTACGCCTAGAACTATTCTCTAAACTTTACCCTAACTAGTAGTTAGTCTTCGCACTAGAAGCATAGACTACCCCCCTAAGTATTTCTACTTTATACCTATTTTGCTATTTCTATTCTATACATAACGTCTTATATTTACCTAGATATTATACGTAGTAATTAATTAGTCTTCGCCGCAAGAACTAAAGGCCTACTTATTACGTTCTTATAATATTATATTATATTCCTACCCCTAGCTATTATAGCTACTAACGCGGACCTAATATAATAAATTCTTACTAAACTAGCGTCTATCTAAGCTAGCAGTAAGGTAATTAAGGCTAGTAATAAAGCGTTATAGCAGACTCTTACCTAGTAAAAAGCCTAATACTATAATAATATAGCTACCCTTTAATAAGAATTTAAAGAACGTTTAGCTATAGTTAAATAGTTAGCCTCTCTTCTACCTAAAGCTATAGTAGAAGCTAAGGCTTAACTAGCGCCTATAACTACTTAAAAGTCTAGAACTAGCTTATTTCTCTTCTAATAGACGCCCCTAATAATCTAAGCTGCCTTAAATATCTAATCTAAGAAGCTTTCTAACCTGCTATTATTTATAGAAAGGAAAAAGGACCTACTACTCTTTCTAACTAAGCTCTAATTGTGAGGCACTGCATAGTAGGCAGGTGTAGGCACTCGAGAAGCAAAGGTATAGATTCGGATGGGGATGAGACGAATCCTTGCGGAGTCGTGGTGGTGCAACACTGAGGCTATATAAGGGCCGTCACGTGACCGGGCACGTGCCGGGCCTGTTCCGGTAGGATGCCGACAAGGGGCGAAGGTAGGCGTCACATGGCCCCCCCCCTTATTGAGCGCCGTCCCGGTGCTCGAGAATAGGCTTAAGCCCCTGAGCCCTTGCTTTAAGAAAAGAAAAGGTTTGCGCTTAGTACTGAACT